>AP028426.1:15164105-15486605 GCA_036509395.1 Antheraea yamamai | reverse complement strand
TTATGTCATAGGAGGCAAACAGACAGGTGGGTCACCAGATGTTAAGTAATCACCACCGTCCTTAGACACTTGCAACATCAGGGAAGTCGCAAATGCGTTGCTAGCCTGTGTTGGAGGGAGAGGGGGAAGGGGAGAGTAGGAAGGGGAAAGGGGGTGGGCCTCCAACGCTCTCACTGACCGAACGAAACGCAACAATGCAAGCACTGTTACTTCACGTCGGTTTTCTGTGAGAGGGTGGTAGTACCCCGGGCGAGCCGACCCATTCATGCTGAAACCAGTAATAGCTTCAGCGTGGTTCTACCACCCACAACCTATTTGTCTGTCTGTCTATTCGTGAATAACTCAAAACTACTGAACGTATTTTCATGCTGTTTTCATCATTAGATAGAGTGATTTACGAGGAAGGCTTAAGTAGGTATATAATTAGTCAAGATTTTGTGTAAATTGGTTGAAATATAAAGATTATTGTTGGAAGTGTCGGAAAAAGTCAAGCCGCCTGGGAGCTTTAATCGAAAACGCATAATTAAGATTGAGATTAAGAAGAGAGAGATTAGGAACGCCCATTGAGATATAAGAAAATAATTAAGATAATAAACGACGTAGACGAAGTCGTCGGTATCAGCTAGTCTCAATATATAAAAAATCCAGTGTCATAATGTTTATCCACGATGAACTCGGAAACTACTCAACCGATCTTCATGCAAGTTGGCATTTATGTATGATTTGGTCCAACTTGAGAGATAGGATAATTTATATTTCGATTAATGGCCTCAATATTGTTAATTACAAATGAAATGATTGTCAATGTTGATTATTGTTATTAATTGTAAGTTTCATCAGTCTTGAACAGATGGTGCTTTAAATTAGTTTGTTGACAGAATCTGTAGGACCGACTGATATGGATATCTCATAGATGGCGTCAACTTTTAATTTTGAAATTCTTTTTCAACTCCAGTTCATGTAATAACTGATCCACAGCAACGTGTGGCCAGATCAACTAGTATATAAGATTCATTAGAAATACCCGACAACAATGCTCCCATTCAGTTACATGCTGCAGTATAACTGAGAGCCTGTCCAGATGAAGCGATTTGCGCGCGAATCGACTCACGCGCTTCAAAATATATTGCGTCCAGATACCGCGTTTTACGCGCGTTTCTACCCTAGGAAACGTCGCATACGTCGTACGGATAGACGACTGACGACTATATAGACACGCCACTGACTCGCGCGTAGTACTGGACGCAGCAATGGGGCCTGAGTATCTCGAGGCGCGCGGCGCTCGCGCGTACGACGCGCGGGTCGAGAGTCTCGCTCATTGCACGCGTTTTACGCGCGAGTTACAAAACGCGCCGCACCATCTGGACGGGATATATGTAGCTCTAGTATCTCGGGTACGCGCGAGTATCTACGCGCGAGTGGACTCGCGCGTAAAACTCCTCATCTGGACAGGCTCTGAGTGGCACTACAGCACTGATTTTCAATGGACCATAGCAATGTACGGACGTGTAGTCGGTGGTTTAGAAAAGTATTAGACTGATTTACTACTAGATTAGACATATAAGATGACCACGAATTTATTATTACTGCCGCAATAAATTCAAGATCAAGTCTGTCTTAACTTTAATTAAGTCTATATATTCTAAAGTAGCATTTAAATAAATAGAACAAAACTATGTATCATTGGTATTCCCACAAGTAACACAACTAGACATAAAAAGTACATAGATCTATATTAAAAGATGTACGTGGACTTGATAATACTGTATAGATATTTACTCTATACCACGTAAAAGGTTAAACACTCGCAGTATTATAGGATATGACAGTCACACACATATTTAACAAACAAAATAATAATATCAAAACAAATACTAATAAACAAGCAAGAAAACCTTAGTTAAAGTTTGTTCTAAGACTTTCAAAAGTATAAACATAATCGTAATAAACCTAGGTGCAATGACCGGTGCTGAATGCTACAATGGACGACCCGGAGTTAATAACTTTCAATAATAAAACGAATAATAAGCCCTTTTGTTTTGTTCCTGACGTTTCCACGTTCACGTTCAAGTGAAAGTGAAATCACGTGACGGTCAATGACATTGTGCTTTAACATAGACGCGTAGAGGATTGTATAATCTTTACGCGTATAATCTTTGGATTTTTCTAGATAATTTGGTCAAATATTAAACAACAATTTTTTTATTGATTTAGAACGAAGAATCCAGTCCAGAGTATCCTCCATAAGCATTGCTATTGTCTAAACATTCAGCCTGTATATAGAAAATGTATACTTATGGGCTTTACAATTTGACCACAATATCACTATAATAAACTCAAAAAACATTTTATTTAAAAATTCTTTTTTATTTCCTTTTTTATCCCCTTTTCCCCCCCCCCCTCCCCCTCCCCTCCTCTTTTTCCTTCGCCCCCGCGCCGCCCCCCTCCTCTTTTTTTTTTTTCCCCCCCCCCCCCGCCCCCCCCCCTCTTTTTTTTTTTTCCCCCCCCCCCCCCCCCCCCCCCCCTTCTTTTTTTTTTTCCCCCCCCCCCCCCCCCCCCATATTTTTTTTTTCCTTCCAAAGACCCCCCCCTTTTTTTTTTTTTATATAATATTTTTTTTGGGAGAAAACCGAGAAAAAAAAAACCCCCCCCCCCCCCGAAACCCACCCCCCGGGTTTTTCCACTTTCCCCCCCCCCCTTTTCTCCCCCCCTTACTTCCCATTATTTAAATATAAATATACACCCCCCCATATACATCCACTTAAATTACAAAAAAACCCCCCCCCTTCGGTGGCATCACAACCAACGCGCCACCAAATTCTTTAACCTATGGAAAGCTACATTGTTAGAGTGACATGGGCTGTGTTTGATTTTCAATATCTACAATAAGCCGCTAGCAAAAGATATAATGTATTCAATAATTATTTTTATAAGAACTTCACAGCATATCTATACTAATATTATAAAAAGGTAAAGTTTGCTATTTTGTGACGTTGTAGGGGGTAATCTCAGGAACTACTAGTCCGATTTGAAAAATTCTTTCAGTGTTATATAGTTCATATATCGAGGAAGGTTATAGGCTATATATCATCAAGCTAAGACCAATAGGAGCGGAGCACCAATGAATAATGTTTCAAAATCGTTTCTTTTTCTCTTGATAGCTTCCGCTGCGTGTCGACCTTAGCCCAAAGTAACTAATCCAGGCGGACGAAGTCGCGGGCAGAGGGCTAGTTCATGGTATTTTAAAAACATGAACATAAATACCAAGTGCCAATTGTAAAATAGTGCGTTTTATATTTCGTATAATGAAAGATTTATATCAGAATTTATATATAAAGCCTTTTCCACAGGGTTGTCGCGTAGAAAACCTTATCTTATATTATTTCGTTACTAAGAAACAGTATTAATTATCTTGTCGAGGTAGAATAGCATTTAATGCAAGTGAAATATCGATTTTTATCGATAATAATCGATCTCGATTCGATGTTTAGTGATTTGTGTATCCGCTACCGGTGTTAGTACGGTTATTAGACGGTGTTAGAAGATCGTTGTTCTGATTGTAGTGTTTTTTTTTAAATAACCGTAAAAATCTTCTGTAACATAATACAATTCTATATCTTGCTAGCTGACACCCGTGACTTCGTCTACCTCGTTTGTTAATTTATTTACAAATGTGGATAATGCAACAGTTAACAGTCAGATGAATAATATAACAATAATAGAAAGGAGTATTCTAGACTGTAAACCTGCAACGCTTTATCACATCGATACAACTTACACTGTCACTACATATTATTAAACAAAGTTCTATGTCACGTCTGTCTGTTTGTCTGTTCGCGATAAACTCAAAAACTACTAAACGGTTTTTTTTGCAGTTTTCATCAGTAGATAAAGTGATTCATGAGGAAGGTATATACCTAATATAATGTATCAAGGTTTTTTGTTATTATCAGGGCGGGAGAACGTCCGCCGGGCCCGTCAGTTAATAATAATGAAAGATTAAAATGATATAACAGTAAATACTGAGAAATATTTGACAAAGAAAAAAAAATGGGATAAGAATAAAATGAACTCATTTATAAGAACTAAAATTAATGTATAGAAAAGAAAACAAGATGGCGAATATAATTAAGAATATTGAAACATAATTTACTAAATATTGGTTAAATAGTCATGGAGCATTGCTTTAAAGTACATTTTCTGTACAAAGGAAAAATATAAACACAACACTGCTTAGCCCACTTCGTTATGACAAGAAAACATACTTCACTGAACGCATAGCGTTTATACAATTTGTAGTATTTTTAAAACTTTAATTTCTTTATACAGTCAAAATCTGTTATAACGACATCGAAGGGACTGCTCATATTCAGTCGTAAAAACCGATAGTCGTAACAACCGGAGATGTTTAATGTGTATCGTGCAAGTACAAACAAATCGATAGGGAATTATTGGAAAAATATATTTATTCAACTATGTACATTTTGTTTATTACACATAAGTACAATGCATATTATTTTTCTGTGAGCATAAAATCTGTAATTTTGGTCTGTTTGGAACACTTCTGTTGTGCATGTGTTGTGTTGTGTGTGTTGTGCTGTTGATATTTTGTAATTCACGTTGGATTTTAATTAACGTATCGTCATAATTTTCATTTATTATTAATTATAATTCATAATTTATTTTTCATAATGTGTTTTGTTAATTCATAATTTGTTTTCTTTTTCTTTGCGGCATTTTGAAAGTTTCACGAATAACTCCACAAAGTTTTGGTGCGTCTTGTGTATAGATAATTAACAAACTAACTGAAGAGATATGAAGAAGCAGGCTTTGACTCTACTGCATGCACGTGTTTTGTTTCTAAGAATTAGAAAAGATCCTACACTAAACTAAATCCTATTGTTTTCTTTCCTGATTTTAATAGCCATTGAAGACAAATGTGGATACCTATTCAAATTGTTTACAATACAGCTTAGCCGGTCGTTCTAACAGATCTAATTCTCCGAAATATTAGTTAAATGTGGTCGTTTTATGAGGTATGTCGTTATTAGCAATGTCGTATAAAGCAATGCTTTTAATAAGGCGGTCATATAGAATTCAGCCGCGACCTTTGTTCTAGGTTATTATACCCGGCATGTTGTTCTAAACTATGTCGCAGTAAACGGTTTTGACTGTATTAAATGAAAAAATATTGATAATAAGGACTTTAAAGTAAGACTCAAGAGTTTAAGAATCAAATAAAACACGTTTTATTGCCAAAGTATTGTGTTCACGATAAAACCTCTCCAAGAAAATTATATGCTATATATTATAAGGTATACACTATGGTATAATACTACATGGTAGCTTGCTACCATACGGCTGAGCGACGTAACCGCTCGCCAGAAACAGTCCAATGAAGCTGTGAAGGCTCGTCAGGTTGATGGGGTATTGACAGTTCGAAAAAAAAAGGTTCAGCGAGTTCAAAGAGATAAAAAAACAATCTCATTAGCTTTATAATCTCATTATAGACGAGTACACATAAATATATACGTAATATGTGATTTTCCAATTAAGCTAAAGAAAATAACTTCACTTAAAAAATGGTATCATAACGCGCTACTCAATAACGCTCGCGTGTATTCAACGAGCGCCCAAAGCTAGTTCACACGACCAGATGGTACCGCCCTGGAGTCATGCACGAAAATTAGTTTATCTGACACGATCCGCCACGAACTAAGGCCCTGGTCATCATTCTTCTTCATACTTTATACACTGGGCCGTACTCAGGAATATTAGGATAGAAATGTATCAAAAATAGAACATAGAACTAAAAATAGAACCAAAAAATGCCTTTGAAACTCCGGGGGAAGGTATAGAAAACTATAATAAGGCCAGTCGTGTTTTATGGATCTGAGTGCTGGGCTATCAAGGGATGTGTTAAAGTGGATATGTGCTGTAACTGGAATGGATAAGATTAAGAATGAGTATGTCAGAGGAAGTTTGAAAATAGCATCAGTGACAGAGAAGTTGAGGAGTAATGGTAGGGGCATATCATGAGAATAGATGAAAGTCATGTAACTAGAAAAATTTCGAGTATGAAGGTGGACGGATATAGAAGTAATGGAAGACCGAAAAAGGTATGGATGGATTGTGTGACAAGTGTTATGTGTATAAAAGATATGAATACTGAGATGACATTTGTCAGGGGAGTGGAAAAGGAAAACATATTGTGCCGACATTACTTAGGTGGGATAAGGCTAACAATTAGCTTAACTATCTCAAAACAATCATAATAGACAATTTCTATAAACTGGCGCCTTTGGCCCTAAAAAGTCTAAGAGAGAGTCTTTTCTGCGTCAGGCGTTCCAAAAAATAATCATTGCTACAAAACAAAGAAAATAATTTATCTAGATTAAAAAATGTCGATGTTTAGTTTTATTATCTATACATATAATAAGAATGTAAATCAAACGTGTCTGTAGTTTTTAAATTATTGTGAAAAAAATTGTTGCAAGTGACTTGGAATAAGTAATAAAATACATCACAATCATTTTTAGAAATGTCTGTTTGTCTGTTTGTTTGAACACGTATCACCGCTAAAATACTGTTCACAATAAAACCTCACTAAGAAATCCTCGAGTATAACCTAGTCTTTGTTTCATTAAAATCGGTCCACTCTATCAAAAGTTATTGTAATTTTAATGACGACGCGACATAAGTACGACAGTAAAGTAGATAAGTTAATGTATTTAATTCATTGAGATGATTTTATTAGTGTCTGTTTTTTACATTAGGTTCCACGCGGACGGAGTCGCGGAATCAGCTATCTGTAATAAATCAGATGCGACCCTGTCAAATATGAGCGCACGAAAAAGTATCCACAGGCACGTGAGTGAGCTCACTTACTTGGTATGCGTGAAAGAGAACATAAGCGATCGTAATTACGTTAAGAGAAAAAGAAATGGCAGTAATAACTCAGTTCACGCGCGATTCCAGTCGTAAACATTTTTGCCAAGAATTGTTCTCTGACGTCACATCCTAAGATGTCTATCTATCCCTAGCGAACTGCTTTCTCTTTTGTGTTAGAGTAAATATGCCAATTAGTACAGGTATCGTTATATAGGTAGCGGCACGTTATGATGTTGTTTTAAAATTTGTTCACCAATCAAGTTTGTTATAAATTAATAATTACGTGTGAGGAAGCAAATTGCGGTTCTTTATTGTTCATAGTGACGTGCAATTTTGGTCCTAAAATTTATCAAATGTATAATTTTAGTCTACAAAATTAATTTAGTACGTTGTTTTCAAAACTATATATCTATAGTAGCTGATTCTCGCGACTCCATCTGGATTCTTTATTATCTTAACTGTTTCGTTATATCTCAAAGGGAATAAATAGGTAGCGTTTTCGACGAAAGCTCCCAGGTGGCTTGACTTTTCCGAGACTTCCAATATGTATCATAATATTTCAACCAATTTACAAGAATTCTTGACAAGCTATATACCTAAACCTTCCTCATGCATCACTCTATCTATTAACGAAAGCCACATGAAAATCCGCGCTGTAGTTCTTGAGTTTATCGCGAACAGACAAACAGACAGACGCGGCGGAGTACTTTGTTTTATAATATGTAGTATATAAATAGACAGTGGGGAAACGGTTATGGACATCTCCCTCCTCTGTTTCTCATCTGATTTTCTTCATTCTTTTTTATTTTTTAGCTATTGATTAGCATTAGTGTTTTTTTTTTTAACTTTATTTTTGGCAACCAAGAGTAGTTAATAGTATTACAAGTTCTTCTTCCATTCCATTTTTGGCAACCAGCCTTCTAGTAGACTATTACTGCCATTGTCAAGTGAGTATCAATATTACAAGTTTCATGATATAATTATAATGAACTAACAACATGGTGGCCATCTTATTAGAACTTTCCATGGAGTATTTGTGGCATCTCAGAATTCATGGTCCGTGGTATTATTTTCCATTCACTTAACTTATGCACAATAAACAAACTATATTACATAAAACACCACCAATTTTACACAATATAGAGTCAAGTAACACAATATCATGAATAAAATATAAAATCCGCTACATGACAGACCAAAATCCAGCCAAAAACCCCAAAGCTTTAGTGTTATCAATAAAAATTTGAAAAACTTTTTTTGTCTATGGTCGAAGTTCGTACTATATATAATAGTTATTTATGTAACTGCTACCATGTCTTATAATATGCTATGGCCCCACGATCAATCTTTTTACGTTTTTACAATATTTTATGGTAGCTTTTGTGCAGTACTCATTATTTTTGAAGTGAACACTTCTTGAAGCGCGTTGAGCGGTATTTTCAGTCATTTGGTAGAAGTTTAGTATTAAGAAGAAGAAGTAGTAAGAATTATGTATATATATAGATGTATAAAAAAATAATAAGAAAGTCTTTTGTACTGAACCCAAAAGTGTATGGGCTGACAGTGTAATTATTTTTATGATTCGGTCCATTCAGTAGTCACAAGCAGGACGATTGTAAGGTTGGCTACCTCTTTGTCGATCTGCCGGTCGGCAGCACGTTTCGATAAAATTAAAATTCTCGAACTTCGCGTGCCCAGGAGGCTACCGATTAACCAAATTCCTAAACCTATTTGTGCCGAGCAGTTTCTCGTCCCTCGACGTTCTCATAATCAGGACCTCGGTGGGTCTAATTGGCGGTACGTGATGGTGCATTGATTTCGTTTTCTTTTTTTTTAACTATAATTCTTTATGAAATTATCCGGTGGTTGTCGCATTTACGAATTCCGTTCGCACGAATAACGATCGTATCACGGAAAAATTTGAATTTGGAATGAATTTTGTTCGTTTAAATTCGAGTCGCCATCTTTTTTTCATTTGAATTAAGAATTTCGACTGGATCTTAGTCTGTCATGTGGTGGATCTTATATTTTATTTATAATTTTGTTTTATTTCACTCTATATTTTGTAATATTGGTGGTACGTCACGTAATATAGTTCGATTATTGTGCACAGGTGAAGTGAATGAGAAATAATACCTACCACGGACCCTGAATTCCAGGATGCCTGAAAAACTCCATGGAAAGTTCTATCAAGGGTTCTACCATCTGGTGAGAATATTGAAATTATCGCAAGATACTTGTAACATTATTACTCGACATTGGCAGTAACAATCTGGAAGATTGATTGCTAAAAATAAAATGAATAAAAAAACTTTGATAGCGTTCGCATGTCTTATAGAATTTATTTTCCTATTGTTTTTTCGTATTAATCTCAACAGCGGTTAAATCAATTTTGATGTAAGTTTCTACTGGTAAATAGAGGAATTTTCATAGTTTTATCAAGGCTTCATATTAAGCTTTTGCGTAGGACAAAACGACGATCATAAAATGTAACAGAGATAACTTAAAATCGGTGTAAATATTACAAAGGCTTTAAGTAAAAATTTAAATTACATTTAAAAAAAGTGAAACTAATAGTTATACCAGAAAAACACGTATTTCCCTTAAAATATCTAAACTTATAAATTATTTTGTGCTTTTCGTCCTTTTTTAAAATACCTGACGCACCTGACGTTGAATGACGGTGTGGTCTAAGACGTGTTACCATGTAGAACCTAGAGGGGAGTGCCTCTCAAGTATATCTGCCAGAATACGCCTACAGGGACTTGGCGATAGATTTTCAACTCGCGGGAGGTAGCTAATTAGGCGGGCTTAGAAAAGGTCCTATAAACTTTGGACTTACAATAATTTCAATTTATTAATCCGATGTCATCTCTATATTCACACTTTTTAAACATATATCATTTTTCACACATTCAGTCCACTTTTCGACTTTCCTCTGCTTCTATATCCGTCCACCATAACATTCAAAACTTTTCTAGTTACATGGTTTTCATATCTCCTCATGACATGCCCATACCATGCTAACCTACTACTCCTCAACTTCTCTGTCATTGGTGCTATTCTGAAACTTCCTCTGATGTACTCATTCTTAATGTTATCTTTCTTTTAAATTGTAGCACGGCAAAGTGACTGCACTATGCCTGATCGTAAGCACAGTACAATCCAAAAACAATGCCGACCAGCGAGAGAGAAACTCCGGTCGCCGAAAGCTGTCATGTCTGCCTGCGTAAATGTCTCTAAAGGTAATGTTTGAAGGACCCATAGGAAGGAGGGAACACACTGGCTGGGAGATTGTTCCATAGATTCACGCTACGGCGAAGATATCTATTCTGGTTACACCATATTTCCTTCTCCACATATACGGATCTCTGCCACATGTAATCTTTACTCATCTGTTTTTTTTTATATCGTAGGAGACAAACGAACAGGTGGGTCACCTGATGTTAAGTGATCAACACCGTCCACAGACACTTGCAACACCAAAAGAGTCGCAAGTGTATTGCCACCCTGTGTTTGGGGGAGGGGGAGAGCAGTTGGGTTATCCGGCGCTCTCACTGACCGAACGAAACGCAACAATGCAAGCAATATGTTAATTCACGTCGGTTTTCTGCGAGTGGGTGGTAGCACCCCGGGCGAGCCGACCCATTCACGCTGAAACCAGTAATAGCTTCAGCGTGGCTTCACCACCTATAAATGCCTCTTTCGTATGCCAGCACTCATATCCACATATCGAATTCTATTTTGACAGTAAAATTATAGGTTTTATAAATCTTTAATAAAAATATTTACAAGCCATTACAAAAAGGTGTTATTTCTGGGTACCGAGGCACTTATCATTACGACGGGCGAGTAAAGGCGCCGCTGTCAAAACACGAGTATTGTGGGGCCGTTTATACCTCTCTCGACTTTTTGTGAATTTCGCAGGTGCAGATTGTATGAAGAAAAAAAAGGATTTTATGGTGGCATTCGAGATTCTCTGAGATACACTTAAACGAGAACAAAGGATTTAACTCTGAGACTTTAATTGAGAGCTAAAATAGTTGTTCAATGTGTAAAAAAAAAAACATTGTTTCGGATGTTTTGTACTCAGAAAAATAATACCCACTTCATATAATCAACTGATTATTGTGTTTACGCTTTTAAATGCGTTTGTTTTTTGTTTCTCACTAACTTTCTATTTCCTATTGTCGACTTTAATCTAAATATCGCTGACTAAATACAAAAAAATCACAAACGAAAATGGGCATTTCTTTGCAGAAATGTTACTTGTTGAAAATTGTTTCGGTCGCTGTGTTTATAATACATTCGTTTTAAGCTTATATATGGTTAGAAGCGTATTTTAAAACGGATTTTGATGTTATACGATTTTATTTTTATATTTTATTTTCATGCAGACTCTTAATCAGCACCTTTTTCTCTGAAATTATTTGAACTCTAGTCAATCTCAAATACAATATTAAAGTGAGCAAGACAAGATATTATTATTATACTTAACTAGTTATAGCTAATTATTAATGTATTTTTTTCTTTAAAAGGTACATTATTTCTATATTATACTAGCCTTGTTATTAAAAGAATCCTAATAGTCAACCGCATTGCTATCTACCGGTTCCAATTATGAATCTAAACCATTCTTGAATCCACCTGAACACACGCATTAATATTATCTAATATTAATATTTTGTATTGGGACTTTGCAGTCTATCATATCTATATCTATCATATCATATCTATATATATATTTGATAAATTGTATAAAAATATATATTGTTCGGAATACTAATAGATGTGAAAACCAAACTGATGTTAATAATTGCAATATACGAATTATGAAAATTTAATAGTTCAGACTATAACAAATTTATTTTTTTATTCTCGAATTGATTACGCTATTGATTTAGCAAGGTCTTGAACAGCTTCACCGAACTACTAAGGCGAGCGCTTAAGCCACTCAGCCGATTTTATTTGAAAAGTAGCTCAGGCGTGCACGGCATACCTCGGCTTGGGCTGTTGCCTGACTCATGTAATTTGCGACCTATTTGAGCTAAGCTAAGCTACATATTCATACTTATATGAGTTATTGAAACATATATGTGTACCAAGCATACACACCTCAACAACTCTTATATGTATTTTGTGTCGGATAATTTTTTCTAAACTATTTCACTTCGATAAGAGAAAACAATAAAACCCTTCCACTTTCATGTGTAAGCATGACAAATTTAAAAATTTAGGATAGAACACAGTTATTCCACTGTGTTGAATTTTCACTTCTATCGGCAGTCCTTATAACTAACTCGACTTTTTTTTTACAAAAATACATTTAGTAATTTAACTCATTTAACTAAAATAAATGACACACGTAATATATCTCAGCCTAAAGGACACGTATCCAGTATATAGCCTTAATAAATTAAAAATACATTTTATTTTTAAACTGTACAAAAAGGTTTTAATGATTGTATTAAAAAAAATCCATATCAGTCAATCCGATATCTCGACCCTCGTCCACTGAAGCGTAACTAATTACCGTTACTTGAAATCCGTAAAGGGGATTAGTTATAGAACTATTGTTGTTTTTTTCCTCTTGCAAGGTGTTTGTCAGTTTGAAGTATGGGAATAATAAGAGAGTGGTGTATCTACAGTGCGTTTTGAATGTCGGTTTTAGTAATTTTATGGTTATTAATAACTTATTAGCAGAAAATAGTTAAGCTGCGTCGGAGTTAAATGTAGTTTAGGAATAAAATGAATATAGCAAAAAAAAATTATATAAAAATTGGAATAACTTTTTCCAGAACCTTTTTGAAGCGAAGCCTCTTATGAGAGGGATTTGAAAATCTGATCCGCAACCTTTATGTGTGACGATGCAGTGATGCGGTAAACACTGTGTCGGGTAGAATGGGAGCAGAGTCTCGTTTAGCTTCGGATATTGGAGAGCAGTGAGACATACGCTCTTCCGGTTTTCTTTTTGAAAGTTTCACTTCTATCGCGTGTGGATTACACATAACTTTTTGTCAATTAAAGCTTATGAAATATTATATATTTCAAAACGGTTATAGTAAAATATTGGCTAATATAATACGGTCTATTTTATTTTTGGCAACCAATCTTCTAGTACATTATTACTACCATTGCCGAGAAGGTAGTGATATTTCTTACGATTATTTCAATGAACTAGCAAGATGGTGGCCGTCTTGTTAGAAATTTCCAGGGAGTTTTTTGGCAACTCAGAATCCATGTCCCGTCGTATTATTTCCCATCCACTTCACTTGTGCACAATAACCAAAGTATATTACGTAAAATATAAAATATAACTACGTAAAATATATACTAATAACATATGCAAATAACACAAGATTATGAACAATATACAATATCCACTTTTTGGTTTCTGTTTTTTCCAATCTAACGAAAAGGCAATGGTACCTAGACCATACAGCCAAATCAGATGTAATTTCATAATTGTCAGTTCTGAAGTAAGTGTCTTAGGATAATTTAAGTGTTCTGATAAGATGGTGGTTCCCTTGGTAGAACTTTCCATGAAGTTTTTGGGGCATATTAGAATTCATACGCCGTGCTATGATTTCCCATCCGCGTCACATGTTCACAGTAACTGAACTACGTAATTATACGTAAAACGCCACTAATACTATAAAATATAGAGTGAAATAACACAAGATTACTAATAAAATATAAAAACCACTACATGACATTCCAAGATCCTGCCAAAAACTCTGCTATTAGAGTTGTAACCTAAGTCGATATAGGTAGTATATATATTAGAAAATATTTGGTTTTGTACGATGCATCCAATGTAAATGGCTGATTTATTCAAGAGAATAAATACGTCCTGTTGTTTTAACCTCCGTCACAATACACGATCAGTGGTTGCCCTCGTCGTGTGAAGTCACAGATCGATGATGAATTAACAAAAGCGCCCGTTGAGGAGCGCTCGAGCGTCGATCCTTCCACAAATATATTAACGAACAAACGGTTTTGATAGTTGCGTATTTATTGATTATTTTTAAGTAATTTTTAATTTCAGACCGCCCCTTTTCCCCTGTCAGTAAAAGCAAACAATGCTCTTACCCCCTCTCCCATACTCACGTAAACATCTATATAGGTGTTTTCAAATCTGTTCTGGTTAAATAAATACTTCTGACGTAATCACCACCCAGAGCTCCCTCATACTATATGACATCAAACATAAGCAAATCAAAGATCCCCACCCCCCATCAGTGCTTACGTAACACGTGACTGGCCTTAAACTTCATATGGCACGGTAGAGAAAAACCGTAACGAGTGATGCGTTACACGTTACACGTTAAACGTAAGTTAGGTATGTATTTATGTGTATCTACATGTATAAGTATTTGTTCTTAGTCTAGTAGTGTGTAGTTTATAACATTCTCATATATGTATAATTCAATACGTATAAGCCAAAGAATGTGAAAAAGGAAACACATCCTTTGGAACACTAAATTTTTATTTATCAATAATGTCTATTTAAAAATTACAGTAAGTATAGAAATATAGCTTTGAACTGCCGTCTCTTTAATGAAATAAAAAAAAAACAACAAAATAGAAAATCAAAATAATCATAATAATTTAAAGGTAGACTTAATTTACGAATAATTAGAGAATTAAGGTCGAGACGAAACGTGATGTTAAACACATTATGAAGGAGGAAAAAAGAGATACTGATGGAAAAAGGAGCTATTAATCAGATTAACACGACAAACATACACACAGCTATATGTTATTCAGAAATACTAAGAGAGCATGATCGTAAATAAATTGAAATTAAAGCATAAAACTACATTTTTGGATCTAGGAAACACTCCAGTAATCTATTTTATTTTATGGAACCATTCTTTGACACCAAATTATAGCAAACATAAGTAAGGGTTAAAAGTAGATAAAAAGTTATAGTGTTATTTCAAAACATATTTATAGTTGAGGAACTATTTAAAAGACAAAATGATTGAATTACTTGCGATATCCCGCTGCGTCACTAGTCTATTTACACTCAACTCCTTATTACATTATCCTTAGTACATTATTAATTCGAGCATTATTATGTCGTTTTCGCTTAGCGTATTTTCTGATCCGTGCTTTGTTTAGTAATTGCGCTGAAAACTTTCGATTTCTTTAATCTGACTTTAGAGTTTTTTAGTTATTTTAGTGTTTTAACGAAATACACCGCGAACTTCGTAATATCAGAATAGATTCAGTAAATAGTCTACGGAACCCTGGTGATATTTTTACGGAACCCGCTCTAGCAATCGTAGATGTTTAATAGCATTCATTTTTACACGAAGATACTGAATGAAAAAAATGTTATCAAGTATCTAAAATGTAAGTCGCTGTAAGGTCGCACGGAACAGACGCGGCAGAGTGCACCGCTTGTAGGGTTGTCACTTAAGCCTTAGAGTAAACACAGTATTGTGTAGCAACGTAATAACGGATAATGGGATTGTATGCTTGCCAAAAAAGTTTTCCCGTATCAAATTACAATATGTAACGAATATAATGGATTTATGTCATCAATATAATCTAATATTAATATGCGTGCAATTTGTACACACAAATGACTTGGAGAAACAGATTTAGAGAGCTTTTCCAAACTGAGATTTCCGAGATTATCAGTGAATAGGGTAAAATATACTTACTTTGTTTTTAATACTCTACTTTGCACCGTGCTTCATATAGTTATACTTCTGGCGTACCTCGCCTCAAAGGGTATTAAAATGTCTATTTCTATCGGAACTATGCTAAGCCAAACTACAATGAAACGATTGTAGTGATCGGTATCATAAATATTTATTGCTATGTAATTTAGCGTGGATTTTTTAAAGGGCATGATTAAGTGTACCGGTTTGTATATATCGGGACAGTAGACATTTTTCTCGCATTTTTGTTATATACATAAGACAAACTTTCACTTATACATTTATAACTGTAATCAAGAAAATGTATTATGGTTAAATAGTCACGTTTGATTTGATCCTAAAATGGGGATAATTTTGACGTGGCAACGTCTTACAAATCAATGAACACCGGCTACAGGCACGAAAAAGCATGATTCATTGTCACGTTCCGCCTGAGCCGAGCTAAAGCGTTCGGCTTGTGACGCATCTATCTCTCTTCCACTCTATCGGCCGATGCGTCCGAGTTTTATTGATGTATGTTATATTATGACATACAATTGGCAACCCTACTGGTGTAGGCGCCAAAACGCAGCGCCGGCGCATCTCGAACGAGAGGACTATTGTTCTCAAAGCTCACCACAACAGGGCACGCTGCTACCTGCGCGTTCTCAATTACCAAGACGAATTGTTTTTTTTAGTTTATTATTTACCTTTTTATATTACATCGTTCTGTGAATAAACTTTGTGTGACTAATGCGAAAGATTTTTTGCATGATTGCATATAGGTTAGAGTTTTATAAACGCGTTCATGTTTCGCGGTTGTTTTGTGTTAATAACATATTTAATCTTGGTAGACCAGGCGTTTTGCGTTATTTTAAAAAGGCACATTTGTATCCACTGTTTAATGTATAATGTTGGGATTATTTTAAAGTATTTAACACTCAAATAAGCCAATGAGATTTCAAATTAAAGAAAGCTTGTAATAATGATAAACGTAGCTGGTTAAATGTTTTAATATTTAATTTAATAGACTTGGGTATGAATAACAGATATGCTGTATGCATCTGAGCGCTAGGCTATGAAAGAGACGGATGATAGAAGACTACATGTGGCAGAGATGCGAATATTATAATGGATGTGTGGTACAACTAGAATGGATAATATTAAGAATGATTATATCAGACGCAGTTTGAAAATAGCACCAGTGACAGAGAAGTTGACGAATGGACGAGGAGGTTAGCGTGGTATGGGGATGTCATGAGGAGAGATGAAGACCATGTAACTAGAAAACCTTTGAGTATTATGGTGGATGGATATAGAAGTAGAGGAAGACCGAAAAAGGTATGGATGGATTACGTGAAAAATGGTATGTGTGTAAAAGGTGTGAATACTGAGATGACATCTGATAGGGGAGAGTGGAAGAGGAAAACATGATGTATCAACACTGCCGACCCTACATAGGTGGGATAAGGGTAAGAAGATGATGAATAAAATATATGTTATTTGAACAAATTTCCTCATTGTGCGGGAATGGAATTGTTTCAACAGCAGTTACATACTGGCGGTCACTCGACACTTCGTCTGTCTTTAAATCTTTACAAATTAGTGCATCTTTTTTTTAAATTATTAATGTGGGGGAAATCCATTATGGATATCCACCATCTCGGGGGAGAGAGTGGGCTATGTCCGACTTGCACGGACTAAAACCCCACGGTGTACCGACCGACCGTTTGTTGGTGCAGCAAGGGTAAGGTAAAGGTACTGGGTACACACCAGCTGCCTCCCCTCGTCAGTCTGACCTGTGCAATGACGAGATGGGTCCCCGGCTCAACCTCTCAGGTCCGGCTACGGCAGGTTACATTATTTTCGTGTTACTAATGCTTTATGCAGCACACACAGACATAATTCTCAGATGGCATGATTTGTGTAAATGTCTTTGACAAATCTCATCATATTTTTTTTCTACTTTATTAAACAATCCTTACTAATATGATAAATGCAAATGTGAGTTTGTTTGTTTGTCACGCTTTAATTTCTCAATCGATCCTCATAAAATTTTGCATACAAACTATCAGTTCAGTAGTATCCAGAAAAGTACCTACTCCTGCCAAGGGATAGGTCAAATCAGCACTAGTGCAAGTAAAGCCGCGAGCAAAAACTAGTATACAACAAAAGCGTAGTTACGTTTATTAACTTGCAGTTGTGCTTTTGATATAATTTCCGAAACGGCTGAACTGATTTTGACGAGATTTTTACAATCAGATACAGTACTTTTCAGAGTATCATCTAAACTATATCTTTGCACTTTTTCATACAAGGCGCTATCGTCGAACCCTTAAAAGCCAACAATCATACAAAATAGAATGCTTAATTTCCATGAAACGACAGCTAATTTTTAACAAAGTGGTAGGTAACTAGTTTCTTTTGGTTTTCCTACAAATATATTCGGAATTAGCAATACAATGGGCGAGAGGGGTGATAGCAATTTGATACGAGTCACTTCTCTTTCCCTTGACGCGTTGCGTGAACCTTATATAATAAGGTCACAAAGATTCGTCAGTCATGATCTAGGTGCAAATCAGAGAGTCGTGGTGTATTCAAAACCTTGAGATAGTGGTAGCTACTTAATGATTTGACCTCTTAAGGTCAAAGAAAAGCTTTAATTATAACCCCGATAGCACGCATTTTAAAGTGCATTAGGGTCACGGGAAACGACAATTTGATACTCAAACATGTGAGATTAAGAAGGGAAATGATCAATTAGCTAGTTCTCCTTCCTTTATAAAAGTCGGTCGCTAACCACATGCTCCAACAAACGTGAAACAATGGGAGCGTTCATTCTGAACGGTTGCTGTAGTTAGGGCCGCGTTGCACTAACGCGCTGCTAGGCGAGTCAGTGGGTCATCGTGCCAACTTTGACTTATGTACAGATGGTTTTTAATTATTTCCACAGCATATACAAGCACTATCTTTGAGAACAGATGAATAAATGAAAAGTGTGTGTGGACTTATGTACACGCGATAGAAGTTATACTTCTTTGGCGTAACAAGATAAAAATCTTTTCAAAAATTTTATCTTTCGCCTTATTCTAGGTTGGTATAAAAAACGACACTAACAATAGAAAAAAGGTATTTAATATATTGAAAGTTTTAATACAAACAACAAATACAAACAAACAAAATGTTGACTATAACTAACTTCAGGGTGTCGGTTTTTCGTGACGGTGTGCGCGCGCATCGTAATAACTTCAGGGTGTCGGTTTTTCGTGACGGTGTTCGCGCGCATCGTAATAACTTCAGGGTGTCGGTTTTTCGTGACGGTGTGCGCGCGCATCGTAATAACTTCAGGGTGTCGGTTTTTCGTGACGGTGTGCGCGCGGATAGTAAAAATTTACTCTCATCATTTTTCCCTAACGCGCCAAAAGAAGTATAACTTCAAAATCAATTTTCATACTTTTCCAATGTGTCACATAATCTGCTTTTAAAAAAGTAAATATAAATCTACAAATAAATAAAGTTAAAGTATCTGTTTGAAATATCAAAATAACAGCTTTTTACTAATTACATACGAAGGTATATACGGTACCTGTACCTATAACAAAAAGCCATGTTTTTTCTTATCTGTCTGTTTGTGCCGGCTAATCTCTGAAACGATTGGACCGATGTTAACGGGACTTTCATTCACAGATAGCTGATGGTACAAGAAGTAACTTAGGCATTTTTGTTTTAGAAAAAAAAATGGTTTAACGCCTCTATAATAAACTAAAGAATCAGTCTCCAGTACTGTGTACTCCAGGTACACGTTTACATTGAAAACATTTTTTTTTGCTAAATTGCGAGTAACATTTACTTTTCAAAACTGTAACACTGACGCTCTGAATCACGGTTAGTAAGAAAGAAAAAATCTTTATTGTTGGAAAATGTTACAAACAACAAGATAGATAAAGTTAACATGTATGTAACATTGCTTATTAAAATCCAACAATGAGACACCCATTCGACTACATCATAGAGTAACGAACCTGCGAGTAGTCAATGTAAATTGTAAATGTAAGCGGTTTCATAGTTCTATGGACTACATGCTGCAGTACAACTGGGTGGGACTGCAGCGCTGATTTTCAATGGGGGGTCAAAGTAATGTACGGACGTGTAGTCCGTATTTTGACAAAAATATTACACCCTTACAGTACTTATAATATTGAAAAAATACAAATGTTATAAAATATTATAAATGTGACTGTACGAAAAAGCCCCTCGCTATCTCGGCTGCACATTAGCCACTATAAGCCTGAGAATACATACCGGAGACCGCGCGAAAGCAGAGAAGATACGAAACATAGATAAGTTTAATGTACGTCTACTAAAATTGGAACCACCCATAAAATTGACGCTATTGGTAGTTAGTGTAATTAAGATATTAATAGAAGGAAAATGGAATCATATACACTCATCATATATAATAAATATTTTAATTCTAGTTTTGTACCGTAAAACCTGGCAACTTTGCCGCCGGATGTTCTACATATTTGCCATACCCCAACTTCTGACGTATTGATGTCTATTACTCCGAAACCATACTTTTTTATTATGTAGGGATGTCTTTAAATGAAATTTGATTTGTTTAGTAACAACATTTACTTTTATGCGGCAACCCAGTTATTTACAAAATGACGGTAATGCCCGTTACTTTTTTTCTATGATAGCGTCAGATTTCTGTGTGCTCCGAATCTTTAGTAAAAATATATGGGAAAAACTTTACAGAGGTAAGTCAACTTTTGATAATTTATTTAATTACATCTGATTTAATGAATAAATCATTATTTACTTCGATATCAGTTAGTCATCCTCGGAAAATAATCTTGGCAGATTTAACAACCCAGTATAATGATAAAGTGATGTCGAAATTGCCATATTTTGTTAAGTACAAGGGTTGTCACAAAAAAGTTTGAGATTATGTAGGTATTGAAACTAATTTACAGTTTCGATAGTAACGTATGTGGTCGGATATAGATATATAACTTTGTTGAAATGTCATTAAAAAAAAGGTTATTTTCAGAAAATGGAGGATCGGAACCAGAGGTAAATTGTGGAGCAGAACATATAAAAATTAATTCTCAAGACATGTTTTGAATATAGCGGTAGGTTTGGTTCACGGGAAGAAGACTTTAAGTCAGAAAAACAATTTCACATACCAAGGCGAAACATCGATAAAAATAAACATTGCAAAAAACCAGAAAGCCAACAGCAGCTTTACGCTACAAAATAACAACAAATTGTAAAATATCAAAATCTAAAATTAAAAAAAAAATAGCAAAAATATTGTTATCGTTTTTTGTATTTTATTATACTAAAAGTTTAAGTAGTTGTATAAAGCACATTATTAAAATGTAATATATAATTTTTTATACAATGTTTGTAAATTAAAAATTGTCCTACACGACAATCCTGACGTTTTTTCAGTTTTAGTACGAAAAAATCAAAATCGGGTCGTGCAGTTTACCATATTTATCAAAAAGGATGTTTCTACAGTAAAAATACTATAGTCGTCATGAGTTTCTAGCTGTGAAGTTTGTTCATGGTTGTTCATTATTTCTTATGTGTGATTTTGTTTATTTTCTCCTAAATTTGGGTCCGGCAATGTTACCGTATGTTATAGTTGACTTTGCCATAAAATATTTTGGCTCAGTTCGGTATTAAATTGTACTTATAATACTAATATTTTACTATATCTAAATTCTCTACAAAGTTTACTATGATTTTAGTTAATTTTGTTTATATGTCTTGATATAATTTTGTGCAATAAATTCGATTTAAACATCGTTGTGTGGAATAAAGTGGCAATGTTGCCTGGTTTTACGGTATCTCTATCTATAATATTCAATTTTTTCCACAAATCACTGGTCAACACGAACAAAATATCTTTCGCCAATTAGTTAAGAGTGTACATATCGTAAAACTAAAAATGATTGTATGATGTATTGGAAATATACTTATATGTTAAAAAGTTGTACGCGATCAAGTTTCTTGCCGGTTCTTCTCGATGACTGGGTTGTTTTCCGAACCGGTGGTAGTTTTGACGTTCATAAGCGCCTTATTAGAGCCTAAACTGAATAAAGTATTTTTAATTTGATTTCATTAAAGGGCTCAACAAAGTATTTATCAATTCATTACGAAATGAAAAAAAGGTAGAAATAAAATAACAACTTTTTGGTAATTGTATTGCGTCTAGATAAAAGCTTATTTTAGTATGTTAGTCCAGATATTAGAATTACAACAATAATGCAGATTTTCGTAATTCGATGTAACTAAAACGACTTTCAAGGAGGCTTTAGATGTTTTATTTACATACATTTAGATACGTCCTAGTGGAAATTTCAAAATGATGATTAATTTAAAACGGTGTGTATATTGCTTCTATAAAATTAATAGTTCAAATTAAATTGGCATTGTAAAACCGGAGTTCAAACAAAGGCACGCGTTGTCATCTACGCGTACATCTGACTTCCGTGTTATTTTTATTTGATTAACGCCTCTCAGATATGAAGCGACGAAAAAATAGTTCCTATGGTAATGTTTTTATCTAACGTAAATATTCTATATATGTAAATAAAGAAATTATCAACTTAATATTTTTATTATGCCTCACTGACAGACAGTTCACTTTTTAAACAAATGATTCTAGAACTATCACATAATAAAGTTTTTGTATATAGGAGCCACTCTGACAAATTATGAACTAAAGACGGACTGCTTTAATTACAATAATATAATAAACTATCCTCTGCCCGCGATTTCGTCCGCGTGGAATAGTTACTTTGGGCTAACGCTAACACGCAGTGGAAGCTCTCAGTAGGAAAAAAAAGATTTTGAAACATTCTTCATTGGTGCTCCGCTCTTATTGGTCTTAGCGTGATGATATATAATAAATTGGGACAATTGAAAAACTTTGTTCTAGAGTGCCTTCATCAAACCGACATTCACATATTGAGCTGTTTCTGACTCTAAGCTCTGCAAGATGGACTGGAGAGCACACCTCTACAGATAGGTCGTCAGTTTACAGATAGTAGACTCAGCAAGTTTGCAACAGTCACAAAACTTATAAAGTCATGGCTTACCCGGAATGTTATCCTGAATATATCTGGAAGCATATGATTTGTTTTAATTTGGTTGGATATATTCCAGTTTGAGCTCCATTATTGCAAACAAATCAGTCTTGTTTGGAGAGAATACATCCTGAACATAGGTTTTATAGTAATTAAAATACCCAGTCTGGATAGCTTCTTTAGCAAGAAGATCAACAGCTTCATTACCCTGTAACCTACTATATCCTGGTGTCCATGCCAGAACTACATAAATTCCTAAACAATGACATTGATACAAATGGAATTTAATAATTGTGATAACTGATACTTAATTAAAATATGTCAAACATGTTAAAATAACATCAAATGTAGTGTAAAAAGTTTCAACAAGAACAAAAACCCTTTCTTTCTTTAAGGCAAACAATTTCATTAATATATTTTAAGAAAGCATTTATATATACAGATTTTTTGAGCCAGGAACCCTCTCGGGCGTCCCCAGAACACGCTACTAAATTATTATCACAATCTGATCAGTAGTTTCGGCATGCATACAGGACAAACATACAAACATTGATTTTTATATGTAAAGGTGTATTAAAAAATTAATAGAATGATAGATTTAGTATGCTTAGTTCCAAATGCAAACTCCCACAGCGCAGCGTAGCCATTAGCCACTTTGGGCTCGCGGGTCACGGCCCGTGCAACACTGGTTTAGATGAATAAATTCACACAGTAAATAGGCCCCACCAAATACTGTGAAGGCAGAATTTTTGTAATTTAATCTGTTCTGCTTTCCTTCTTGATTCATGGGCAGCAGTTAACAAGTCTAGCAATAAGTAATTTAAAGTCTATAGTGGAATTAGCTTATCATTTTTTAGCTACTGAGGCGATGGTAGCCCAGTTAATAAGACCGCGGCCTCACATATCAGACCTCCAAACACTCATGTCATCAAAAATAAGCAAATCGAAGACACCTCGTCAGCCTTTAGTGTGTACGTAACTCTTGGATGACCCGAGAGCACTAAGAAGGAATTTTCTAAAATTCATCTTCCAGGTATCCTTTATAGAGGGGTAAAAGTGCTGAAGATCTGCCACTTAGAAATACTATCTAAAGACGTATTTACATAGTTCATGGTCTCAAATTTGAACAAGAACTTCCAAATAAGGCCAATTAAAGCCTATTGCCGGTTCGTTTACACGTTCACCGTTAATATAAAGTTAATTGGTAACGTTTACGAATCGAAACAAACTACCTGTTACATTGATTGCATAAGTGTTATACGTTAAGCACTCTCGCTTATCTGAATCTTTATTAGCATGATTTATTGCTGTTAGATCATCGACATTTATAAGTAGTTCTATCAAATTAGATTTTATAGATTTTTGAAGAAATGCATCCTTCGAATCGTTGTGACTCAGCCGGAGCTATCGGCGAAGGAAGACATTCCGATGAAACTATATCAAATTTCATCCACACCATCTAGATGGGTGGAGGTCTTCTACGGTGAGGTTTTCAAAGTCCTTTCTGCCTCGTACTTCAATCCTGTGGTATCGACTCCCAGCGGCGGTGTTTCCAAACCATTACAAGTTACAAGCTTTTAAGAAACGAGCTTACGTTTCTTTAAAAGGCCGGCAACGCACTTGCGAGTCCTCTGGTGTTGCTAGTGTCTATGGCCGGTGGTGATCATTTACCATCAGGTGACCCACCTGTTCGTTTGCCCCCTATAATATAAAAAAAACATGGTGGTAGGGCTTAGAAGCCCGCATGGCCAGTTACCACCCTTAAATTGAGAGTCTATCGCCAATCACCTATGGGTGTGTGCTAGCAGCTGCACTTGAGACCCAGACCTTGCAGATTCAGCGTTTCTATCATCTTGGACCACATCGTCACTTAACAGGTGTTTTGTTAGGTGGTAGAGCCACGCTGAAGCTATTACTGGTTTCAGCATTAATGGAGCGGCTCGCCCGGGGTAGAACCACACTCTCACAGGAAACCGACGTGAAGTAACAGTGCTTGCATTGTTGTGTTTCGTTCGGTCAGTGAAAGCGCCGGAGGCCCACCTCTCCTCCCTTTACCCGCTGTCCCCTCCACTCCCCCTTCCTCCAAACACAGGTTGGCAACGCACATGCGACTTTCCTGGTGTTGTTAATGTCTATGGATGGCGGTGATCACTTAACATCAGATGACCCGCCTGTTCGTTTGCCCCTGTGATATAAAGAAAAACATCAGGTGAGATTGTTGTCACAGCTCAAAACTATAAAGTTTAGATAAAATTGTGTGTGCTTTACACGCGCTATAAGTGAAAGTTACAAAAAGAAAGCGAGAAGAGCGCATGTCTCACTGTTCTCCAGTACCTGAACGCAAGCGAGACACTTATCCCTCCCTACTCGACACATTGTTTACCCCCACCACTTTTGGTTACACAAAAATATTACGGGTTAGAAATTCAAAGCTCTCCCGTAAGAAGTTGAAGTTCGGAAAGTCCATATTTTATTCTTTATATTCGTTTTTCGTTAGTGTGGTCAATCAATATTAGATTACTTCTTTTGAAGATTTCATTGAGATTCTCTATGTTTATCTTACCATTGTATCTTACTCTAGCTTCTGCTCGCAACTTCGTTCGTGTGACGCGTGTGACACGCAGCGGAAGCTCTCAAAAAGAAAAAAAAGACACATATAGCGTTCCTCGATAAAAGAGTTATCCAACAATGTAAGAATTTTTCAAATCGGATCAGCAGTTTCTGAGATTAGCGCGTTCTAGTAAACAAACTCTTCATATACACGTACAGAAGAAATTTATATATAAAGATATGTAATTTCTGATGAAATCTTGATTTGCCATAAAATGGTTTTTATTTTCATTACTGTATGTTCCTTTAGCTTAATATATTTTATACATAATACTAGGTTCTGGCCGTGACTTCGTCCGCGTGGAATAGTTACTTTGGGTTAACGCTAACACGCAGCGGATGCTCTCAAAAGGAAAAAAAAACGATTTTGAAACATTCTTCATTGGTGCTCCGCTGCTTGTCTTAGCGTGATGGTATATAGCCTTCCTCGATAAATGAGCTATCTAACACTGAAAGAGTTTTTTCAAATCGGACCAGTAGTTCCTGAGATTATTAGCTCGTTCAAGCAAACAAACTCTTCAATTTTATAATATTAGTATAGAAGTATAGATTCACGTAACATTGACAGAATTGTGTATAAACATACGTTACTTTCCTATAAGTACTTATAAGCGGTGAATGCCGTGCCCAGCTTTTTTAAAGGCCTAAACACGTGCTTAGATTATGGAAAAAATGACAAGTAGTCGATGGTATTCACGATTATAATGCTCGAGTTCCAATTAAAATACCTCCAGAGACACCTTGAGGTGGTTCGTTATGGTCACTGGAAGTGCTGTGCGTTGTATCCCGGTTATAATTATGGTATAAACAAATTGTAATTGGGCAAAAACTTCGTAATTTTGCAATTTGCTTCGCATCGGAACGTTGAAGATGAGATGTCATAGCTACGGAGGATATTTAGGGTTGTCCGTACTTTTTAATATTGGCGTTTAACCCCTAAACGTCTAATCAAGTCTTGCTTCGAAAACAGAGGTCCTAGTTATTTGAAAACTGATAAAAAAACAGTTATTTAAGAGAAAAAAACAATATTTGAATTGTTTTCGATACAGTTTTAATTCAGAGTGAAAATAAGACATAAATCTATCTATCTATCTATATCTATATTTTATATATATATAAGAGATTCCCACCTATATATTGACTCTCTCTCTGGAACCATAACCATAACCATAAGGCGTAGCGACTTGAAATATGGTAGGAATATTCCTTTCGCCGAGTAGAGGTCAGCTAAGAACGGATTTTACGAAATTCCACCCACAAGGGGGGTTGCGGGGGGGGGGTAATCAGGGCGGGACAACGTCAGCCGGGCCCGCTAGTTAGGTATATATGATCATGATACATTTCTATCAGGGTTGGCATATACATTAGAAAAAATACTACAAGTTTTTTAACCTTCGTGGCCGGTAAAAAAAACTCTTCAATTTTCTATAGCTTCAGTATGTCACTGTGGAAGGTTATGACACGATAAGCTTATTAAGGGACTAGTTGTTGAGTGCAATTGCCATAATTAACCTATAAGTGGTTGAGAAAGGATGTTCAACGTGAGGACGGTAGTTAGATGGGCCTTAGAAATATTTTCTCCGTGCAAACCTCAATTTTCTTTCAGGACCGTATGTATTATGCATATAAAAAAAGTTGAGGCAGTCATAAGGACTACTGACAGAGGCGATAACTCAAAACAGTGAAATAATAAATTTTCTTTTAATTTTTCAAATTAATTGTAGTCTGAATTATTTAAATTTCATAAATTGTATACCTATAGAAATTATTAACGTTAGTCTGGTTTTCCCATCTATTTGTCTCTATTATATCTATTAATTTTACACATTTTTATACAGTTTATTAAAGTGTTTATTAAAGTGTGTATTACGCAGTGAAGGTGAGCGTTGATGCGCATCTCAAAGGGGGCCTCCTTAAACCTACACCTGGGTCGCAAGTCCTGGGAACTGCTCTGAGTTTCTCCCTCTGCCACACGATGGACCCGGCACCCGCACGGTGAATCCATGGAAGGCTAAGAAGTTCGTCTCTCTAATCAAACATCTGGTGAGCCGCACAATTTCAATACAAAATATAAATATTACATGTATTACAGATTGTTACAGTGCCTTAAGCTCTCGTCTTAGTAGTCCGGTGATGCTGTTAAGCCCTTGGTAGGCTAAAAGCGTATTCAGATCAAGAAAAATATACAAAACATGTTCACAGGCTTCTATACTACGCGTCGCCAATCTGACGCAAGCCACGCGTATTGCGTTTATACGATCGGTCACGCTTACTAGCATGTTATTACGAGAAATTACAAGTGTATCTCCTGCCAAAAAAATACCGCTCAACGCGCCTAAAGAAGTTTTCACTTCAAAAAGTTAAAAATAAAAAAATAAACATCAAGAAATGTCTGAATATAAATTCTCTCGTAAAATAGTTCGTAGGGTTTATTTTGTTTTAGCTTTTGTCCCGGGTTTTGTTCGTATAATGTAAATTTGAACTATCCCCCGAGGACATTTTCTGGATGAGTAGTACCTCATGTCTTTCTCTACGTCATTGATAATGTGTACGCCAAATTGCATGATGATCGGATGAATAGTTACGGCGCTGGAGCGTTAATAAACAAACAATGACATTTATAATACCTATGCTAATAAATGTATTTTCTTTCTTTCTCTCTATAATATCAGTCCGACTAGTTACGATGTATTTGCAAATGACAGCCCTGATTAAACACTGAGCTACCCCATCACGTCCAGTCGCCGGCTATTTGACGTAATCCGCAATATATCCGAACAGCCTATAGCGTTCAGCTGCTAACGGCACAGATGTTCGGTGCAAATTAATTGGAAATGTCAAGTGCACGCCGCCATTTTGGTCCCCTCGATTCTTTAATGCGTTTTTTCGCGCGCACGTGCCGCTTGTACCGCTCGGCGGACAGCTGGAGGACAATGCTTTTTAACGTCGCCAGCGTTATTGTCCGTCCGATCGTTCGTTTTCAATTTGTGGTATTAAATTATTGTATTAGGATATTTAAATATTGACATTAGCTTTTGGGACATATGACGACAGCTTGTTAGAATTATATTATATCAAACACATTTGTTTATCAAATGACAAACTTCAGCATGCTTAATAATTACAAAATCAATCGAATCCCCTAATGACCAATTTACTAATTTATATACAACTTTACTTACATAGAATTAATACAAATAAATTAAATAAAAAGTCCACGTGGAATAGTTATCGTTTACGCAGCGCACGCAGCGGAAGCTCTCAAAAGGGAAAAAAACCCTTTTGAAACATTTCATTGGAACTTCGCTCTTATTGGTCTCAGCGTGACGATATATAGCTTATAAAATTCTTCGATAAACGAGCTATCTAACAATGAAAGAATTTTCAATTCGGACAAGTAGTTCCTGAGATCAGCGCGTTCAAGCAAACAAACTCTTCAGTTTTATAGTATTAGTATAGATATAGTGTGCTGACTTCACAGACATAACGATGGCATTAAGGTTCCTATGTGTCTGATACTCATAAAAAAAGCGATAAAACTGACAACACCTTTAGACATTTGCGACAAAAGGTGCGTTCTCTGTTATTCATTTATATCTAATGCAAAAATAATAGTCGAAACTATTTTTTAATCGTGTAATTAAACATCGCCTCCTGCTTCCGGTAATTAGATCGAAACTGATCACGGAGTTATAATAAAAACACACACAGAATATCATTTCTTTATATTTCGAACACCTTGGGAAATAAACTGACGAATTTCGGGCACCTGATGTGTTCCGTTCGCAGCTGATCGAACTGAAGGACACGACACCTTGTATTTTCGTTACGGCGTTTCTTTCCCTTAAAATTATATTATCATTTTGTCTATACTTTTTTATTTAAATGTTGCGGTTTTCTATTCAATCGAATTTAATGGGAAGTCATTGTATTTGTATTGTGAACGATCTTGTAGTAAATTATTACTGCGATTGTCGACTAGGTAATGGTATTAAAAGTTTCTTGTAATCTTTTCAATGACCTAATAAGATGGTGGTCATCTTGTTAGAACTTTCCAGGAAGTTTTTGTGACAAGTCAGAATTCATGCTCCATATTATTTATTCCTTTTTTTTCGAAATGACTACGTTATTGTCCTAGCAAGGCCTTAACAGCTTTAGCGGATTACGGTCTTATTTCCCATTCACTACACTTATGCATAATAACCAAAATATATTACGTAAAACTCCACCAATATTACAAAATATAGAGCCAAAATAACACATGATTATGAATCACTACATATTACAAAACGAAGTTCTCTGCCACGTCTGTCTCTCTGTTTGTTCGCGATAAACTCAAAAACTACAGAACGGATTTTCAAGCGCTTTTCACCAATACATAAAGTGATTCATGAGGAAGGTTTAGATATATAATTTAGTAAGGGTTTTTTTATTATTAGAGCGAAACAACGCCCACCGTATCCGCTAGTAAAATATAAAATCCACTACATGCCATTCCAAAATCACGGCAAAAACTCGTTTATCATGTTCATTGACTGTCTTATTCCTGGGGTCGACGTGAATTTAGGAATGTCACGAAAAAGGTATAGACAAAAGTGATGGAATACATTCTCCGTTTACACCAGTAGTGGCATTATTTCATGACCCCCTCGGCAGTGGCTCAAGCCCAGGTTTGATCCTCCGAAGTGGAGCCCTCGACCACACTGCTAGCTTGATACAATGACGCTGAATATTGTCCCTCACTAGCTTACCCACCCAACACAGATTACCCCCACATACGTACATACATACAGGTACGTACACATGGTGGCAGGGTTTTATTTTTTTCCCTTATTCTTCGATCTTGGTCAGTTTAGCTTAGCCAAGTTGCCAGATACAAAAAACATTTTTGAGTTCGTGAGGCACACATGCTGGTATACATGTGTGCTTCACTAATTCTTGTATAATATAAATGATTAGGGTACCTAGTTTAGCTTAGTAAGATTCGCATTGTTGCATCCAAGGCAACAGTCCTAGCCAAAGTTCGGCCACGTTGGCACACTTGAACTTGTTGTCAAGCGGCTGAGTGCCATAAGTGCTCGCCCCATTGGTCCAGTGAAGCTGTAAAGGCCGATCAGGTCAATAGCGTATAGTCAGTTCAAAAATAAAAGTTTTATTTCACGACTAGCCCCTAGCCGCGACTTCCTCCGCGTAGTAATAGTTACTACTCTGGGCTAACGTTGACACGTAGCAGAAGCTCTCAAAAAGAAAAAAACATCTCGATTTTGAAACATTTTTCATCTGTGCTCCGCTCTTATTGGCCTTAGCGTGATGATATATAGCCTATAACCATTCTCGATGAATGAGCTATATAACTCTGAAAGAATTATTCAAATCGGACTAGTAGTTCCTGAGATTACCCCCTACAACGCCACAACGTCACAAACTCACAAACTTTACCTCTTTATAATATTAGTATAGATAAATGATGCTGAGTAATTAACTTTTTACCTATCCCTAAGTCTAATTACTATCATAATTTACAACTATAAAGAGGAAAGATTTGTATTTTTTTATGTATGTGAGTGTAACGAATAAACTCATAATTACTCGAAAGATATCAAAAATTCTGTCTCCATTAAAATGCTACAATATACCGAAGTAATATAGGCTACATTTATAACTAGAAAAAAATATGGATCCCTACAAAAAATTCAATAATATAACCCAAGGTGTAGAAAAGTCGGCCATAAAATGTTTTTCATCGTATGCGCTGTGGAAACTATTGATGACAGAACAAAAAAATGTTCTACATTATTGAAGAACATATCAATATCTATAAAAAAAATGTAATTTATGTACCATATTTCCAACTATAGTATTCACGCCACAATAACTACTTTTTTTTTTTAATATTTGAATTGAAAACTTAGACGCGTTGTGCGGTATTTTTGGCAGGAGACGAATTTATAATTTCGCGACGAGACATGCTACGTAAGCATGGCCGGCCCGTATTGCGCTTGCGTGGCTTGCGTCAGAGTAGCGACGCGTAGTATTGCGCTTGTGCGGCTTGCGTCAGAGTAGCAACGCGTAGTATTGCTCTTGTGCGGCTTGCGTCAGAGTAGCGACGCGTAGTATAGGGGCCTGTGTACATGTAATATTCATATATTGCTGCTTATCATACGTTTGATTGATCAATAGACTTTATAAAAATGTATATAATCATTGCCTCGAGTGCCAATAGAAAACCACACTAATGTTAGTAATTACAATAAACAAATTCTGAAAAGTAAATATTCCCATTCACACTATAATTAATATGATAATTCAAAACAGAACACATTCATTTCACTGTTTTAAGTTTTCACTTCTGTCGGCAGTTCTTATGACTGCCTCGAATTTTTTTTTCAGTTATACTTCTATAGCACGTTCGGGAAAAATGATGAGAGTAAATGTTTACGATGCGCGCACACCGTCACGAAAACCCGACACCCTGAAGTTAGCTATAGTCGACATTTTGTTTCTTTGTATTTGTCGTTTGTATTTCTTTGTATTAAAACTTTCAATGTATTAAATACCTACTTTCTATTGTTAGTGTCGTTTTTTCTACAAACGTAGAATAAGGCGAAAGATAAAATTTTTGAAAAGATATTTATCCTGTTACGCCATAGAAATATAACTTCTAACGCGTGTACATAAGTACACACACAGTTTTTTAAATCATACCATTTTATCCATACCTTTGTGTTAATCCTTCTCCAAATAAATAATTTTATATTGAACTGTTTCAATACATATAGATTACTTTTTGAATGATTTAAATCGGAGATTCCATTCAAAAGATATTAAGAATTTAGAAATATCAATCTAGACAACTCACCTGATGTTAAATGACGAGCTGTTCTTTAAGTTAGTAAACACGACAAATCTAGAAGGGATTAGCTCAAGTGCAGCTGCCGGAACACACCTATAGGTGCTTTGCGACTTGAAGATTGTTTTTACTCGGGAGGTCATTAATAAAGTACTACCTACTACTATGCGTAATCATCATTTTTTCTCTTTACCGCTGACATTGATTGATAGTAATTCGAATTTAATTAAATAGGGATACAAAAAAGAAGATAACGTAAGACAATATGTAAAGACTGTATAATACGAGCTTGTACTATATGTAGATTTCTGGGTCGTGTTGTAGTCAGTAAATTAGAAGAATAAGACTTATATAAAATAACTAGTGGGCCCGGCGGACATTGATAAAAAAAACCGTATCAAATTATATACTTAAACCTTCCTCATAAATCACTTTATCTACTGGTGAAAACCGCATGAAAATCCGGTCGGTAGTTTTTGAGTTTATCGCGAACAGACAGACAGACAGACGTGGAAGAGGACTTTGTTTTATAATATGTAGTGATAGATTTGGAAAGTTGTATGCTTTTACATCCAAATTCCAATGACATAGAATATGTCTTTCTTTTGAATATAAATTACAACATGCATAGAGGTTATTAACTCTATGAACACCTAATCCAAAAGTGGAGGTTATAATCACACAGTAGAAATTAAAACTTATAAATAAATACATAAAGAATACGGGATACCTTACCTACCTACCTTTTGTTATGTATTACATGAGATTAAGAAAAAATCCTTCATTGTATTTCTAAAGAAAACTGGTCTATTTTACAGCGTACCTCTAAAAACTATGTTATATGTAACTACCTACATAACGTCTCCATCCTTATGAGATTTTAAGAAACATTTGTAACTAAAAAGAAAAAAAATATATATAAATATTTTTTTATTGCTATTATCTACACATGCCCACTATATTTATAAAAGTAGTACTCACTATACGACATTTAAAAAGAAACCAAAATATAAGAAAAATAGAATATAGAATAGACCTTTCATCCTAGAAACTGTGACTAACTGGTTGTCCCATGTTTTAGACTTAGTAAAATCAGTAACAGTTTTTTTGGGAAATAGTGTTAGATTTTATAACAAAGTCCCAAAGGATATTACCGATTTGCCGGATTGCGAATTTAAGCGCCATGTCCAAGCGAGTTTTGGTGTCAAAAGGCTATTATAGAGTGGATTAATATGTGAACGATGGTGATGTCTGGAATTGACTCATCTCTGTGCATCCATTAAAAACGTTTGTGACATGTACCTAATATATTCTAAATATTATATATATATTTGTTAAAAATATAAACCAGATCAAGTTTCTTGCAGGGTTCTTCTCGACGACTGGGTTGTTTTCCGAACCGGTAATAGTTTTGACGTTCAGAAGTGCCTTCTTAGGCCCTAAATTGAATAAAGTGTTTTTGATTTGATTTGAACCAGAAAAAGAATACTGTTACCGAAGGATAGATTAAATCTACATTAACGCGACCTAAGCTGCGGGCCCAGGCTAGTATTTTAAAACTTAACGTACTAACACCCACTAACATATATCTGTATTATAAATATTATAAAACTGAAGAGTTTCCTTGCTTGAACGTGCTAATCTCAGGAGTCCGATTTAAAAAAATCAGCGTTAGATAGCTCATTTATCGAGGAAGGCTATAATATCATCACGCTAAGACCAATAGGAGCGGAGCACCGATGAAGAATGCTTCAAAATCGGGATTAACGCACGTATTATTCAAAAATATTTACACCTTCTACGTAAACGTAGTCGCCAATTAAAGTTAGCGTTAGTCCAAAGTAACTATTCCACGCGAAGTCGCGGGGCAAACAGTATATGAGGAAAAACAAGAACTCACTCACAACGCTTTTATTTATTCAGAATTTTCCACAACAAACCCGGAAGAATGATTATTAATTCTGTCTTTCGGTAAATAGGATCCAAAACAAATATTTTATATGGAACGATTTGATATACGCGACATTGGAATAAATTTCCGTTAAATATAGAAATCAGAAATCAAAATTACATAGTATAAAACAAAGTCGCCTACCGCGTCTGTCTGTCTGTCTGTTCGCGATAAACTCAAGAACTAACGAATGGATTTTCATGCGGTTTTCACCGGTGGATAGAGTGATTAATGAGGAACGTTTTAGTATATAATTTGTCAAGGATTTTTTTATAATCAGGGTGGGACAACGTCTGCCGGGCCCGCTAGTCTATATATATATATAAATCATTTACCGAGTGTACATAATGAATTCAGAACGGTTACACCTATTGAGGTAATATACGTGTTTATTATATTGGGATTTTAATTGAAATCTCTATTTATAACTGACTTCTTCCAATATATAGAATTAATACCTTGAATCCCATAGTGTATATCTAACTTTGGTTTAATTTCAACAGTATTAACCTAGTGGCTACTTGTATAAAAACTAGCTGTTCCCCCGACTTCGTCCACGTGGAATAGTTTCTTTGGGCTAACACGTAGCGAAAGCTCTCAAAAGGAAAAAAAAAACGATTTTGAAACATTCTTCATTGTTCTTAGCGTGATGATATAGGTTATTAGTAGCTTCCTCGATAAATGTGCTATCTAACACTGAAGAAAATTTTCAAAACAGACCAGTATTTCCTGAGCTTTATTATATATAGCTGAGATTAGCTCGTTCAACCAAACAAACAAACCATCCAGTTTTATAATATTAGTATAGATGCATGGAGACCACATATCTGTACCAACAGATTGGCAGCATTTTAAAATGGCGTGAAAGCGTAATAAACAAACAACTTTACATTTATAATATTAGTAAGAAAAAGAATTAAAATAATATACAGTATAAAAAATCTAGACATTGACTAAAATATATTCCAATTAAAACAAAGCAGCATAGCGAAAATATTATTTATTGCACCCTTCCGTATATGAAACGGTTCGGCGCGTGCGCGCATAATCGTGTTACTACGTCGGAGTGTGACACGCGACTGACGCGTGACCGACACGTGGCTCCACCTATTGTTCACGTACCTCGTTATTTTTGAAGGGCACAATCGCACAAAAGGGCAGCTTACAACGCTAGTGTTATTTAGGAAACTTTTGATACATTTTTTTAGACATACGAGTACGGAATTCCTTGAAGATTAATCTATACTTCTATACTTATTTGTTTAATATCTAGTAGTCCGGTGAAGCTGTTAAGACTTTGCTAGGTCAATAGCGTAATCAATTCGAGAAAAAAAAGTTGAATATCTATTCTAATATTATAAAACTTGAGGGTTTATTTGTTTGGTTAAACCCGCTTATCTCAGGTACTACTTGGTCCGATTTGAAAAATTCTTTCAAGAACAAAACAGTTTTTTTTTCGAACTGACTACGCTATTGACCTAGCAAGGTCTTAAAAGCTTCACTGGACTACTAAGACGAGCGCTTAAAGAACTCAGCCGATTTTATTTGACAACTAGCTCAAGGGTGCACTGCACACCTCGGCTTGGGCTGTTGCCTGATACATCTAATTCGCGACTTATCTGAGCTAACCCAAGCTAAGCTAACTATTCATACATATATAAGAAACGAACTACATTTTCAGCAATACAGATAAGAATATAGATTTAGGTTTACAAAACCTACCTGCGTTGGAACATATATACATTTTTCTCAATTGAAAGCTTTTCAACGCGCTTTACAATAGTGACTGTCTGAATAAAGTGTTATTCTACAAGCCCATAGTCCGCGTAATAGGTACATACCTTCAAATCGAGAAGCGTAACAATACAAATAAATAGCATCCTTCGAGATAATACAGAAGTGCTCGCATCGTAAACCGGTAACAGTTTAAAACTTGAGACAATCTATAAATAAGTCCTCGATGTAAATCTAAATAGACTTGGCTCCAGATGGCCGAGGATATCCTGTTAGAACAGATTGCCCGCGTTAATTATAGGCGGTAAGTGCAGGGTGCGCCTCTTGGACGGACTCGTCTCAATTATTTGTTCTTCAGGGTATCAACGACTGCATTTACTGTTTTTTTTTCTTTTTTGAAGCAAAACTTCTTTAGGCGCGACTAAGAGGTAACTGGACGACAATGCAACGGAAGTCCGTTACGGCAATATGGCGTCACATTTCTGTACCATCGGGTTTTTAAATATTTTTGATTTTGTCAATAAATAGTTTATAAACTAATCATTCAAAACTAAAAAAATTAATTAATAAAAAAGTATTAAATAAAATAATACTAAAAATCATACAATAAAATTAATTATGTATATATGGATGCGCGACCGTGCTGTCATCTGGTTCCAATGTAAGTAAGTAACAAATTAAATTAAAGATTCATTATTTGTAGTGCCATCTATCAGCTAATTCGGAACTTAAAAAACACATGCTTTTTTCTCAAGGAATTTAGAAAATTTGCAGAGTTAAATTTATGTTTCTCATTTCTGTTATCAAAAAGCAAGCATATCATATCTGAAATATGATAGTAATTAAATTATTATTTTAAAATGTATAGTGGTCGACGATAATAAATGTATATATGTATTACTATTGTTACATCATCAATAAATGTCTTTTTAAATTCTTATATAATGTATTTATTTTTAACTTAATCGCCATCTCTTATAACGCCAAGGAAGTTTTATATCAATCGCGTGTGACGGTTACACGCACTCATTTTGTTTAATTATTTTTTTATTTACAAAGTATATATTACAGATAATAAGCTAATATGTTTACATTTACAATTAATCGTTTTTTTTTTTGACTATCCAGATTTACATGCATGCATGACATCTATGCTTAATAAACATAATTATACAACTTTATATGAGTATGCTAACTTAAAATATATAGCACTAGCTGACCCGTGCCCACTTCGTTGGCGGTATTAGGCATTGTCAAGCTACAACTTTTTTCTAGAACTCAATCATATATCTCTTATCGTTAAGGCAGCGTTCGTAAGAAACATTATCGTTCGACTATTTTTTCTCCGACTCCCCAGATATTACCCCTTACAACCTGACAAACTTTACCTCTTTATAATAATAATATAATTAATTAATAGCTTCTGCCCACGACTTCATACGCGTGGAATAGTTATTTTGGGCTAATACACAGCGGAAGCTCTCAAAAATAAAAAAAAACCCGATTTTAAAACATTCTTCATTGCTGCTCCGCTCCTATTGGTCTTAGCGTGATGATATATATAGCCTATAACATACTCGATGGCTGTCTATATAACACTGAAAGAATTATTCAAAATCGGTCTAGTACTTCTTGGGATTACCCCTTACAACGCCACAACCACAAACTCACAAACTTTACCTCTTTATAATGTTAATAGTAATATATTAGTATATAGATTATAGCCCCTGCCCGCGATTTCATCCGCGTAGTAATAGTTACTACTCTGGGCTAACGCTGACACACAGCAGAAGCTCTCAAATAGAAAAAACATCTCGATTTTGAAACATTTTTAATCTGTGCTCCGCTCCTATTGGCCTTAGTGTGATGATATATAGCTATAACCATTCTCGATGTATGAGCTATATAACACTGAAAGAATTATTCAAATCGAACCAGTAGTTCCTGAGATTACCCCTTACAACGTCACAACGTCACAAACTCACAAACCCACAAACACACAAACTCACAAACTTTACCTCTTTATAATATTAGTATAGACTATCAACAACAATTATTAATTCTTATCAATATGCGCGGCGCGGCGGTTAACTGGTATCTATAGCTTACAAACAAAGCTAAGTAATTATCGTCGTCTGTTTGCGTTTGCAAGTAAGCAGTTATTTTACACTACGCAATAGATTGGGATACCGCTTCCACTATCATTTAAATAGAATAAATAGTAAGTAGAATTTTTAAAATTCGTGACCGCTCCCTACCCCTGAATTTGTTGATCTATTTTTTAAACTGTTTTGGTTTTCTTATTGATTCATGAGCAGCTGTTAGCAAGTCTAGAAATAAGGAATATATATTCTACCAGCGGGCATCGCAGACGTTGTCCCGCCTAGATAATAAAAAAAAATCCTAAAAGTCAACCGCAGCGCCACCTAACGTGTCCAATTATGAATCTAAACCATTCTCGGATCCACTGGAACACGCACACAAAATTTCATAAAAATCGGTCCAGCCGTTTAGGAGGAGTTCAGTGACATACACACGTACAGAAGAAATATATATATAAAGATAGAGGAATTGCCGTATAATGATTCGTTACTAAAGCGATGGTAGCCCAGTGGATAAGACAGCGCGCCTCACATAACAGACATACACATTCAGATTTCCCCATCAAATACCCCTCGACCCCCCATTAGTACTTAAGTAACACTTGAATGACCCTCAATACGTTCAAAGTAAGGTGGACATGTCAGTAAGCGAAGTCGCAGACGATTGCAAGTAATTAATGATAAAGTATGCTGAAAATTCGTGGATAAAATCTATATTTCCGATATACATTGGTGATTCATCGTAGCGAAATAATCTTACTTTGATTAATATATCTGATAATACAATCAGCATTGTATCGCTTTATTATAAATAGCGTCTTTCATTACTAGGGTTACCATACATCCTGATATATCGGTACTGTCACCGCTTAGGCTATCGTCTCGACGTCCGAGACAATACTCTGTTACGTCACGTTTTTCCCCGTGGTATTGGTATTTGAAATACTCGTGCCAAATTATCGGCCTCTTGGATTAAGAAAATTATGTTGAGATTTTCAGTGACGCATCCTTGCAATAATATGTGTATTCGAAGAACTATCTAGTGGTTAAAGTGTACTCAGAAGAGTAGTAGAATGTCAAAGATTCTGAACATATTAAGTGGATGTTATTATTAAATGTAATAAAAAACCTTAAAGAGAATATCAGAGAATACCGAATATTCCAATCACAGAAGCCATTCACAAATTTGTCTACGATTCCATCTTTACACATAAGTACATTATCTTAGCGTAACTGTAACGAATGAGACAACACACATCGGGATAGTTATCTGTTTGCAGGATTTTTTATAACTTACTTGACACCTATCGTTATATTTGGCCGATTTAAATAAAATGTTTATAAGTTATAAACTGCGTTTTACTATGATATGTAATACTATTTTACTGAAAAGCTTAATCATAATCGGTTTAGTACTTATTGTGTGAAAGAATAACAAACATTCATGCATTCTCACAAACGTTCCCGTTAATAATATTAATAGGATAGGATTTGTTCGGTATAGCTAATAAAGTAACTGCAATATAACAGTCCCATTGTTTTATTTAATATCGAGCCAGTGGACCGACAGGATAAAGAAATCGCCTGCTGTCAATGACTGCCTGATTAATTTCAATGTGACTTTCACGCAGATATTTAAGAGTATTTCTTTAAAAGGGTATTCCGTATATTACAATTTATTACTAGGTACATAAAACTTGGTAATTTTTTTCGCTTTGTGTCCCAATGAGAGTTTAATAAAGTATGGTGACTTTAGAGCAGGTATTTTTTCCGTACATTAGAATATATTACTAGATAAAATTTCGTATTTTTTTAGTTTTGTATTCCGACGATAGCTTAGTAAACTATGGTAACCCAATTCACAAGTCCAGAGGTTACAAATATAGGTACATTTTACATTACATTTATTGATAATATTACTGATAGTGTTATAATTTGACGTGTTACGTGTATATGATTTATATACGTTAATATTACTTGATATACCTAGTAATTAGTGCACTGAAATGAGTCAGCCATTGGTGTCGAATATCATATCTATCAGATACCTTAGTATCGTCTAGTCTTCCAGTTATTTCTCGACGGTTAGCGCAGTAGCTGCCTCAGTGGTTCGTATATGCTGCTCTTGACAGAAACCCTGGGAACAGTCTGTCTGTTTTCAAGGACTTCATGAGTCGACTATTCGACTTGTCTCGCGATCAGTTGTCGAACACCTCGGGTAAGTGAATAAGCATTGCTATATGGCGTGGCCAGAAGCTAGCCTTCTGTGTAAGTTCCCTTGCTTAGCCTTTTCATGGAATTCATGAGTCGACTATTCGACTTGTCTGGGGATCAGTTGTCGAACACCTCGGGTAAGTGAATAAGCATTGCTATATGGCGTGGCCAGAAGCCAGCTTCCTGCGTACGTTTCCTTGCGTACCTTTTTCGAGGAGTTCATAAGTCGACTATTCAACTTGTTTCGCGATTAGTTGCCGAACACCTCGGGTCAGGGAATAAACGTTGCTATATAGCGTGGCCAGAAACCAACCTTCTGCGTACGTTCCCTTGCTTAGCGTTTTCGAGGAGTTCATGAGTTGACTATTCTAGCTTGTCTCGTGATTTAGTTGCCGCACACATCGGGTCAGGGAAAAGTATATAAGATATACCGTGGCCAGAAGCCAGCCCTCTGGGTACGTTTCCTTCTGACGACGATTTGTACGACACCCAGTCCTTTATAGCTTCATTCCTTTCTTTTGGTTTTATACGTTTGTTCACGAATTACCATACACCATGTTGAGGTTGAAGTCACATGATGCAATGGTAAACATAAATAAATAATAAATATGATGCAAATTACACAAAAGGTTTGCAGACGTCACACTTTTTTGGTTCTCTTTTGACGCACAACGTAGGTAATCATTAAAAGTGACAAGTATCATTTAAATTACGAGCTGAAAATCGTAAATAGGAGCCTGTTAGTAATGATTTATTATTATATATTACTAGCGGTGGATTAGTGGTAGCGGTGGTGGTGAAGGACTGTTGAGCGATGGGACAAAAAAGTCTTAGAGTGGCGACCACGTAACGGAAAGCGCAGCGTGGGACGGCCCCCCACCAGATGGACCGATGCCATTATAAAGGTTGCGGTGAGCCGATGGTTACAGGCGGCACAGAGCCGTACGCTGTGGAGAACGTATGGTGAGGCCTTTGTCCAGCAGTGGACGACTATAGGCTGAAATGATGATGATGATTACTAGCGGGCCGGGGAGACGTTGTCCTGCCTTGATAATAAAAAAAATCCTAAAAAGCAACCGCCGCGCCACTTACCAGGTCCAGTTGTGAATGTAAACCATTCTCGGATCCACTGGAACACGCACACAAAATTTCATCAAAATCGGTTCATCCGTTTCGGAGGAGTTCAGTGACATACACACGTACAGAAGAAATTTATATATAAAGATATTATATATTATGAGCTCAAATTTTGACAAAATTTTTTTTTCATCACTTTGAACAGTATTTAAGTGGAGACTAAAAAAAGTAGTTTTACTTGGCTCATCCTAAAGGTATCTATGCCTATTTTAATGATCATAGGGAAACTAAATGTTTAGGTGATAATTACGCGTGTTCTGACGCTCTGTTACATATAGTAAAGTTAGACTGCAAAAAAGACTTTTAAAACTACTTAATAGAGACTAAAAGTGAATTCATTACTTCCCCCCAAGGAGATGTTAACTCATCAATTTATTACTACGCTGTAAATCGCTGCCGCTTCCTGTAATCCCACGGGATTTGTTTTGTAAACAAGGGGATCGGCCGTGGAACGCGTGTCTTCGGCACGGAGACGCGAAAAGATTAACAGCACACGGGGGAAATATAAATATTATGCGAAAGTGGAATTTTATTTATGGTATTCGTCACGTTGTGGACTTGTTTCCCGGTTGACGTTTCTCCTCGCGATCATTCAGGCGAATTACCTTTTAACAGAATTCTTCATACTGTATCTTATTTGGCACTTAATCGTCTGCAGTCAATTCATTATGAAATTTCGTTATCAACCTACTGTTAATATAAAGGTGAATATGAGTTTGTTTGTCTGTTACAGTTTCACGCTCCAACTAGGTTCTCAAACCATCAGCACGAAAATTTGCACACACGCAGTCAGAAAACTGAAAATTATGCTAATCACATTAAAGCAAGTAAAAATATATGTTAGGTTCGAACCTGTAAACTCTCAGTTCAATAGTAGGTTTCATTATCACTGCAACATGAGATTTGTCACAGTAATTGAATTGTATTATTGATGGAATCACTACATATTATAAAACCAAGTCCTCTGCTACGTGTGTGTCTGTCTGTCTGTTCGCGAAAAACTCAAAACTACTGAACGGATTTTCATGCGGTTTTCAGCAGTAGATAAAGTGATTCATGAGGAAGGCTTAATATGTCAAGGTTTTTTTTATTATCAGCCGGGAACAATGTCCGCCGGGCCCGCTAGTATTGTATAAATGATTATGTTCCCACGAATAAACGATGCCTTTCGCTTCAAATGATGGAAACGCAAAAGAAATCTTCATAACTGACATAGTTGAAATAACTAATAATGATGAACACATAGTTTAAGTTAAACGTGTGGCCAATTTTGAACTAATTAAGCATGCATCCGGCTCATTGGCTGTCAAATCGTCGGAGGAGAATGTTTTTTGTCTGTTTGTGCAGGGCGACGTGACGTGGCGGCACGGTGCGTGTGGAGTGTAAGATGTGTTACAGTTTATTGGAATTATGTTTTGCGGGAATTTTTAGCGGTTTACGGTAAGAATAATATGGATGTGACGATATTTTTATTATTTAAAGCACAGTGAGCATTTCAAGTACATTCACACATGTAAAAAGTAAGGACACGACGAAAAAGGTAACATGCTGTGCTGGAACAAAGTTATAGGTGCTGGTGGGAGATTATCAACTTGAAGATGGAAGTTATGTAGCAGGTTAAAACGATCCTATGAACCTACATCCATAGAAACTATGCTTCCAAAAGTTAGCACTAAAATGCCATCGCTTTTAAAATTGCAACGCTTTATTCGATAATGAGTTTTGTCATTGATATGTATTAACAACACTGTAATATCACATTTCATGATGAAGTAATTGCTGTTGACCTAGTAGTATAACTGCTTAAAAGCTTTTTAGATGCTTAGCTGCTTAAGATACTTGATTTCAATTAAAAATTAACGATCCATTCTTAAAATTGTAACAAATAAATAAGGAAGACTTTTATTTACTTAAAAATTCGTACATCAGGACTCTTAGATACGACAGGAAACTTAAAGGTTACATATCAGCATGCCCTTAGATATGAGACTAATCCCCTTAAGCAGGCTTTGAAAGAATATCGGGCAATCTATAATGAATCATTTGGTTGAAGGCGGATAATAGGGGGACATAACGGAGCTATGATAGAAACTTGGACATATGATAGAAGGCAATAAGGCTAGTAGTCCGGTGAAGCTGTTAAGGCCATGCTAGGCCAATAGCATAGTCAGTTGGAAAAAAAACAGCAATAAGGCTAGAAGGGCAGGGTCAACCCGTTATTATGGATGCCAATGCAACAGTTACTGCTCCACCTCCTAATAGAGTGTTGAGAGAGAAGTTCCTGTCGCTACCAAAGCAGCGCCAATACATAATAGTTCTTATCAAGAAATTCTTGAAATCCGGGAGATGTGAAGCGAAATGTCGCTTTCACTATGTTGATGCACGCAACATACGACACATAACGACTGTAATATAGAGTAGGTATTAAGGGGGATGAGGTAGATATTACAATCGACATGCTTAAAGCTGCGTAGGCTGTTTTGAAAGTTTTATATTTAACCAGGCGGTATATAAATTGGGAATTAATTAAAAATGGCATATCAATGTTATGCCAACGTGAATTTTCGCACCGGAAGCGCAAGTCGTTATTTCACTCGACGATGACATGTGTCGGGACGCGTTCGCGCATGTGTTACCGGGTCGCCGGATTGATGACGTCATTACTCATGTGAAGTGGCATCGAGTATCGCGAATTTCGGACCTCACAGGATTTCGCATCCGCAAGTGTTGCGACGGGGGATTACAAAATATCCTGGTTTGGTTTTTTTTCTCAATCTGTTTGTGTTTAATACGCGTATATTTTGATATTTTGTATAATCTGTATAAATAAAATTATAAAGGTTTGTCGTTGTGTGCGTGTCACTCAAAACCAACTTAATAAATTTTGATCAATTATTTTTTGCTCTTTAGAGATTTTGTACTTGTCTAGCAACAAAAAAATATCACGATAAAACATTGCGTGTCCAGTGATTTTGTGTTGTCTTCTCGTGCCGTCGTTAAAACTAGCTTAGTCACTGTTTAAGACCATTTCATAAACTATGAATATACTCATATATAAGACATCAAAATCATTTGTGTTTCAGTATCTCGATAAATAACTATATCCAAAAAAGCATTTTAGTTCATACATTTTGGTCCTGGGTTTTCTTTTAGTATATATTTTTTTACACTACGTTAAAAAACTAATGTAATTTATACTTACTGTTAAATCAATATTACTAATGTTAAAACTGACTAGAGCTTACTTAAGCCAATAAACAATGTATTTTTCGCAATTTTTTAATACTGAATTTGTTTATAAACATTTCTTAAATCACAGGAAAATATTATTGCTGTACTATAACTTTAACTATGCTTGCTTAGTCGCAACTTGCAGCGCGAAGCAGCACACGTGGGTCTCAACATCAACGTAGGAAAGACCAATTAAAGTATAGTCCCTGTGGCGGGTTTGTTCTATATGCAACTAGGTTCGAATAATGAAACTCCGCTTTTAATAGGGTAGAGAGGTGGTCGAATAAGTCTCCGATTTCACATACCTTAGGGTCGTGTCACCAACTGGAGGCACAGAGTTTGACATTGCATCTCGGATCGCTAAAGCAATGGGCGCTAGCATGACTCCGATCCGTATAGCAAGCCAAATACCTCTCTAGAAGAGTGGAACTCAAAGTATTTAAGGCAAACGTCATCTCAGTCTTGCTGTACGGGTTTGGGACACGGAAGACCACCCAAGATATCACACACCAACTACCTCAAATATTAAGAATCTTCTGGCAAGAAACAATCGTCAATGCAGAGTTGTGGAAAATGTGCCATAAAGACCATCTAGTGCGACATCGAAAATGGACTTGTATCGACCATAGTTTGCGATGGGGCAACAGTTATATTCCTTAGCAGGAAGCATTGGACTGGAACCCTCAGGGTACACAGATACGTGGTAAGCCTAGATAGACCTGGCGAATATCTGTACTCGCAGAGTCTTTTAAGATTGGGCTTAAATATTTTTATATCATAGGAGGCAAACGAACAGGTTGGTCACCTGATGGGGGAAGGTGAAGGGAGGTGGGCCACCGGCGCTCTCACTGACCGAACGAAACGCAACAATGCAAGCACTATTACTTCACGTCGGTTTTCTGTGAGAAGGTGGTTCTATCCCGGGCGAGCCAACCCATTCAAGCCGAAACCAGTAATAGCTTCAGCGAGGCTCTACCAACTACTGCCGTGTTTTCTTTTGTTATTTCGAGTGAAGTGCAACGTGAAGCCATCGACTGAACGAGACAGAAAAGCATCATGTCTGCCCTCTGCTCCGATAGTTTGGGGACATAGGATCTCAAAAGAGAGAAACGTTAAGACATAAATTAACAAAATCTGCGCTATTAGTTTATTCTTCTAAAACAAGATTTTTTCCATTGACCCTTTTAACATCAGGCCAAAGATTGACTTATTATCTTTGGGTAATTAAAATTCGTCGTAATTACAACGTACAAGAAATGGTTATGTAAGTTACACCTGTAAGTAATTTAGATAAAAAAAGTTTTAGTTAATCGCCCTCGGAATCACACCTTTTATGTAAAAAATCGAAATACCGACCTTCACGGACTAGCAAGATGATATATTACATAGACTTAGATAACGATAGACATGACTCTTCACACGTATATTTATTACTAGCATATTCCCGCAATTTCGTCTTCGTGGTTCACTCTTTTAACAACATATTTTATGTAAAGAGAAAAAAAGCATGATAAATAATATTGAAAGCCAAAATATAGTTTGTTTACAAAATATAATTTATTGTAGGTAGGTTAATATATATTTTATTGTAGGTATTTTGAATAAAAATAATCTATAATAATTATAACTGAAGACTCGACGATGGTATGGAAAATGAATTATTTTCAATACCACCACTACACCGCGTTATAGCGAATAATAAAGAAAAAAATCGTTTGATAAACAAAGAAGAAAAATAAACATAATTGTCTTACCTTCGTCTATTTATATATACATCAAAAAATGTTTTATCAACTGAAGTTGTCAACTTGATAACAGTTTTAACTTATGATTCATAATATATAATTATCTATCAGCGACAGTTATCATTTCAATACAAATTAAGTCCGATTACGAGTCACCAGTACAGCTGTAAGAGCTGTCTAAGTTTGCACAATCGAATCTTACAAATTCACTTATTGTTTCGTTGAAAGAAACAACGCGATTGTGATGACATCATAGTGGTAGATTAACTAATACCACAAAATATAAATTCGAAGCAAATATGAGAATTTAAGTCTAATAAAATCAATGCCATAACATATATTTATGTGACTAAGTAGGAATATTTGTTCTATTGTATTTCGTTCGGAAAAGCACTTGCATAAACTGTATTGAATGAACATCAGGTAGACTGATTATAGTTCGAGAATATATGAGAATAACTAAGAATAGTTTGACTGCTATTTTATGAATAGCTAGCTTAGTTTAGTTTAGACAGATTCACGAAGTTGCATCCAAAGCAACAGCCAAAGCCGAGATCCGGCCATTCTGGCACGTTTGAGCTGGTTGCACACCAGCGAAGTGCCTCAAACGCTCGCCTTAGCTCGGCGATGCTGTGAAGGTCCGTCAGGCCAATAGGATAGTGAGTTCGAAATAAAAAACTGCTATTTTATGACACAAGAAAAAGTTAAACTGAAACAGACTCAGAGTTCATTTACAAGCTCAAAGTTAGTTGAAGCTTAGTGTTTGACCAAAATCTTATGTGATTTTAAGTAATAATGTTCCTAAAGATGACAAAACGCTAAATATAGATAGAGATAGGTTCTCAATCCTAAGTGCAACTGCCCGCGCGTACTGCTATGTTCTTACTGATAAATTTTCATTTTCAGAATGAGAACTTGCTAGACGAGCAGCGACAAGTGATCTACTATCATTCCAGGTTTCATCAAAATGAATTTAGTCACTGGAAATTCGAGCTCATTGTGGAATTCAAGATGTCGTTGATCAAGTACACCCTATATGACACATAATCGTTTTAAAACTGGCATTTTTAAAACAATTTATGGTGTGTCAATCACCACATATTATAAAACAAAGTCCTCTGCTGCGTCTGTCTGTCTGTCTGCTCGAGATAAACTCAAAAACTACTAGACGGATTCTCATGCAGTTTTCACCAGTAGATAGAATGATTCATAAGGAACGTATAGGAACATAATTTGTCAAGGTTTTTTTTTATTATCAAGGCGGGATAACGTCCGCCGGGCCTGCTAGTATTGAATAAGAATATTGTACAAGAACGATCTGACATTTGAAATTGGTTACTTACAATGATTATTATAATAAAGTTATTAATTACCATCATTAGCTAAATAAAATATCATATAGCAAGTTTTTGCAATGAAAATATTATTTAAATTATTATATCATCATTACGTAGGAAGTACTTTGTATACCTTGTTATCTTTTAATTACCTTAAGTATCATTTACGTGACTAATTTGCAAGTAATAATTATAAAGACGTTTTGTTTGTTATTAACCTGCAAGAATTGCAAAAATAATTAAATGATTGATGATGGGTATAACCAGTTTTTTTTCTTCTGAAAACGATATCGTAACTATCGGCGTCTTATCTGATCTTATCACTGGAGCTATTAGCTTACTATTTTCATATTCTCTAAGAACTAAAATGAAACATTCTCGTGTGTTAGAGTGCAAGATGAACGTTATCGCTTTTCAAAAGTTATAGTTTCGGTAACAGTGCTTCTTCAGTCACACAACACCTGTACTTTTTTCCTCGAATCACTCTTAAATTTTTACTTATATAATATGTGCTCGGTTGACAGAGTTTAACGCTGAAATATTCATTTCTGTCCGTACAATATAATGTTCGTTATTGTCGTGAAACTGTGGAGCGGCAATCCGATTAATGCATTTTTTCAAGTGTAACATCAAAGCAATAGCCACAATATTTTTTTGTACTTTTCACTATCGGGTACAATGCCATCATTATGTCGTAAACTTAAAAAAACTTAAAAAAACGTAACTTAAAAAAAAACAACGAAACAGTAACAGAATTCCTTATGTCGATAAGCAAAAGTAATCGCTTACTCAGCTTACTTACGTAAACAAAATGTATCATAATCTATACAATAGATTATAATTGAACCTCGGACCTGTGTCTAAATACTAAAGTCAATTAAAAAGATACACAGTGTTTGTTTTGGACGTTGAATTGATATTTAAATTTGTCAATAAAATTATAGAGGCCTGTTGTAGTGCGCTCGTCGTGCAAAAATTATTGCATATATATGGGTTTTTTTGATTTTATTTTACTACTTGACACTCGTTTCTTGCCTAAAAACTACTAATATATATGCTTATATAAATTATTATATAGCTTTAAGAGCGCGTGTAATAACAAAGAAAATGTGACCAATTCTATCCTCTACAATACGATCATGTAATGAAGTAACATGAAAATTGAACGTTACTCAATCAGTATTTTTGAAAATTTTATTATATAGCAGTTTCATTCACTTTATTATATTTTAACTTATTTTTTTCAATTCTTACGTATGATTTTACAAATATTTTCTTGTATAAAAACTTTATCCAGTCAATTACTATCACGATAGAAAAAAAAATGTCCGATTCAGTGCAGCAGTTCCGATGTTATAGCCTTATACATATTCGCTTATCGATTTATATTTATACATATATATTAGACAATAGCGTAGTAAACCATACTGCACTTGATGGCAACTACAGTAAAAATCTAAAAACATTATCGACAACCCATCGACAGTCTGTCTCTCTTAACAGTTAGATATACACTCGGTTATCCAGAAAAGTGACCAATTAAAAGATAGGCCCTGTGACGAGTTTGTTCTGTCATTACTACATAACCCTTTACCCGATCATTAGTTATCTGTGGCAAATAATATTGTAACTGTTGAGTATCTGTGGAAAATCGTAATTGATCTTTAGTTATCTGTGGCAAATAATATTATAACTGTTTAGTATCTGTGGAAAATCGTAATTGATCTTTAGTTATCTGTGGCAAATTATATTATAACTGTTTAGTATCTGTATTAAATATATCCGGTAATGTTTTTTTTTTCAGTTTTCCTCAATGTATTTATTCTATTTTGAGATTCTCGAATGCTATTTCAGTTTCGTACAAAATAAAACACAGTGTAAGTTCTATATAGCGACACTTATGGAGCTGCGCATATTATAACGTTATTTAGAGTTTTCGTTACATAGACAGAAGAAGAATTAATATTATTTCAGCACTATAATATGTTTTTAATAATAAAAAATAACATTTGCAAACAACAAACGTTAATATTAATACAAATAAATGAGTAATTGTAAAAAAAGGATAATATCAACAAACAAACAAACAAAAGGATTAATTTCTTGGAATTTTCTTTATGTATGATTCCGGCAGACTAGGTAATACGTGCTAGACAATAAAGCAACAAAATAGCAAACAAAAGAACACGAAAAGCCCCAGTTCTTATTTTTTTTTCGCCATCTTAGAATGCACTGTATATAGCTTAATAATGACCTCTTGTTTTTATTTAAAGTGGGTGTGATGACATTATAGAGTGTATCATTGTATGGACAATAAAGTAAACTAACCAAAGTCAAGTAATTTCGACGTTTTAGAGACTTGATTGTTTAATCAACTAGCGTTAGCTGAAGTGTACACTGTATTTTTTAATTAATTTCATTCCTATAACTAGTTAATAGCCGCGACTGTGTGTTAATTATGATATGACACACACAGCTTACCCAATTTCACGGCAAGAAATTGCACTTCGCTGACTCCGTAGTGCTTATAAGAATCATTCTTTCTAAAAACTTTTATTAATTTTATATTTATAAAAGCTATTTTGATATTTTTGGTTTAGATAAGGACCAAATGCCTAAAAAGTAAAACTAAAAAAAAAGCAGAGTATGTCATTAAGACACAAGATAGAAGTGAAACTTTTGCATTATAAAGAAACATTTTAATTTAAAAAGTACAACACAATGCCAACGTCATGTGGTATTTATTCCCAGGCGATCATTCATCCAAGTACTGACCGCGCCCGTTTGCTTAATTTAATTGGACGAGATCCGGTGTTCTAGACATTTTATCCGACACAGTGTTTATCCTCACCACTTTTCGTCACACAAAAAAGTTGCCGATCAGAATTTCAAAGGCATCCGATAAGAAGTTTCATTTCGAAAATTGATCGAAATCTATCCAACAACTTCGATTGTGCAGCTCATCATAATGTGTTTGATTGATTAAGAAACTTTATAAAAATGTATAGAATTATTGCTCCGAGTGCCAATAGATGTGAAAATCAGACTAATGTTAATAATTTCAATATACAAATTATAATATTGAAATATTGTAACTCACACTAAAATAACTTAAAAATTCAAAAGAGCACACAGTTATTTCATTGTTTTCAGTTTTCATTTCTGTCGGCATTCTTTATGGTTGCCTCGACTTCTTATATTATTAATCATCAGTCGTCAATTCTGAAACATTGTTAAGTCTACATTGCACAATAGAGCGCGGCGATTCCCGCAGCGAGTCGCAGGTGGGTGCACAAAAAAAACGAAAGGATTCGCCGGCGCTCGCAGGTGCGTCGCCGCCGGGATCAGGTGCCCGGGATTTGGGTTACAATAACGTGGACGGAATATTAGAATATTTACGTGGCCGGTCTCATGTATCAATTGGGCTGTCGTTTAAATTCTACAAGGATTTAAAAATAGTGAAACTTGGCGTATCATTTTAGTATTGATTTACACAAAAATGTTAATAGTTTATATTACTTTATCTATTCGTTTTAAAGGTAGTCCGGTGAAGATTACGAAAAAAAAAATCTCTGGTACGATTTGAAAAATTATTTCAGTGTTAGATAGCTCATTAATCGAGGAAGGCTATAGGTTATATATCGTCAATCTAAAACCAATAAGAGCGGAGCGCCAATAAAGAATGTTTCAAAATAGTTTTTTTTTTCTTTTTGAGAGCTTCTGCTGCGTGTTAGCGTTAGGAACTATTCCACGCGGCCGAACTCGCGGGTAGAAGCTAACATTCGTAAACGGTGCGTGTATTAGAAGTATACACGCGGGGAAATGAATTTATATTACCTACTTATATGTATTAATTTATTACATAGTATAAAACAAAGTCCCCTACCGCGTCTGTCTGTCTGTCTGTTCGCGATAAACTCAAAAACTACTAAACGGATCGTTATGCGGTTTTCACCAGTGGTTAAAGTGATTCACGGGGAACGTTTTGGTATATCATTTGTCCAGGATTTTCTTTATAATCAGGGTGGGACAACATCTGCCGGGACCGCTAGTTAATTTATATATATGACTATGCTCATAAAGTATGGCGTGGTGATTACGCCCATACCTTCCTTTGGGAAGAGGCCTATGGCCCTGCAGTGGGTCCCTTACAGGCTGATGATGATAAAGTATATACTGTACGAAGTCCCGTAATATAAATACTTAACCATACATATACTCATTTTAGTATACCACTAGGCCCCGACAGACACTTATACAAACTTACGCGTACACACAAAGACATACTAAATTACGTCGCGTAACGCAAACTTTTCCCTACGGCGCCATAAAAAGTTTCACTACAACAATGTTTTAAAAACCACCTCGATTTAATCTCAGTCACGCCCTCTATTTTAGTGGTCGCGAGTGGGGAAACCACATCAGGCAAGCGCCTCTGGTGGTGGCGTCTGCTACTATCGTAACAACAATAGTGTCTATCGGTTAGAGTTCGTCTCTCGGTTAATCCTGGATCTCGTCTTCCTCTGGTCCCCCGGTCGGTTCCTCGATGATGACGAGATGCCTAGTTTGCGAGCGCTAACTTATACTCCTTTTACAAGGGTGTGAGGGTAGTCTGTGATCTGTGTTTCCTTTCTTCTGATGACGCCGTCGTGCAGGCTCTGGGGAAGTCATATTCCTTGCGGATCGCGATCTCTACCCGGAAAGTTCCGTTGCGATAGCGGTCTTGAATGCACTAGGATCCAGGAATTACTATCGCGTGGTGTTGATAGCCTCGTACACTTGTGGGCGGCGTGGGCGGTCCTGTTTTAAAAAGGTTGTCTTTTTCTGTGTTTATGTCAATACGGTAATTTTTAAAAGTTATGGACGAAATCATAGGACTCCTTGAGGGGACTTGAGCGTAGCTCGTAGCAAAATAGTTCTATTTCATTAAAATGTAGGTATGAAAAAAATACATATTAATTTAAATTATTAGGAGTTATTAAGAGTCATCATTACTCCGTTTGTTAATTAATATTTATATATCAAACAGCTTTTTGGAATTAGAAGAACAAATTATATAAAGAATCATATAGAGTCCTTGTCAGTCTTTTTGACCGCTTTGAATATAGCCGTAAGTCCAGGCTTGCGTGTAATATAGTCATGATATTATAGCAATATAAAATTTGCATTTATTTTTCCTTAAGTTGTCCTGATGTTATCTATACTAATATTTTAAAGAGGCAAAGTTTATGAGTTTGTCATGATGTGACGTTGTAGGGGGTAATCTCAGGAACTACTGGTCCGATTTGAAAAATTCTTTCAGTGTTATATAGCTCATTTATCGGGGAAGGTTATAGGCTTATCATCACGCTAAGACCCATACGAGCGGAGTAACAATGAAGAATGTTTCAAAATCGGTGTGTTTTTCTTCTTGAGAGCTTCCGCTACGTGTTAGCGTTAACCAAAAGTAACTATTCCACGCGAACAAAGTCGCGGGCAGAGGCTAATACATATAATATAATGCGTATTGATACCTAATTTTATTCAGAGTGCTCAAAAAGTTAATCGAGGACTGCTGCAATCATATAGGGGTCAGATTTTATTCAGAAACATAAAATTATATCTCTAAATAAGCAATTGTGTTGACAGAAATAATAAACCATAAGTACCTTTAAGAAACGAGAGTACACTTCTTCAAAAGGCCGGCAACGAACTGGCGACTCCCCTGGTGTTGCTAGTGTCTATGGACAGCGGTGATCACTTACCATAAGGTGACCCGCGTGTTCGTTAGCCCCCTATAATATATGAAAACAAAGTAATGTATTTAAGAAATATATCTATCGAAAATATATCGATATATCCGATAATCAAGCGCTGATAAAGCCGTAAAAAAGCCTCTCCCAGTTTGTCGCGGTTCGGGTATAGCCTGCGTAAATCCATCTACCGAGAGAGGGTTGCAGGACGGCATGACGTCGACAATCGATGTATAGTCGATCTCTCATTGGTCGTCGTTTTTAGATTACACTAGTTATCATCAGACATAGTGTAGTCACTATGTCGTACTCGGATAAAAAGGAGTTTTAGCTGTGAAAATATTTTCACATATTTTTCTTGTGATGTATGCATAGACAATCGACAGGTACCGCATTGCTTCCAAACAATACAACAATATGATAAACATTTTCTACGTCTGCAGTCGGAGTTAATTGTGTTTCGGCATAGTCTGAGTATCGCATATCACCTCCACACATGTACACGCAGATATGCTGCACATGACAGTGGAAGGGTTATATTTTTTTCCCTTATCGAACTGAATTAGTTCAGAAAAAAAGTTATCCGACACGGAATACATATAAGAGTTATTGAGGTATATATGCTTGGTACACATATATGTCTCACTAACTTATATACGTATGAATATGTAGCTTAGTTTAGGTTAGCTTAGTTAAGTCGCGAATTGCATGAATTACTCAATAGCCCAAGCCGCGACTTGCCATGCAACCTTCAGGTAGTTGTCAAAATAAAATCGGTTGTGTGCCTTAAGTGCTCGTCTTAGCAGTCCGGTGAAGCTGTTAAGACCTTGCTAGGTCTATAGAATAGTCAGATCGAAAAAAAAATTGTTTGTGTACAAGGCTTTAATAGATGGTAGAGCTACGCTGAAGCTATTAATGGTTTCAGCATAAGTGGGTCAGCTCGACCGGGGTAGTACCACCCTCTCTCAGAGAAAACCGACGTGAAGTAACAGTTCTTGCATTGTTGCGTTTCGTTCGATACCCCCTCCCTCCCCTTCCCCCTTTTACTCCCCCCTCATCCCCAAGACAGGTTGGCAACGCACTTGCGACTCCCCTGGTGTTGCAAGTGTCTATGGACGGTAGTGATCACTTAGCATACACCAACACAACCTGTCCGTTTGCCACCTATAATATATAAAAAAAGGCTATTTTGTGTATAATTTTAAACTATATTTCGTCACCTAAAATTTTAATGTCATATTATTAAATAAAAAAGTTCTTGAAAACTGTTCTCTCATTTAAAAGTCAGGATCATCTTGTTTATATGTGCATTTCTTGCATTAACAAGAGATAAAAGATATTGGTTGAGTTTTTCATAAAAAAGGCTACAACACGTAGGTTGTAAATTCATCGCGATCATTATAACTTGGACCTTAGGAGGTTAAAGTATATAATAATCGAAAAATAAAAATAATATGAATCGAATAGCGACATAGCACATATATGTTAATATTTCAGTGTAATATCTCATTATAATAGCTAACAACTATGACGTAATTCTGCGTGCGCAAAATACCAAGATTTTTTTTTAAATCACCGTTAATTGCCACCATCGCGTTCCCATTACGCAGCCTCCGCGCCACGCCACTGATATGGCTTGCGTAGGTACACAGAATGCACATCTGGGAGCAATGAAAGGTTCTACAACAAATAATAGCACAAGTCTCATATACACGTAAAGAAAAGAGAACTTTAAATGTAGCATATAGAGTGCAAATTTGAATAACATTTATCACAGTATCCATGAATGCGAACACCTGTTTCAACGGCGGCGATTATACGTTGTCCTTCAGTGCATTTAGAATCCTAAAATGTTAATTTTAAAGACGATAATTCAATGTAGGATATGTCAATTGCATTCCCGATCCGTAGAGATGGTCGCATAAATTATCGATGATTCGCTTCGAGGATAGCGTCTGCAATAAGTGCATCTCTTTCTAACCAGTTGTTTTTGTTTCGCAAAATTGCTGTCATATGTAAGACGATTGACGAGTTTTCCAATCTGCGATTGTTTCAATTAATGTTAATATAATTTAATGAATGCTAATACGTACTTTCGTTAATACGTACGTAAATAATAATATAATTTTAGAATGTAATTACGTAGTTTCGCTAAAATACTGTTGAAAACAATAATAGTTATTAACATTGTTTTGTAATAATATTGATTTTATAACACTTTCAATGCAAGTTAATTCAAATCACATCGAGCCATGAATGTTAAACAGTTTGAAGTAAGCTCAATTTGCTTGTAACGAGTTTCCAGTATGGTTTCATTAGATGAGTCAAATAACCAGTTGATCGACGCCAGGTCACGAGGCTAGTTCATAATACACGAGGTGTCGGCGGCTAGCCGGCGCCACGCGCGGCGGCAAAGCAGGCGCCTACTATCCTGTCAGCCACGATGAACTCTCATCAAGCAATATTCAATCGTATTAAACCGAAGTAAAGCGTCAATTTAAAAGTTAGTGATAAATCAGCTGTGGTACCTCAATACGTATAAATTTCACTTTAAACCGTTAGAACACTGAGCTCAGTTTTGTTTGTTACTGAGAATTTGTGGAGTAGAGAATTTGTTCCTTAATTTTGAATTCCGAGCACTCAGTAAAAGAAAAGGATTTTTTAAGGAAGCGTATGTCTTCTATACTTTAATTTAGTACTAGTTCGTTTATACTATATGTAACAATCTAATGGTTGTATGTAATATATTGTATAAATATTTTTTATACATGATATTATCATCTACTAGCGTCTATGTCTGAGTCATGTACTAGTTTTAAACATGGCTTATAAAAAGATTACATGATCAATAACGTAATATTAATTTATCATTTCTGATACTTCACGTTAGTTGTATACTTTACAACATTTGGTTACTAATAACTAGATATAATTTCATTTCACTTGCACACATGATTTGAAATCATTAAGACAGTTAGCGGAGAGGTCAGCTATATTTGGCGCCACTTGTGCCAGCGCCAGGTGGCTGCTGGTTAAGTGGCTAGCGCTGGCGTTATTTCGCCAATAAATCTTAAAAGTTGTTGGGGCAAGTCAATTAAGTCCGGTCACGTTGATTGACAGATCATTGAGTTGGAATGTAGAATTCTTTTTGTTATTGATTGTGGATATTTTTTTAAAGTTATCGATCATAATGTCTTATGCTTAATCAAGAAAAAAAATACAAAATTAATTGAACTTCATTTGTTTCAAATCAAGAAATTGTGGCTCAAAGTAGCACACTTGAACACGTGGATCTGAATCTAAAAAAATATTTGATACGTTAGCACAGAAAATTATCATGATGAAAGCTACCATTGAAAAAAAGTATGGCATAAATAATTATATTATTCTCGTTGGAGTAGTCGTTGATCTCAATCTGCAGATTCTTCACCAAGCTGTGAATTTGTGCTATAGGAGCTGTCTTTAGATATAAACCACTTCTTAGCATGGTTTTGGTAATTCGATGTTAAACTGAATAATTATTCAACATCAAGCGCACTTATAGGGAAACGTTAATATATGATATAATAAAAAAGAATTTTATCTGAACATCGAGGTTGTACTAACAACTACAATGCATTAGGAATCCATATGTATAAAATATAAGTACGTGTCTTTCTATCTCAGTGTTTGTTTATGAAAATCGGTATTACACAGATTCTAATATAGTTTACATTGTGAACTTCACGAAATGTTATAAAAATATTGTTTATATAATAACAATACAAAATTATTTTATGATTTATTTGACATTTTGGTAGTACGGGCCTGCAGAACAGGGATTTGTTATTACAATTTAAAAATTGCGTCGACCATGGAAAAAGTAAGATAATTAATACGAGTTATAGCAATGATGACTGTTCTTTGATGTAAGCAATATTTTTCCAAGATAAGATAAACATTCGATATAAAATTAGACATGTCTATATCATTTCCTAAACTAACTTTTCATTCAAAATCGCACTTGCTAGGTCAAAGTTATTCACAGGCCTGTTCAAACAGTCAAAAAACTTGTTAAACAAAACGCGACGAGATTCACGCTGTTCCTTTACGGTTTGTGGTTAGGTGTCAAAAGCTTTACCTGACCGCTTACGCCCACACTGACCACGGATATACTGGACCGATATTTACTATCTCAGGGACATTATGTTTGTACGGGAATTATCCCTTCACACTTCAACAGTGAGGCCGCTACTCAAATTATTGTTTAAACATAGGAGACCAAATTTTTGGGAGTGTCTAGTAAATTGGCTAGTGGTTTTAGGAAACGTGATCATATATGGGAAAAGTATTTTTCTAAACGTGATATGTCGACAAAACGCACGGAAGTTGTATGTTAAGATTATTTTATAAAAACATTAATACTATATAGAATAAAAACAGTTTAAACTATATGACTCACTGTGATAGTGTTCGTGTGTTTTCATCTCATTTATAATTCGAATTAAATTGGTAAGCCCTACCGGTATCCATAAAAATTCACGACAAAACCTGTATAAGCGACTGGAGGCGAAATTTGGTTGTTTTGCACCTTGTTCCCAGAAATCGAGGAAACGTTCGAGCAAAAAGCCGACGGAACAGGATCTTGTATCGATGTTGCCAAATCTGGACGCGTTAAGAAATGATAAAGAGGACGCCGCCACCACAGCCGAGTGCAAACTCAACCACGAAACATAAGAAAAAAAACAACAAAATCAACTAAAACGAACACGCTTCCTTAAACGAGGACATTTTGATATATTGCCAACATTTCAAGTCGTTCCATGACGTTGGAAACAAGGTTAATTATTTATATGAATTTTAAAAAAAACGCTTTTTTTGCTTTTATTAAGCATTCTCCATACTATACTATCCACAAGTAGATGTATTACTTTATTTTTTCTTAAATGCTAAAATGGACTTTCATTAAAATTCTTTATAATTCATTTTTGGATATTAGACGGTAAAATGTATCAAGATGATGGACTGTAATTTGACCTGGTTATGCTGAGTGCATCATTATAAAATAATGACTCTAATGTTCCGTATAATATCTTCATCTAGTGTCCTTGTACTGCCGATAAATATAACGTTTTTATAATTCTTTATTACTTAACATGCGACAGCTGGTTAAGAATAAAATAGCATGTAATGCTTCACGACAATAATATCGATTATCCGATTCGAATTTTGATAGGTGCCTTCTGAATGCAGCGGTCGCACGATGCGAATAAAGTGTACGTAAATTATTGTTTAATGCGTATGCGTGCGTGAGTCACGGATGTGCACATGTGGAAATAGCCTGTAAGTTCGAACAAATGTTCAGATACACGGCTTGTACAGTGTGTTGTGTGGCGATCCTCACGACAAGTCGACGAGCCGACGGCCAGAGAATGCGACCGGCTGGCGCACCAGTGCTGTGAATTACCGCCACGTTATTTTATCGATATTTCATTTGTTTTTAAGCTTCCACGATTGGAAGTATTATTAACTAGCGGGTCTGGTGGACGGTTTTCCACCCTGATAATTTAAAAAAACTTGATAAGTTATATACCTAAACCTTCTTCATAAATAAATCACTTTATCTATTGGTGAAAACTGCACGATCCGTTCAGTAGTTTTTGAGTGTATCGCGAACAGGCAGAGATGTGGCAGAGTATTCGTAATATGTAGTGATTTGGTATTGTAAATTATAGTCCTTTCTATTATAAATCCGCGAATTCTTTAAATAACATGTTAGAACTCGAATATTTAAATTCCGTCTGTTTGAGAATGTGTTTTTAAGCGAACAAACAAATAGTTGTCAATACAATTATGAGTTAACTAGCATACCTACCGATTTATTATAATGAAATGTCGGTAATTTGTTCGATTTAAAAATATATGATAGGTTTATATTTATGTTTTTGTACGTCGATAAAAATAAATACACCACAATAGCGCATCCCTAAGGGCGAGACCGGGCTGGCGCCGTGCTTTTTTACCCCGACTCGGTTGACTCTGTCCAACTTTATATTATTACACTACGTTCCGTCAGTCGAATGCAGCGTGTCGAATGGCGGGGATGTGTTTAGTCGTTGAACGTTTCCGCGATATAGTTACGAGCGCGCGTGTCGTTCGAAAACACAAAATTTGAAATAAGATTTTATCTTTCTAAATAGTTATCGTAAAGAAAAACTGTGTCTTATTAATTCGTGCCAATATAAAGTATATAATAAGTGTTTACATGTATTGAAAGTGGACATACAAGTTGTTGGAGATTATCTGCTTATACTGGATCTGTTGGTTATTTTTTGACTGAAAATGTCAAACTTCACATCATCTGTGGGTGATGCGGCACAGTCTATCGTTAAAGGTTTGTTTCAACTTAGTGATTATTAAAAAATAAAACACTACATTTCATAAACACTTCTTACTGTTTATAATATACATACACACTTATAAACACTGTGTTTGTTTTAATTTTTTGTATAGTATATGTTGGTTCGTTAGGACTTCGTAGAAAATAAAAATTTTGTTACACGGTTGAAATAATTTATGGCTAAACTATAATATGTTCCGAACTGTGTATGTAATTTCGAATTTACAGCGGTTGATTTCTTTAATATTTAAATATTTATACTGCATTTGCATAGAAAATTCAAAAATAATGGAAATATAATAATAATAAACCATTTAGAACATATAATAGTCGTTCAACAGTATTTTTAGTTAGGTAGATATCATTTCATTTATTCTAATCGACCGATATACCTACATTTCTTCACTAATTATGGAAGTAACTGAAAAAAATGTTCCAATAATGAGTCTTGTAGGTTATTTATATATACATATATATATTATTAATATATATTATTACTAATAACTAACAAACAAACTTTCTTTCGCAATTATAATATTATTTAGCATTAGTTGTGACTAGTTAGGATAAGAATTAATGGTAATAAGATATTAACTTAGAAGGCTGCTCCATGACTGCGTGTAAATTCTCTTGTATGAAATTGTCTACTAATATTTATTTATTTATGATATTTTTTTTGATTTTATAAAAAATCGCATGAAAAAAATGAAATTTCGCATACACGTGACCAGGAGTACAGAAAAGAACATAGGATACTTTTTGTTTATAAAAAAATGAATGTTTTTGTGGAATAGGTTAAATTAACAGGGGCGAAGCTGCGGATAAAAGCTACTATAGTTATACTGTTAGACCATGCGGCTCTTCCACTTCTTCACTGTGGCTCTTCCAAAAAATGTTAAGTGTAGACACGGAATACTATTTATTAACTTATCTTGTAAGAGACAAGTTGTTTTTGAAATGTAAGCCTTATACAAAAGACGCTTATTTTTAGAAAGCACGGCTAGTCGCTCGAAAAAAGACTAGTCCCGCAAAGTAAAGTCTGAGAGTGTACTTTTAATACTAATTATAAAAATATCACTGGTAAATGAAAGCTTAAGTTTAAAAACTTAAAAGCGTTCTAAATAAACTTCATCTTTGTTGTTTGGCTCTTTAGGACGATGAGTTTGCAGAGGGCGTTAGACGGAACGGAGAATGCCCGATTTTTAAATCTCTATGCTTGCCTTGAAGCAAGTTAGCCCGTGAAAGTAAGCATGACTCAGTGCCTCAGGTTGATTCTGATGGGCGGCGTCAAACAGGTGTTGACCCCGCCCCTCAGCCTATGTAGTTGTAGAAATAAAGATACAATATATATATATATATATATATATATATATATTAGTACAAGACACTGTGACTTGAAAATTATTCATCCACATTGCTGTCAACACATTATAAATTGAGTTATTTATTGTGACATCGAATATGGTATCATTGGAATGGTTCAATCAATTAATACATTAGACTTATACAAGACAAGTTAATGTCTTAAATACTATGTGATAATTGTTTACATCTTAACATATCTATATAATAATAATAATCAATTGCCGCTTGTATGTATGCGCGTGACTATAGAAATATAGAACGACGCGACTGCACCTATTTGGCTATTTTTTTTAAATGTTTGTAATTGCCAAACTTTTGGGGCAGAGGGCACAGACGATGCTTTTCCATCTCGTTCTATTAATGGCTTCACGCTTCAACTCTAAGTAAGCCCAGTCTTAGAAGACTGCGAGCAGTAGGAGCACAGATCTTCGTAGGGTCTGCTTTTCTCGAACACGTCTCCGCTTGCCCTGAGGATTCCAGTCCGACGCCTGCTTAGGAATATAGCTGTTCTCCCCTCGCAAAATTATTGCCAATCGAATTCTATTTTCAGGGTCGTATATGATGGGTCTATGGAATGCTCATGGCACATTTTCCACAACTCTGCATTACTGATTTTTTTTCGGAGTATTCTATACTCAAACTGTATAAGTAATGCCCTCGTAGTAAGTACTACTACGCATGAATGTAAATTTGAATTTTATTAGCGACTAAAATACACATAAATCGCATAATGAATCGTAAACGGAGCCGTACCGGAAGTTTTAGGCTCAAACAAGAGCCGACTAGAATTCTTGATGAGGCGGGACACCCTGTATGGTGGTCGGATCTATTAAACCTTACATTAGTATTTAACAACTGTGAGGTGAAAATTAATAAATCATTTACCCGGCGTAGGTCATTCGCTTTACATATTAAAACAATTATATGTATGTAATTATATATGTAATTGTATATACCCCTTTAAAATGAATAAATTTGTATCGATTAAGCGAAAATAGTTTTAATTTATGAGTGAATTTTTATTTTTAAATTAAAACACATCTCCATTTGAAAGTAGCTGATACCCACGATTTCATCTGCGTTACTTACTATGTTAATAGTATAGTTATGTACAGAGTAAAAACATAAGTAACATACCGCTTGCCCCACTACGCCACGGCAAGAAAACACACGTCGCTGTATAGAAAGTGCTTAAGTGAGTGTTTTAGCGAGAATAATTAAAAATAATAATGAAAACTATTTTTTTTAATGACATTTTGTAATATATATTTTTATAATATCAAATCAATTGAAAGTAATTGTTTACAAAAAATATAAATATTTACGAACAAACAAAGCCATAATAAAATCATTTTCATATATAGTCAACAATAGATAATATTAACACAGCAATCATGTAAAAAGCTATTTAAACGTTTTTCTATATGTATGTATGTATAAGATTGTTAAACTTCAACGCTGATTACTATGAATATATACATACTAAGTAAGTTTTCAAGATACCCATTCCGCTATAACTCTCTATACTCGCTAGGCTATATTCAACTTTTATTATTTTTTATCTTGTAACGCGATAATATTATTTTCATATACGATATACAATACATTGTTAAACTACAACGGTAATCACCATTAAAATATAGTATATACTGAGTGTTTTTTCGTGATATCCATTTCGCTATAACTCTCCGAACTCGCTAGGTCACAGACAAAGTCGCGAGCGGTAGACGAAGTTAAAGACAAGATTATTACAAGTGTTCGCGATAGAATATTACGATAGTGCTTATAAATTTTCGTTGCCACTTGTACCCAACGACCCAGAAATAAAGGGTGTAAAAACACGAACGCACATGTTACGAGGGCGAACACCCTACTGGCGAAACAAGTGGATAATATTACAAATTTACGTATGCAGTCGATTGGTAAATGTTTTACTACACAATGCTCCGGTTATTGTGTTCACAGACTGCACACGTGAATGGGCATGCGGAATCTGTTTGTTTGTTCACATGTCGGAGGAGGTCGCGGGATATTTCAATAGGGTCTCCTATCTTTCTAAAGTATTATCCGAACGCCGTATGTTTTACGTGCCTTGTTTTCGGAATAAAATCGTTTTATTATTGTCTGTTTCGCTATAACTTTTCATATATTCGATTTATTTGACGACTGAAAAATGAACTGTCTCTTATTAACATTTATTTAATATACATTGTTTTCAGTACAAAGTAGACAGTGTTAAATAATTTCTCTTTTCCTCATAAAGATTTACAGCCTCATATAGAGTTTTAAACTTTTAGAACTGTTCTGACAGTTTTTGATAATTAATTTTGAATACCTATGAAGATAGTCCTTGTTTCTATTTTTCTAATCAATGTTCTTTATTGAAGACAAGCTTTTGCTCACGGATACGCTCGTGTTAACTCGCAACGTTTATTCAAAATTTCATGATAAGTTGAGCAGTTAAAGCGTGAAAGCGTATCAAACAAACATATTAACATTCGCATTTATATTATTAGTAAGGATTATTATTTCTATTATCAAGTCGGTAACTAATATTACAAAGAGTCCTGTTACGTCTTCTGTGTTCTTTGATGATGTACCCGCTAAAGTCACTTGAGTATCAGAGAAGAAAAATATCTTGAACGGACTTATCTTAGCGTATGTATAGATATATCATATAAAAGATTTCAATATTAGCCGTTCGATTTTTTTTTTTCAAATGAAACACTAATTTTATTCTAAACTAGCAGACCAGTCGGACGATGTTCCGCCCTGGCAATAAAAACATCTTGACAAATTATACACTTATTATACCTTGCTCATAAATAAATCATTTTATCTACTGGTGAAAACCGCATGAAAATCCGTTCAGTATTTTTGGGTGTATCTCGAACAGACATACAGACGTGGCAAAGGATTTTGTTTTATAATATGTAGTGATAGAGACGAGAAAAATTCGAAATCGTGAATTTTCAGTGATTTTTTTTTCTCGAACTGATTACGCTATTGACCTAGGAAGGCCTTAACAGCTTTACCGGACTACGTAATTTTCTTTAATATACGAATATACTGTGTAATAGACACAAGCTAATCCTACAGCTGGAACACGACGCGATGCGACGTATTATTTAACCAAACAAAGGAAAGCAAAAAAACAATAATCGGCCCGTAATAAAACTGAACCGTTTGTCGCCACATGTCAAGACCGTGACGTCACGGCCCGCTTGGAGACCAGATGTGATGCAGTGTACCAGATGTGGTACATAATAGCCGTAATAATGTTTGGACTGTGTCGACTGTTTGACATCTGTATCTTTATTGATCGCGATAAAAAGTAAAGGGTGGCACGACTCCCGGGTGCGTTTTACAAATCGCCGTATATTTGTTCACACAGCTACATCTGCGAGTTCTTAATTTATATATCGTCTCTCAAACACCAAAATTATAAAACAAGGGACCGTATAAAATCACGTAAGCAATCAAATAGCAATAGAAAGCCCTAACTGAAGGTATTGTTGTTTTTATCGCTGGACACAATAGAGACACCAGAGCTTTTGGCGGGATCTTGGAATGTCGTGTAGTGGATTTTATATTTTATTTATTAATCTTGTGTTATTTGACTCTATATTTTGTAATATTGATGATGTTTAACAAGTTGTAGTCCGGTGAAACTGTAAAGGCCTTGCCAGTCTAATAATGTAGCGAAGTGGATGGGAAGTAATACCATGGAAAATGAATTTTGAGATGCCACAAAAACTCAATGGAAAGTTCTAATAAGGGAGCTACTATCTTGTTACAATATTGAATTTATCGCAAGGCACTTGTAATATTATATATATAATATATAATATTATATATGACAAAGGCAATAATAATCTAGAAGATTGATTGTCTATGATAAAATTAAAGAAAAAAGGGACACCAAACAAATAATAAAATTTTCTGCTAATTTCTATAATTCTTACATTTTGTATCGCCTTCATCGCTATAATGTTTGTAATATAATATTATGTACAGTTATCATATAATCCATATAAGCAAACTGCATATGTGATGCAGTAGTAGTAATAATATTCGGCCAATAGGGCAGGCGAAGGAATTAATCCATACTGCCAATTCTGAAGTTGTCAATATAGGTAGTTCTTATGTATCCATTAACCAATTTTTTTCCGTGTCCAAGTTATGCATGCAATGCATGCAATAAAGTTATGCAATGCATAAGCGCCAAATCTTCTATATAATATTTCGTACATATTCTTTTATCCATCTTTTTTATCTTAATCTCCTTGTTAATAGTAGCGTCCATATGTGATACGTATGTGTCAATCATATTTTTTTTTGACAACAATCTTCCAGATTTAGTTTCCACTGTCGAGTAAGTAGTTCAATGTTCTAACAAGATGGTGGTTTGTTAAAACTTTCCAGGGATTTTCGTGACACCTCAGTATTCATGCTCCGTGGTATTATTTTCCACCCAATCCACTTACGCACAATAACCGAACTATATTACGTAAAATTCTATCAATATTACAAAATATAGAACCAAATAACACACGCTCATAAGTAGAATATAATAGCCATTACATGACAGACTTAGATCCCGCCAAAAATTCAATATTTTTATTTTGCCAATACTGGTTGTGCAAAATTATTTGCCACTATCAATGTTTGACTCCAGTAATATGTAGACTCTAATTGTTTATTCCTCTTACACTTCTCAGCATTTTCCTACCGTGCTATATATCACTTCAATAATAATAAAATTTACATGAATTTTCTGACATGTCGAATTGATACTTGTAAAAAGTTTATTGATAAATATTATCGCTGCCGTCAATACACTAGTTCAAACATATCCAGATGTTACGTTTGTCGCGTTACACGTTCGTTATTTATCATTAATATCTCGAACACCTCGACGAAAAGCGATAACGGTTATGCTGTGTCGACATGATTTGAAAATTACGTAGAAATACATTTACTTGGAATAACACCACTGTGTCTATTGTACATACGATGTTTGTGATAATAATATCATAGTTCCGATGATACCTTGACGGATATGTGAGATTTTTTTTGAGTCTACGTTCATATTATTTTGTCAGTGACATTACCAATGTGTTCCGGTAAGTGATGTTTATTAGACTAATTAAAATAAAAATAAGCTGTGCTCGCGGTTTCGTGCACATTAATCAATTGCGCAGTATTTATTTTTATACATATTTAATTATATCTGAAAGTAATATTGACAAATTTTATACCCAATTATTTGTGGAATTTCATATACTTTAAGCGCGTAATATTTAATAAAAATAATCAAGCCGTTTTCGACATAAATCCGAATAAACAAAGAGACTGACAAAAAAATTAGATGTCATGTTCGTAACCAAAAAGTTTTTATTAATAACTATGTATCACGAAGTTTAGATTTTTTTTGCGTATATTGATATTTTCTAAATACGCCATTTTTAATTTCTAAAATGTATAAAATATGTACCTTTTATTTTAAAATAATTTTGTTTGGAAAAAATAGGTAAATAGGCAATTAATTATTTATATTGCATTAAATGGAGTACGACTTATATAAATATAAATAATTTACTTGTACTGTAATATGAATAAAAAAAATTGTATGATAATAAATTATACCATTTAATTTATTACAAAAGTATAGAAAAAAAAATTGTTTATACAGTATTATATTTCCTAACCACCATTTTTAATTTTTAAAATATATAAAAACATGTTATTTACAAATTAATTGTGGGGAAAAAACAACGAATTATTTAAATTACATTAAATGAGGTTACGAATCATCGAAATATCAATGGTTTATCTGTTGTTTAATATGAATTAAAAAAAAATCTTATTTTTTTTAATCAAAAATATGTATGATAAGTGAGTCATGGGTATCTACATTTTTTGGGAAAAATAAGTTTTTTATGTGGCGATACAGCATATTTTGAATCAAAAACGATCTATAGATCCATAATCTTTTATTTATTTTATTCTATTGGTTAAAATACAGTTTATACATTTATCGTCACTGTTATACTTTACAAAAGAAAAATTTTTTCCACTTTGACAAAAATGAGCTGAAATGCAGATAGCCAATGTTTAATTATATACGACTCAAGAAATACCTACTATAAAATTGCGTGTTTGTTTATGAAATAATCGAGCAATGTATTATGGAATGAATTGTTTTGTTTTTGTATGCTTTACAAACGAATTAGCGAGTTGCCGACAGCCAGTACAGGATCTCGTCGATATGGTAAAGTGTGGGGTTTTTCTCGACGAACGTTGGGATTTCCCATTGTCGTAATCGCCAAGGCTCTTGTGCTCACAAAAAAGGTTACCGTCTAGATCCGTCACATAATTTATATGCGCACAATATCTATACATATAAGAAGAAAGTAAATATAACGTGTCTGTACTTTTTAGATTTTTGTGAAAACAATTGTTGAAAGTGTCTTAAAATGAGTGATAAAATACATTCAATGATAATGTAAGTATAGATACGTCATAGGCGCTTAAAACTTCGCTAGTTAGCTACTTTTTAACGGCTGCCCCGTCAATCCGCCCGTATCTAAGCAACATATAACTATTTCTTTTTCACCACCGATATTGAGTATATGCCACCTTACTTCCACATTTTATCTAAGACAGTGTGGCGTTACAATATTACTTTACGTATGTGTACGTTTTCGTGTTTTTTGTAGTCCTGTGAAGCTGTTAAGACCTTGCTAGGACAATAGCGTGGTCAGTTCGAAAAAAAAAGTGCGTTTTCGTGCCGTTTGTTTTGTCAAAATATCATGTAGGTAACATATCTACACCTTTTTAGTTATAATATCATTGAATACATTTTTAGAAATGTCTGTCTGTTTGTTTGTTTCTATAAACACGCATCGCTGCTAAAGTACTGCGTTCATGATAAAACCTTTGAAGGTCATAAAGCATATCCTCGAGTAACATTTGGTCTTGGCTTCATTAAAATCTGTTCACTATATCAAAGGTTATTGTAATTTCAATGACGACGCGACTTAAGTACGAGATCAAAGTGGATAGTAATTAAACTTAATACATACAGATGACTTTATTAGTCACTGTTTTGTACATAAGGTTCCACGCGGACCGTCGGCTGAGTGCCTTAAGCACTCGCCTTAGTAGACCGGTGAAGCTATTAAGACCTTGCTAGGCCAATAGCGTAGTCAGTTCGAGAAAAAAAAGTTCCACGCGAACTGAGTCGCGTGCATAGCTAGTTTAAAAATAAAATTATATAGAAATAGGAAATTCACATGCAATTGCTATCGAGAACGCATTACCGCTATCGGGTTTTGTAGTCGAATTATACGACTGTTGTTATTTTGAAACGGCTCATATTCACGTGCTGCGTGACACGTGTGTTAAAACACACCGGATGCTGTACAGTTTGTTTGTTATACAACTGCAGAACGATAAGGTTGCGATATCTACAGTACGTAACTTGATAATCGTCTGGAAGGGACATATGTAGATCCTTGTGTTAGAATCGTCCGGTCATACGGCGCTGATTTACAAGAGTCACAAATGACAATTACTTTTTTTTGCAGAGGTGTCATTTTAAGGATTGAAAATTATTTTTTCTCCGTTGCTGTGTTTTAAGCATGTCATATATGGTTATATGCGTATATTAAAACTGCTTTTAATGTTATATTATTATGTATTATGACATATATATGTATTACACTTTGGTCCATGTAAACACGAAAATGCTAAAATTTTTAAATTCCTACTGCCAATAATCTGTTGACCCGTGCATCATAATTTTATACATTCGTCTGTATGGAGCTTAAATCATTATAGTTTGTCCTGGCTAACTTTCGAAGTTTCTGTCTCTTTCATTATCACCCAATAAAACGGGCTTATGGGCTCCACATTTTTACGGATTACCGTGAGAAATATGGTTTTGTAATATTACAGTTTTCGAGAATATTACACTGACCAGATGTTGGATTCAATTGTAAATGATACCCCATAAAACAATTGATATTTTTCATAGCATACGGCTGACAGATGTGGGTCGATTCTATAGCTGCTAGTCAACAATAAAGTCGAACAATTTGACAGATGTCAGAAACCTGTGTGAAAATTATCGGTATAGATTATAGAGGGTAGAAATGTTTATACAGATAAAAGAATATTTCGAAAGTCTTAACGAAAAATAATATTGAATTTTTGGCGGGATCTTGGTCTGTCATTAGTGGTTTTTTTATATTTTATTCATAATCTTGTGTTATTTTACTCTATATTTTGTAATATTGTTAACCACTCTTTTAGTAGATTATTACTGCCATTGTCGGGTAGGTAACGATATTGTAATTTCTTGCGATCAATGTTGTAACAAGATGGTGGCCGTCTTGATAGAACTTTCCAGGGAGTTTTTATGTTAAGTCAGAATCCATGCTCCGTGGTATTATTTCTGATCCAAACTATATTACGTAAAGAACCACCAATTTTACAAAATATAGAGTCGAATAAGATTATGAATAAAATGTAAAATCCACTACATGACATTCCAAAATCTCACCAAAAAATTCCTGTGTTATATTTATCAATGTGTTGTTTAGTTAAGTGTTGGTAAGTAATAAACATTTGAAAACAAGATTGCATTTAGTAAGCAACTTGATTAGTAATGTGTATCTGTAGTCAACTGGATTATGACCACCATACACATGGCGACAGATCCAGGACGGTGATTGTTTTCTAGATGTCGGGTTTCGGGATTATTAAGTGTGACGAGCAACTGAAAGACAATGAATTGGCGATCCCACGCTGGTCACTGTTATTCTTGAATCGTACTATGGTTACCATCACGTTCATTGCCGTCAATTTATCGCACTAATATAAAAATAAACTATTCAAGATTTTTTAATGTAAAATTTGTACATATAATCGTGCATTTAGTCGTAAGGGGTAAACTAATCAATTATTTTTAGCTTTCTGCATACACATTAATATTAAAGGGATGGCGCAGGGAAGCCTAAAATTCGTTGAAACACACAAAGGGAGGAAGCGTTCGGGTGGCCAGTGACAAAAACAAAAGATCGCCCACGTTTCCCTTACCCTGCTGCGGATACAGAAAAAAAGTTTAACTTAAAAAAAGCACTTATAATCAGAACATTTAAAATCCGAACACAAACCAATGACGTCACTTATCAAGTCAGTTTGTGATCAAATGTTAATCTTATTGGTAAAATATTTGATCTATATAAAAACAATTGAGGTTTGCCGTTGTGCGGTCATCACTCAAAAACTACTGCCCAAATCTCGATAATCTTTTTAAATTCTACTTCTTATATACTTGGTACTTATGCAAAAATAAAATAATACGGTAGCTCTTTACTTAAGTTATTAAAGTTTAAAGATACGATTTTTATATAAACTACGCGTTCCACGATGTGTGTGTGTGTTTTTAACGTAGTGCAGTATGGTGCTTTTCTTTTCCTCTATACATAGAATATATTGTTATGTGACTAACAGGCACGGACGTAGTGGCGGGTATTATTTAGTGTTAAAATAAAAATGACAAAATATAATAAATTTCATTACACATCACACTTTCATATGAACGGGAGCTAGAATATATAAAGAAGTCAGATTTGTAATAAAATACAATCTCTAAAGTACTTACATAAAAATTATTGTTGTAACAGTGCTTTGAGATCCAATTTACAAATTTGTCACCGATTTTTAGATTATAAAGGATTCACGATAGATTACAGTTCTCTTTTTCGAAACCTTGCGAATGAACTGGACGCCTGGACCATTCAGTGAAGGAGAAGGATAAAAGGTTTTTTCTGAACCCGCATGCCTAGCTACCACTCTCAAGTTATTGATCTGTCGCGAAGCACATATCGGTGTGTTCCAGGCAGCTGCACTTAAGCACTAATCTAGGTATAGCGTGTTTACCATTTTAGAGGACATTGTTACTGAACAACAGATGAGATTGTGTACAAATGCTAAAACATTCAAATGTAAAAAAAAAATTACAATATATGTGCTCCCTCGGCAGCAGACTAGGGCCCCCTCTGCAGCGACTCAGATTAGGTCCGTTCGCTCGGCGTGAAGCCCTTGAGTACGCTGCTCGCGCGAATACAGTGACACAAAATCTTACATCACTGCAACAACATTACACATAGCACCTCCACACACGTGCTCGCACACACGCTTACACATGAAATTGTAAGGGTTTTATTTTTTTCCCTTATCAATCTGTAATAGTTTAGAAAATTATCCAACACAAAATACATATAAGAGTTATTGAGGTATGTATGGTACACATATATGTTTCAGTAACTCATATAAGTATGAATATGTACCTTAGCTTAGGTAAGCTCTGAAAGATCGCGAATTGCATGTATCAGGCAACAGCCCAAGCCGAGGTATGCCGTGCACCCTTGAGCTAGTTGTCGAAATAAAATCGGCTGAGTGCCTTAAGTGCTCGCCTTAGTAGTCCGGTGAAGCTGTTAAGGCCTTGCTAGGCCAATACCGTAGATAGTCAGTTCGAAAAAAATAATGTTTTACCGCGTTGAAAAACAAAAAGAAATCACCACTATTGAACATAAAATAAATGTAAGCTTTTACGCTTAAAGTGTTATAACTTACATAATTTTCGATTTCGAATCTAGACGCACTAATAGTCCATAACTCTAAGATTATAATTGGTTAGTTTCGAGACGCTCTCATTGGCGGTCTGTACGGTCCGTCAGTTACGACTCTCTCGGGCGGCGCCAGAGGTGCGCGCGCGCATCTTCACGCCTATTCCCATTGTTGTTACATGGAAATTAAAGGTAATAAAATAAAATCGATTTTAGTATTCCCATTGCCATAAATATTCTTTTACTCCGTTGTAAACTTTAGCACAATTCGTTTAGTTATAAGATTTTCTATTGTTTATAATCCATTGCTGTATCCAAACCTAAGTCTGGTAAAGGGATATCGGAAGAAGATAAACTGTTCAGTACGGTAGTTTATTTTGGAATTACGTAAATAGCGATGGGTCAAGTTAATTCAATTTAATTATAATATTACTTTATATTATAAAACAAAGTTATCCGCTGCGTCTGTCTGTCTATTCGCGATAAACACTGTTCTCATTAATTGATAGAGTGATTCATGTAATTTGTCACTATTTTTTTGTAAATTGGTTGAAATGTAACGATAATTGTTGGAACTGTCAGAAAAAGTCAAGCCGCCTGGGAGCTTTCGTCAAAAACGCTTTGACATCGATAACTCATTGAGATATAACAATACAATTGCCATAATAAACCGTCCAGATAAAGTCGCGGGAATCAGCCGGTGTTACTATTATATGTTAATTATAATTTAATATCATTAATAGATGATAATATACTAGCCGCTTGCCCGGGCTTCGTACGCACTAACGAAGAAAATGAAACAAAAAATTTTGCTTAACACTACGACCTCCTAATTAAATCAAATGACAATTAAACAATTGAAGGTCAATCTGTCAATTCTGTCAATATTTCTGAAGAGGTCCCTATTATCTTCCGTCTCACTCACTTTTCTGTACGAAACATAAACATTTTGTTTCATACAAATCTTGTCCTGATAACTTAACAAAAAAAATATATTAGCAAAATAAGTGCAACCGTCCTGAAATGATCCGCTTACATTCGTTTAGCAATTGAATTTTATTTATATAATAGATTTGTTAAATACTCACAACGAATTTCAAGTAACCAGTCGGTGAGTGTTATTGACTTAGTTTTGTTTCATAAAACTGCCACATCGTAGTGCTCAACATCCGCGTGAATGACACGACGGAACCTTGTAAGGTCGTCTCATTAAATTTGTTTTATTTCGTACGCATCACCGATTCCGTAATGTCATGTTAAGCTTAAAAGGTGTTTGTTTGTGTTACAATTATTATTTGATTCATTCATGGGAATAAATTGCGTTTATGTTTATAGTTTCAGAATATAATCTGGAGGTTGAAAAAATAGATGCTGTGCTAGAATTATTTGTCTCTTCTTTGTGCTATTTATTTTAGATCATCCAATTTCAAATCTCTTAACAACTGATTTTTTTTTTCGAATTGACTACACTATTGACCTAGCAAGGTCTTAACAGCTTCACTGGACTACTAAGGCGAGCGCTTAAGGCACTCAGCCGATTTTATTTGACAACTAGCTCAAGGGTGCACGGCACACCTCGGCTTGGGCTGTTGCCTGATTCCTGCAATTCGCGGCCTATCTGAGCTAACCTAAGCTAAGCTACATATTCATACTTACATGAGTTATTGAAACATATATGTGTACCAAGCGTACATACCTCAACAATTCTTATATGTATTTTGTGTCGGATATTTTTTTTCTAAACTAATTCAATTCGATAAGGGAAAAGAATAAAACCCTTCCACTTTTATATGTAGGTAAGCATGTGTGCATGCACGTGTGTGGGGGTGATATGTGTAATGTTGTTGCAGTGATGTAAGATTTTGTGTCACTGTATCTCGCGGGCTGCCGGTTTTTCGATTGTAGCATTGTTTAGTCTTTACAACTAGGTACTTCAGTTACTTGACTGAGAGAATACGACAACTGATTGATTGATAATTAATTGATTCGATGCATTATATATTGCTCTAAACGAGCACGACGTCTTTCTTGTTAATTAAATTGTATAAAATATAGCTGATGTTACTCAGAAATAATGTAACTTCTTACTATTGAAGTAATCTTTTGAAGCGGACCAATACCGCGTACTCCGAACTTTATACGTTTTTTTATGTCATAGGAGGCCAACGAACAGTTCTCTTACTTGATGTTAAGTGATCACCACCATCCACAGACACTAAAAACACCAGAGGAGTCGCAAGTGCGTTGCCATCTTTTGGGGAGAAGGGGAACGGGAAGGAGGGGAGAGAGAACAGGGAAGGACGAGGAGAGAGGATAGTGGAGGAGAGGTGGGCTTCCGGCGCTCTCACTGACCGAACGAAATGCAACAATGCAAACACAGTTGCTTCATGTCGATTTTCTACGAGAGGGTGGTACTAACCCCAGCGCACCGACCCATTAATGCTGAATCCAGTCATAGTTTCAACGTGGCTCTATTAGCTAAAGTAGGTACCACCTAAAAACCACATTTAATAGGCCATGGGTTGGTATCATTCTAATTTGAACCTTATTTTTAAATAGCTCATAAAAAAGTGTTCTGTTTCCGAGTGTAGTCCCAAATATATACAACCACTTTTATGTACAGAGAGATTCGAATGAAACATGTAATCGGTTTGTTATTATTACCTTTTTCGTATGGGAAATGTTTGTCATATTATTTTAAATACACGGATATTATTCGGTGTTGTTTTCATTGAGACGGTCTCAAATGTTTAGCTATTTCAAAGTTATCAGATATCAGAAATAAATATTTATAAACCTATTAATAAAACTAGTAGTCACCCCTCAAGGTTCACAAGTGGATTGTAGAGTGGCGTACATTCTATCGTAAAAGGACTCAACGAGTTTATAATTTTACCGAAAATACCTTAGAACTGTGACCTCAATAATTCAATTTAATTTGCGCAGAATAAGCGAATAGTAATTATGAACGAATTAAAAAATAACGAAATGTTTCGGCGAACATGTTTTTATCTGATATAACCTAGTGTTCAACCTGAAAACGTCTCGAAGTCATTGTCAAGTGACAAGATGTAACATAATGTACAATGTAATATGTAGCTAAGTTTGAAACGAGGACTAAATATCAAGGGCAGCTGCTGAAACACACCGATTGGTAGTTGCTGACAATACTAGAATTGTATGCTTAATGGGTAAATTCATATTTACCAAATTTACATTGAAAACTTCTTTTATAATTTAGCATTTGATCACAAGTTCGCAGGACGTTACCGAATAATATGGCGTAAGATTGTAAACATTATAAGTCTAGTGGAGCCTGCCTCTCGTGCAACTGCCGGAAGACACGTATAGACAGATTTTTAATTTGATTGCTTTAAATAAATACGTAGTACCGTGTTATTGATTCTTAACGATGTTGCGATGTTTTCGTTCAACGAAGCTTTGTCCGGATATATAAATAAAATCTAAGAGAATGGTTTGAAAGGAGTTTTTGGCGGGATCTTGGAATGTCATATAGTGAATTTTTATATTTGATCTTGTGTTATTTGGCTCTATATTTTGTAATATTGGTGATGTTTTACGTAATATAGCTCGTTTATTGTGCATAAGTGAAATGGATAAGAGATAATACCACAGGACATGGATTCTGACTTGCCCTAAAAACTCCCTGGAAAGTTCTAAGAAGACTGCCACTATCTTGTTAGTTCATTGAAATGATCCCAAGAAACTTGCAATATCATTACTTATTCGACTATGGCAGTAATAATCTATTAGATTTGTTGCCAAAAAATGGTTTGAAAGGAGTGTTTTTTACTTTTCTCGTATCGTGCGTAAGGGTGAAATACTTTTACATTTTTAATGTGTCTACTCGGACACAAGTATTTAGATAAACGAGAAGTCTAACTTGACATATGAATATGAGTAATAATAAACGTGACAAATACAGTTTTATTGACGGATGCCATCGTAAGATGTTCATCGGTTGCTCAATAGAGAAACTTCTAATTACGGCAATGTTTTTATTTATACGTGATGTTTACCTGTTCGGGTCGCGTCACCGCATTCCGTTCGCACCGGACGAGACATTTGCATTAATTTGCTAACAACCGTCTGAATTCGAAATTAACTTTTAAGATAGATTGCCGCCCAATTTAGACGGCGCTTAGCTCCAACTTGTTTCCAAGCGTCGAATCCGGGAGACCGGCGCTGGCGCTTTAGTGTTTTGCGGTATGATTACGTAATCTTGTACATTATTTAAAATTTAACGCCGAGAAAATTGCTCAATCTTATAATTATTACAAGGAAATAATTTTTACATAAAAAAAGGAATCGCCGACAGAAGTGACAACTCAAAACAATGAAATAACTGTATTCTCTTTTGAAATTTAAAATAAAATATAGTATGATTTTTGTAGGTGGTAGAGCCACGCTGAAACTATTCAGCATGAATGGGTCGGCTCGCCCTGGGTAGTACCACCCTCTCACAGAAAACCGACGTGAAGTAACAGTGCTTGCATTGTTGCGTTTCGTTCGGTCAGTGAGAGCGCCGGAGGCCCTCCTACCTCCCTCCCCCTCTCCCCTGCCCCTCTTCCCTCCCCAATTCCCCCAAACACAGGCTGGTAACGCACTTGCGACTCCCCTGGTGTTGTTAGTGTCTATGGACGGTGGTGATCATTTAACGTCAGGTGACCCACATGGTCGTTTGCCTCCTATGACATAAAAAAAAGGATTATTTAAATCTCATAATTTTTATGTTGAAATTATGAACATTGGTCCTGTTTTCACATCTATTGGCACTCCGAACAATAATTGTATATATTTTTATGTAATTTATTAATTAATCAAACATATGAATGGCTACACAATCTCAGTACAAAACTTGTATATTAGACGTACACAGGCAGTTATAATACGCATCGCTAGTCTGACGTAAGCCGCGCAATACGCTCGGTCACGCTTTACTAGCATGTCATGACGCGAAATCATCAACTTTATCTCCTTTGAAAAATACCGTTCTACACGCCTACAAAAGTTTTCACTTCAAAAATCCTAAAATATTTTTTTATGAATAAATCAACGATTTTATTTTTTAAATCTCTTCTTAAAAGAATTTCGGCAATGCAATCAATCGAATAACAGTCTGAAGAGCATACTAACTCGATAATCGATTTCAAGTCGTTGGCGCTCCGAGTATTTTTTTTTATTATATCCACAACGCGGCGCCATTGCGAGGTCACATCTTGTGGTTGTTGGCGCGAAATTCACTATTAAAACGGACGTTGCAGAAACTATTAAGAATTCGTAAATAAATAAAATGTTAAAGGAACTCGTTCATATATATCTATTCAAAACGGTTCGTTTTGTTATTACAAAGATTTGCTAAATTTTCATTATTAAATAAAAAGTACAAAAACTGAAAAAAAAAAGTGTGTGTGTACTTACGTACACGCGTTAGAAGTTATACTTCTTTGGCGTAACAAGATAACAATCTGTTCAAAAATTTTATCTTTCGCCTTAATCTACGTTTGTAGAAAAAAACGACACTAACAATAGAAAAAAAGGTATTTAATACATTGAAAGTTTTAATACAAAGAAATACGAACAACAAATACAAAGAAACAAAATGTTGACTATAGCTAACTTCAGGGTGACAGGTTTTTCGAGACTTAATGAGCGGTTAAGCAGACAGCTTCATACTGTTAATTTTGTGTCACAAAAATTAAAATTTCACTCTCATCATTTTTTCATAACGCGCCTAAAGAAGTATAACTTCAAAAAACTTATTAAAGTGTCAGCCTCCGAATATAAAAGTTGCAATAATATGTTCATACGTTTAGTTAATATTATTGGTAATTTTTTTTAAACTAGCTGACCCGGCCACGCGTTGCTGTGGCACAGTTATATCACATGTTGAATTAAAATTATAGAATAAAAACTGGTACAGAAAAAGCGACGATATGTAGTAAATAGATTAACGGAACACGTGCATCATAAAATAAGCTGGAGTTGAAAAATAAATTCAAAATTACAACGTGTCCTACAGTTTTCTGTCAACAAACTAAAAAACGCCATCTGTTCGAGACTGATGAAAATTACAATTAATAACAATAATCAACATTGACAATCATTTAAAATGTAACTAAACAGTACTATTGAGGTCTTTAATCGAAATATAAATTACCCTATCTCTCAAGTTGGACAAAATTTTTATATATTTAAGACGATTAACATTGAATACGTCAGGAATTTTATGAAAATTACTTATATTATATATATAACGTATATATCAGCGTTAGGGCTCAGTGGTTAACTTGTGAGGTTCATTGACGTAGGTTCAAATTCTGCAGTTAGCCGGAACTTTCCATGAAGGAAAATCCGTCGCTAGGCACTTATAGGTGTATTCGGGCAGTTGAATTTAAGCTAATTCCTTTTTCCTGTTTGTAATTGTCAGGACAAAACAGTTTGTAAGAAATAAAATGTCTGATAAACCACACAGAAAAAGTGAAAAATTTGGGTTGCAAATGTCCATACGAAAAGTGAGTTAGAAAACAGTAATCCGATGAAACTGTAAAGGCCTTGCCAGGCTAACAGTGTAGTCAGTTCGAAAAAAAAAGATCTACAAAAATATTGACAGAATTGACAGCTGCTTAGTTGTTATCTTATTTCATTACGTAATTGCACTGTTATGGGAAAATTTGATTTAATTTTCTTTGTACACAGTACACACAAGACACAATACATAGTATAGACGATACACAAAATACACGGTACTTTGTCAATCTATTGTGAAACTGGGGCAGATAACTAGCCTACATCTATATACTATATATATAAGAATGTAAATGTAACGTGTCTGTACTATTTCGATTTTCGTGAAAAAAATGAAAAAAATTGTGGCAGGTGTCCAGGAATAAGTAATAGAATACATTTCAATCATTTTTAGAAATGTCTGTCTGTTTGTATGAACAAGCATCACTGCTAAAGTACTGGGTTCACAATAAAACCACAATTAAACCAGAAAATCGTAAAGCATATCCTCAGGAGTAACTTAGTCTTTGTTTCATTAAAATCGGTCCACTCTATCAAAAGTTATTGTAGTTTTAATGACGACGCGGCGTAAGTACGAAAGAAAAGTAGACAAGTAAATGGACTTAACACATTCAGATGACTTTATTAATCACTGTTTTTTACATAAGCTTCCACGCAGACGAAATCGCGGGAACAGCTACTTTGTAATAAAAATACCTAATACCGAATTTAATAATCATAAAACATACGAACGAAACACAAAATGTGACATATTCGGACCAATCGTGACATTTACATTTCGTCTACCCACACGGAAGCTGATGCACGGGAAAAAAATTGTAATATAATTTTACAGTATAAAGGAAGACATATAGTAGATAAATCGTTTATATTGTAAATCACTACATCGTTCATTTTACCATATCGTTAACCCATCGACTGCATTAAACACAGCCAAAAACAGACGGTACAGTCACCTACAAAAAAACGCGCGATCAAATTATTTACATACTTACATATGTAATAATAATATATTTGTACATCTGTTACGAATGAACAGATGCACTAGAAAATGATGCTTTATTAATAATATTAACAATAAAACTTTATTTCAGATAATAATGTATCCAAATTACATGTAAATGTTTGTGTACAAATTCTTAACCTAGTGTTAGTATTATTAATTGAGTCGTTACATTTCAATATAAGCTACGTCCAATTTTAGCCGTTTCAAATATATTACGTTATTTTTCAAGATTTGTAAATTTTGCACTCATCAAATATGAAGATAAAAAAAACAAAATTCTTATGAACTGCAAAATTTGAACTTCATTCTCTGTGTATAAAAACTGGACATATAAAAAAAAGTTAAACATGTTATATGAACGATTAAAATTGGATTTAGCTTATTTATAAATGTATCGACTCAATTATTTATTTAATTAGCTTCGTATACCAGCAAGTATGCTCAAGAAACAATTGGCTGAGTGCCTTAAGCGCTCGCCGCGAGTAGTTTGGTGATGCTGTTAAGGCCTTGCTAGATTAATAGCGTAGTCAGTCCAAAAAAAAAAAGCTCAAAAAGCATTATGACTACCTCTGAACAGCTTCAAGCTTCAACATCGCGACCGGTCGCTGATGCATGATGGCATGAATTCTGGCTGCAACGAACATACCCCACACACTGCAGAAATGAGGCGGTCCGAACAGCATCCTAAGCGTATTATTGTACTGTATGCCCAGAGCGTTATAGGTCTTTTACGTATACCTAACACACAGGCTGCACGTGTATTAGTCTTTTAAAATTTGAAAATGAATACGAAACATCATTCGGTAGTATCGGGATTACCTCTCTTTCCTTAATTATTGTGTTTACAGCTGTAGAGAAGATTGCAGGTCGGTATGATACAGACACAGTGCTGTCACTATGACACGAGTGACAATAGAGAAAAAGCTTTTTAAAATGATGCAGCGATCCAAAATGGAACTGCGACATTAAATGACACTTTTTTCTCTCACACTGACTACGCAATTAGCCTAGCAAGGCTTTAACATTTTAGACTTTAACAACTTCACATTGCAGCGTCTCTCGCCACCCATCTGTTTGAAAAATGCTGTCGCCGCCCTTAGTGCTGCAAGTTCGATTTTGACACAGGACAGTGATTTGTGTGTTTCACGATCAATCATACGGAATCTATATGTTTGTATTGTTAATTTTGATTAGTCCTGTGAAGCCGCAAAGGCAAATCAGGCGAACAGAGTTAGAGTTAAACGGTTTTAGCAAGACAAAGGAAGCCGTCTTATAAAAAAAAATTCTTCAACCTTTCGTGTTGTTTTACTATTTTGTTTAAGACTAAGATTCAATATATGATTAGGGAGCAATAAGCAAACCCATTTAAAAAATATACTTCTAGAACTCGAGCGTAGATGTAAAAAAATATTATCATAAGATGAACGTCTCCAACGAATCTCATTATCCCGGACGGACCATTCGGTAAATTTTCTCGAAACATATGCTATAATAATTTACCTACGTATTGAATATATTGTACAACCTAATGAAATCACAAAACATTGTTTTCGAACCGTGATAAATTACTTTTGGTTAATAAAACGGAGGTGACTGTACCGCGTCGCGTTCCCGCTCTGTAAAATATGTCATTTTTTAGGCGAAAATCTATGCGCCGCTCTTGGTTTTATTTAAATCCGGGCCAAACGCGTTGTGAAACAAATGACCACTGACAAAATGTCACGGCAATGCAATTTTTCCAACATCACCAGGTGGTTTCATCCATTAAACATTGCGTTTAGACGCGAATATAATATCTTTACGAACGTGTAGTTAGGTAAATTTATTTTCAAATTAAAATTCATCGTTGTATTCTTTTGAAGGCCTATATCTTCGAAGGAACAGTCAATATATAACAAATTTAAATGGATTTAATATTGTAAAATATTTTTGGATATATCAATATTACAACAGAGAAATTTTGTGAAGATATATCGATGTTTTGTTATTCTTTAATGCAAAAAGTGCTTAATGGATGTTAATAAAGCCTTCATCATCATCATCATCACCCTGCAAGAAACCCTCTGTATGGCCATATATCTTTTCCCGAAGGAAGATATGAGCATAATCACCACTCCAGCCCACGACGTATTGGCGATATCGATTTGTTGAAGATATACTTTACGATTTTGTTGAAGAGGTTTTAGACAGATAGACGGACAGACATATCTAAAATTGATTTAAATGTATTTTATTACTCATTCCTAGACACATGCAACATTTTTTTTACAAAAATCAAAAAAAGTACAGACACGTTAGACTTACATTATTATTATATGCATAGAAGAAGATTGTGTTGTATGAAAATTATTAATGTGTGAAACGTGCCGTTGGCTTGGATACTGTGTTAATTATACATTTAAAGTGTACGATAAGCCTTTTACTCAACCTTAAGAATGAAAATGGGAAAATTTCATAATACATTTTTTACCCACCGTTTTCATCCCAACACTGATAACGGTGCTTGTCGTATAGTTAATAGTACAAATAAAAATCTTTGTTTATCTTAGCAGCCATTCCAAGTAGTAATGTGTTGACAATTGCAAAAACAATTTATAGTGAACATATTAAAATGAGAAACCCTAGTTAATTGTCAGTTATATCAGTTTTTATAATGCAAATTTAATTAAAGCAGTAATTGATTATAGAGGTATCACAGTCATTATGTATAGGTATACTTTTGTGGTCTTTATGTAGAATTTAAATCACTTATTATTTGTTTCCTGCAATAGAATGTCGGTGTATCGAATCTCGATAACTCGAAAAAATTTAATGAAATATAATACAATATAATATAAAATGCAATAAGCGATGTGTGGTGTAACTAGAAGGGATAAGATTAAGAATGAGTATATCAGATGAAGTTTGAAAATAGCACCAGTGACAGAAAAGTTGAGAAGTAATAAGTTATCATGGTACGGACTTCTGATGGATAGTTAAATCTACATTAACGCAAGCGAAGCCGTGCGCGTAAGCTAGTATGATCTATAACTCTGTAAGTCAAAGTATTTTATAAGTCGATATCTCTACAAATCGAATTCTCTCGTCTCCATCAAATTTCGTATTACCGACGTTCAGTTATACAATTGTATATATTAAAAAATATAAACAGTTTAAGAAGGTATATGTGGTTGATAAGTTCTATACGGGTTTATTGTCACAATTTTCCCGTAAAATACATAACAGCCAGGTGCAAAGGACAGTATCGGACAGTGTTGAGTCTACGCGAATGAAACAATAGACTATTTTGACTCCAGCCTGAACTACAGTGTGGGTTAGTGTTTGTACAGTTGGTTACAATTGCCCCTCTGTTTTGTTAGAGGGACGATACGATGTGGCCGCGTGCGCCTCTTATTAATAATATCCTGTAATAAAAGACGATAATAATTTGCGAAAATTCAAATAGTTTAATCATAAATTGTTTGTTAACTTATTAAAAATTGGTTACAAATTTTGTTTCGGTATTCTTTTAAATGTATATTAATTGATCTTTCATTATCGTCAACCTTTAAGAGACCCACTACAGGAGCATAGGCCTCTTCCCGAAAGATTGTATGGGCATAATCACCACGACAGTCCACAAGGTATTGGCGATTTCAAACTCTGAGATATCGACAGTTTTTTTTTTCCACATACAGTAGTACTACAAGACCATTTCTCAGGTTCAGGATCCCTCATGTTGTTTTCATTCACTATCAGCCGATAGTGTTAATAATTTAGATTATTAAATATACGCGAACTCCGAAAAATTCGTTGTCTGGGTTCGAACCTGCCGACATGGGAATGATATTTCACCGGTCAAACCATTAGACCACCACGAGTTATCCAAATCGGTACAGCTATAAATCATACCAACTACATGTGCTTTTTTGTAATCTTGTGACAAAAAATCTATTACATAAGTAAATGAGGGGGTTGATTACGAATATGATAGTAAAAATGTTATCTGTCTGTCTGAATTTAGCATTTTTGTACAAGTAGGAATATACCATTTCGCTAATGGTAGGCTATAAAAATTATCAATAATATATTTAAGCATCGTGAAAAACAAAAATACATTTTTATTTATTTTCAAAGGATTTTAACCTAACTTTCTATACCGAGAGTATACTTCTTTTGAAAGCTGTTTCATAAAATAATGATAGGTACTTCTAAAAATTGTAAAATATAACTAAAAATAACAGATAGCAATTATAACTGCCTAATAAACACATACGGAGTTGAGGGAACAGCTAATATTTTTTTAGAATAACAATGTAGTATGGTATTATAATGTAACATTAATGGAATAAACGATGTACTCGCGTACGTTAATTCCTACGCGATTTCTTTTTCTCAAGCCAAAATAGCCCTTATAGAATTATTCAAGACATATTGCAACTGACAAACGAAGATATACCGCTGGTCAATATACCGATCGCACGATAATTCCTAGAAGAGCTACCCCCCATGTGAATATATAATAGAACCGCGACTACGAACTGGCGCCGCCTTGTGAACTCACTTCTTGAAAATAGTTGCAATCGATTCTTTGTGCTGATCTTGTTTTGTTCGGAAATTAAATTTAGGACGTTTTTTTGGCAACTAATCTTCTAGTAGATTATTACTGACATTGTCGTGTAGATAATTATGTTACAAGTTTTTTTGCGATTATTTCAATGGCAAGTCAGAATCCATGCTCCTTGGTATTATTTCCGATCCACTTCACTTGCGCACAATAACCAAAACTATATTACGTAAAGCACCACCAACATTACACAATATAAAACCAAATAACACAAGATTATGAATAAAATATAAAATCCTCTCTTTATTGAGGACTAGCTTTTCCTGACAGGTTTACGTTAATGTAGATTTAATCTGTCTCTCGCGAACAGTTTTTTTTCTGTACGAAAGGTACCCTATGTCCTGTACCCCTGTGTACGTCTATGCAACATTTTATAAGGATTGGTTGAGTAGTTAAGACGTGAAAGCGTAATAAACAGACATTCCTACATTCACACTTATAATATTTATAAGTATAACACCATTCCTATCTTCTAATAATTTATGCAGCGTAGGTACGTCGACATAAATCCCAGATGGCAGGATTTTTTCAAATTTGACATCCACCGTTATAGTTTAATCAATGTAAATCATATTTTTATTAATTATATATCGCTAATTTCATACCTTTCTATTTTTTTTGGGTATTGTGGATTCTGGCTATCTTCTGAATTACGAGTATCGGGGGGCATAGTACGAGTAATCTATCACTGTCCCTTTTGAACTTACCTAATAATAATAGCAATGCTAATTAATGAATTTAATTCCAATCATTATATATTATAGCAGAATTACAGGTTCGATTAAATAATCCAATGGTGTTACAGAACTCATTGCGAATGTTTACAGGTGTACGGTTCCCTTTAATCATTTGCGTAACAAATATGACACGCTTGCTGTTCATTAGATATACGTACAACTAACTAACGTATTCTAATTACCTACTTATAAGAAGCGGCAGTTAGTGTGGTTTATAGGTAATAGGCGACGACACGGCGCCTGAACGTCGCCGGCGAGGCGCGCATCGTGTGACGTAACCTGTGTTGCCAGGATGTAGGGACTGTATAACCCGGTAATGCAACGTAAAATTATGGAGGGTAGGGGAAGGAGAACTATCTAATATGGGGACATGGTGAGAAAGTATCTAAGCACTAAATAATAGTTCCTAGACTCTTCAAATAACTCTAGCATAAGCAAGGTTACGAATACTACGAAATAATATTGTAAATATAATCTAAAATAACCCCTGTCAGAAAACGTGGAGTGTGCTAGAAATTTGTGAACTTTAATTAATACGTTTTAGTGATTTTTTAGTGTTTATTCTTATAAAAGTTGTTGAAATAATTTAACAATAATGAACTTTGTTGCTAATGTAGCACCGCCCTAATTGAACGCATTTTGATGGACACTTTTTCATATACAGAGATGGTTCTCCTAACCTCTACACTACATACGTAAAATGAAACCCAGTAGATACAGTATTCGATAAAACATTGATTAAATATAGTCATATGCTTGCTTCTACGAGGGTGAAAATTATATAACAAATTATAAGATTTTACGATAGCGTTTTTCTGTGTGCCTGCTATGATAATTATAATAAATTTATCTTATCACATGAGTCAAATATTTAAGAAAGCTTTACAGTACATGAGTTTCGGCTATTTACTTTCTGTGTATTGTAGCAAATAATAGTATGTTTATTTAATTTAGTGTAAAGTAAACAATTGAACTAAGTACTGTCTATTTTTTATGTTATAGAAGCTGGTACCTGTGACTATATTCTCGTGAAAATGGCTTTGTTGTTAATATAGTTAATGGAACTACTTTTTTTATCTCGATCAATTCTTGGTTGTCTTTTATAAAGTACTCGCCACTTTCATTGTTTTTAAGTTGCCTCTTTAAAAATATCATTACTATACAGTTTCTATGTAATATTATGATGATTAGCTTAGCTTAGATAATATTCTGATATATTTTTTATCTGCCAGTAAATCTCTTGTGAATAAAAATATCTCTTGTGAAAATCTGTTTAGCCGTTTCGGAGTTAATCCCGGACAAGCAACGGACATATCAATTTTGTTTATATGTATTAATATCTTATAAATAAAAATAACTCAATAAACATTCCGATAAAGTATACCGTTTATAGTTTTTACTTCAAAGTAACAAAATTAAATTACTATTACCATATTTGTCACCATAACTTTTTTAATTACTCTACACTTTGAATGAATCTAAAAAGTGTATTTAAACTTTTAATTTTTAAACTAATATCGCTATTTTTAATTGTTTATTTTCGATTAGTTTCATTACTGTTACTAGTAATTTTGTTACTTTAAAGTGATATAGTTTATCTTTTCATTTATAATATCGTTAATTAAGGCAATAAATCGTTTGCAAAGTCGCAATATTGTTCCATGCCCACGTCGGCGCCGCATTGGTTAATGTTCGTTCGGTGAAAGTTTTAACATCACGATTTCTCATATATTAAGGCTTAGACGACCGTGCGAATGTATAAACGACATTGTGCTTTGATATTTTTCTCTAATAGTCCATAGTGACCGCTCATCAAAAACTCATTTGGTTGATTATAGTCACGTAAGCGAAATTCCCGTAATTAGCGTTGATCTACGTCACTATTATTATTTCTTAGATTATTCTAGGACATGTTTGATTTCCTTATACCATAACCTGCACATAAGATACGATATAATGTAAAATGCTATATATGTCTCTCGGTCTAATAAATTTGTTTAGCGAATCTTTTATTTACTAAAAAAACGTGTGAAATGACCGCAAATGAATCCATACAATTACATTTATAGAAGACAAGTAAATATTCGTGTTATAAAAATATACAGAATAAAACAAAATCATTATGACATAAAAACTGACCGTTATTTTAAAAAATAGACCTTCCTTTACGGTCGCGTTCAATTTCTGTGAAATTTGGCGCCAGATCCTTATCGGGACGCTCGAAGGAGGTTTGGACGCTTTTATCTGGTGTTGAGATCGACACCCATTCAGGCTTTGAAAGGTCTAAGGAAGCGGTGCCTTTGAGTTAACTCTTTGTTTTAACGCAACCCTGTGAAATGATCAGCGTTGACCCAAAAGTCCTTGTGTTAACAATCATTAATATGTTATCACGATCTGAGATTTCGTTAGAGTTTTCATTAATCATTGTATACTTTTTATTTGAAGAACTATTATTAAACTGAAGTATATATTTTTCTACGCTTAACAATAAAATACATTGAAAGATTTTTGTATCGTTAATTATAAGATAATTATAATTTACATGTAATTAAGCAAATATAAATCAGTTGAGTGCCATTTTTTCTCAATTTGTCAATTGATTTTCTTATTTTTTTAATTTAGAAGCTATTTAAAAACGTTGTTAGCAATAAAATAAATTTTGGAAACCGATCGTTTTTTGCTATGTCATCTATGATTCGAAGTCTTTATTCGTCATACTTCCTGATCTTAAATGTATCAAATTTGTATATTATGTACGAAAAATGGAATATATAAAAAATATATAATTAATTATGGTCTAACATCGATCACTCGATGACTATTGCTATTATAAAATGGGTAATACTAGCATTTGTAATTAATTTTAATCTCAGCATCATTATTTTCATTATGTTATGCTATTGGCCGCTATTGACAATTTCAGTATAGATTGAGACTGATTCATACAGATATACAACAAAATTGAATATGTTGGTGTTTATTCATCAAATTATATAAAAAAATAATATAGCACACACATTAAATTTTTAATTAAACGTAGGCGGAGTTGTCTGAGCTGTGTTCTATCGTTTTCTACACATAAAAACACCTGTAGTGTGAGAAGCTTCGTTCGTAAAAGTAGTACCAGTTGTCCCGCCAATTTATAAGTGCAAATCTGGAAAATAAACTATGTCCTATGTCTACGTGTTAAGGTATCTTTTGGCATGCTGATAACAATTGTGAGCACGTGTGATGGTGTTGGATAATCTTTGGAACGCCTTCGTGGCGCCGCCGCCGCCGACCGATTATTAGCCATAAACTAATTCCGGTAGCTCACCCATTAAGAAAGTACGATAACCATATTAGTGTGTTCGCGTTCGCTCGATGCTCACGGCCTTACATCCGTAAGCAATCTTTTAATAAAAAAAAAATTGTCTCTAGAAAAGGCATTTTTTTTAAGAAACTTATATTTATTCAAACATATTACTATATTATAATCGCTTATATCTGTATTTCAAATGTGTTTTATATAAATTATTGAGTTCTGTTGTAACACTATATGCTTGCTAAATAATTTATTTTATTTTGATTATTTATTCTATAATAATGTTCGTCTAGATATGGAGATAATGTCTCATTGTGGATACCAACATACCGTTGAACTATTCCATTAATTCAAAAGTACTTAATGGAATATAAAAAAATATATAAATATCTAAAACGGTGTTATCTGATGATTTTGAGGAATAAGGTGATATTGTTGAACCCTAAGCCAATTCGAGGAACGTATACTCACCTAAGAGTGACTATGAATTCATAAATAAAAACATCTATAAAGGCCTATAATTCAAATCTCAGATCACATAAAAGGCAGTGGCCTGGTTTCATAATTGTACAAGACAAACTGATATCTAATAAGCCATACCAGTTTTTCAGTTGATATTGATAACTAAAAGGAGAGTAATTAGTAATATTAAATTTTGCATTAGTACTAATTGAAGAAAGAAAGAAGAAAGAAAGAAATATTTTATTCATAATGCATTGTTTACAAATATACAGTGGATAAAAAAGAATGCACATCGCAGCATTACGAAATGGAATCCAGCATATGCTAAAGCGTTATGAGAAACACTTCGCGCTGATTTTCAGTTGGCATCAAAATTGATTTTGACACGTTTTTACTTTGAAGTTATTTTGATATATATAATTTAAATTATTTATCATTACATACTAAACTGATATACATATATGCTTGTATCGTTTATAAAAATACTCGTCACGGTTGAATAAATTAATTCGATGAAGCTCGTTATTCGAGGAATTATAGTTCTTTATCCTGGTAACCCTAAAAAATATTGCAAGCGGTTAGAATTGCGAGTTTGAAAATTATCAGGAATTTGGACAGTAAATCGCGGTAATACGATACATTATATCGGGAGTTTGTTAAACAGAAAATCTTTTAGTATAAAATTACATACGTTCAGAAATAATAATATGATTGTCACTTATGTAAATAAAGATATGGAATACAATACTCCAAGTTATAAACGTTCGGGGAAAACCATCTGATGCCGAATATAAATCGATTGTGAAGATGTTTATTATGAATATTTAGTGATGGAATGCGGACTATTGGTTGTGTGTGATTGTGTAAGTGTGTGTATGTCGATGTGTGTGTAATATGATTAAATAACAATCAGAACCGCGCCTCACCATATGGGGAACCAGTTTTACATTCTGTTTATACATACTTGTGCATACTGCGATAGTGCCTGACGCACATCGAATTAAAGTCTCGAAAATCATCTTAAGATATCTCTTAACCTGGCTTTTATAACAAAGCCGCTTTCTTTCTATTTTTGTTTTTTTTTTTTATTTTACTTTGCGATTCTAGTTATAGGGTCGCTCTCAAACAAAGCTAAATATGAAAATATCAAGTTTGTTGTATCTTTTTTGCGAAACAGGAAATAGTGTCTTCAAAATTAACTAAATGCAATTAATACCAATCAGTATTACTTAGCGATTTAAATTTACATGACTATTTGAAAATTATCATTCTGATTTATATTATATATATGCAAATATACATTTTTTTTCTGCTACGCTTTCACGTCTTAACTTCTTAATTGGTGATTATGAAATTTTGCATACAGACAGACAGATATGGACATAAAGAGGTTTTTATACCGAAAAAAATCCCAAGATATAGGTCAAATCTATATTAACACGAGCGCAGTCGCAAGCAAAACCTATTAACTAAATGAATCCAAATTATGAGAGGAGTATTTAATAATCTTCACAAAGTTGAATGTACTATGTCTCTTCTTATAACCCGAATTTTTTTTTTTCGAACTGACTACTCTATTGACCTATCAAGGTCTTAACAGCTTCACCGGACTACTATACCCCGAACCTACTATAGATAAACACAGTGTACTCAAAATAGAAAGAAATATTAGATAATATTAAAACTTTCAATTAAAGTGAAAAGTAAAAAAAAACATATATTTGCGCAGGTGTAGTCAAAAGACTATTTACATAATAAGGCTCTCGCAATTTTTGAAGACGTTGATCTATTTTATTTATATACTAGCGGGCCCGGCAGACGTTGTCCCGCCCTGAATATAAAAAAAATCCGTGACAAATTATATACTAAAACCTTCCTCATGAATCACTCTATCTACTGGTGAAAACCGCAAGAAAATCCGTTCAATAGTTTTTGAGTTTATCGCGAACAGACAGGCAGACACTTTGTTTTATACTATTTTATATATACATGTGATATATATTATATTTACATTTATTATGTTTACTGCGCGTCTAGTTGTAGCAGCTCTAGAGTGAACTAGCCAATGTTTAGTACAATAATCCTAGAAAAGGAATTGACTCTCGATTGCAGATGCCAAAATACAATGATAGGTTGAAAATAAATAAATTTTCAATTTAAGCGCGACAGTAAAGCAGCCGAACACGGAAGCCTTATCATAATACTACGATGTTTTTTTTTTTATCGAAAGCTTCATTCTCATTATAGGATTAAATCAATTGCTTCAGAAATATAAGGAAAAAATCTGGACATGTTGGTTATATTTGAATCAAATTGCTATTTAGCGTTTAAAGTGAACTTAGTAAAATACACCTATTGGAAGGAGTAATTTTTACAATCCGTTAAACTCTTAGTGTCATCGAACGAGTCTGAAGAGAACGGGAAATATTGTCTCAAGTCTCTGATCTCGTGTAGAGCCTGTGATGACGTAATGCGCTCGAGCGCCGGCGCCAAGCTCGCAGCGCTACAACATGACCGCCTCGTACAATATTATTAGAAAAAAATATATCTATGAATAATAAATATATTCGGTCAACTCAGATATTTATCTAAATGCGTTTATCATTCTAATTTAATATATCTGTTATATAATTAGGTATTCCTCGAATAGCTAAATAGTATTGCTGGTATGTGATATTCTCCCATTTCAATGTTTTTTATAAATATCCCCGTATTATATTAACATTTCTTTTTTTTAAATTTATACTCTCTTTAGTAGATGGAGAAAGGTTCGTTTCATATGTTTTGGTCTCGTGTATCTGATAACAGTTCAGGTGTATAGAGAGTTCTGCCATCAAACTTGGACATTTCGTCGAGCAAGATATATGCTTAAGATTATGACACGATATAGTGTATCCTAGTTAATCATTTTAAGAATATTTAATTGCACTTATGTTTAAATAGAATTTAACAACGTATAATTATGTTGTTACAGATCGCATGCTGGAGAGAGACGCCGGCTTCGTCTCCGGAGGCGATGATGATGACTCCTGTTCAGGTCCCGCTCATTCTGATGATTCCGGCGTCAGACTCGTCGAGTCCGACCGACCAAAGAGGGATAGAACCCCGAACCTTCTACAGCCGCCTAAAAAGCGAATACGTCTCACTTCAAGGGACGAACTACCCAGCCCGGAAAGCGAGTCGAGTCCTTTCAGACCTTGGTCGTTCACGGAAGAGCCCCAAAGTGAGCCTTTGTCTCTAGTTAAGAAGAACGGCGAGACGAGTCTACTCAGACAAAGGCGGAGGCCTATAGATCCACCTCCGCCTCCAATCCCACCAATACCACCTCCGTCTGAACCACAAGGTCCACCGCGAGTGCCTCCACACCCAGGAGTAATCGAATACACGGACAAATCTAAACCGAGAGAACAGAGGAACTATAAAAACATGACAAGAGAAAGAAGGATAGAAGCGAATGCGAGGGAGAGAACTAGAGTTCACACAATAAGCGCGGCGTTCGACACGCTAAGGCGAGCGGTCCCGGCGTACAGTCACAATCAGAAGTTATCCAAATTATCTGTTCTGCGGATAGCGTGCGCGTATATCGCCGCGTTATCCGCCGCTATAGAACCAGACAGCGATTTAACAACAGCAGTGGACAATGTAACCCATACGATACACACCGAAGGTAAATTAAGAAAGAAAAAGGACGATCCCTGAAACGTATTCTAAATTTATATAGTGGACAGTGCCGTTTTGAGCTTTTAATGTGATGACACTTATGCAATGCCGACAAGGCAACTAACGTTAGTGTTAAAATAAGTTTGTGAAGTGACTGAATATATCATAATATATAATTAAATAGACTGGAAATGTCAAGATTGTTCAATTTTATGGCCGTCCTAAATAAGAATTGTGGTATATTAAATGGCGGTTGTTACCTTACTTATATCCGCCAATTTATTTACTTTTGTCCTGAATTGTACCAGTACAAATGCGACAATAATATTAAATATTCAAATTACTGTAAAAGTTTAAATAGATATGTGGTAACATAATATACGTGTTTTTATCATGGAAATTGATTTTAGTATTCCCAATACGTTGAACTCAATTAATATCATATATATTAAATATGCTAAAATGGTATATTTTGTAATAAATTAATGTGAAGGCATGTCTCTTGATATTTTAGTCAGTATATAAAAAGTACTTGATGTTCCTGTACCTACTAAATGTATTTTCGGATCTCGGGTGTTCTATTCCTACAGTCGATAAGTAAAAATGATTTGTTCTAATAATCATATATATTCAATAAATCGTACTTACGTTTCTTTTTACATCCGTGTATAATTTTCCAATATTTAATTGTCTACATAATCGATATTCTTGTTTATGATTGTAGGTTAAAAACTGTCAAGCAAGGTATTGAAAAAGCGGTTATGTTCCATAGACTAATATAACCTTAAATTTAAGTTAACCATTCCTCGAACCCAGTATTAGAAATTGAAAAAGAAATTTAAATGACAATATAAAATGTATGATTAAATTGGTAGATATGTACTTTTGGCTTTAAATATGTTTTTTTTTATATTTATTAAAAATCGAGTCAGTAATTTTAAGACATATGTACGTTATTTAAAGAGGAATATGGCATTTTGTGTAAATATTAGATTTAAATGTAGATATTGCTGACTTATGTTAATTATTCCTTTGCCATTTTCTAAAATATGCACAGGTTTATTTCTTATAATCTCCCATAGACATAATATGATTACGTATCTTTTTGTTGTAGATCCAAGAAGCTTTTAAAATATACCATGCAGATATAAAAATTATACAAATATCTTCATAGCTTTCAAATCATATTCCAAATACAAATTATTCTTTAAAAGTAATATACAAAATGAGGTTTAGAATATTTTGGCGGGATCTCAATATGACATGTAGCGGTTTTATGTATTTTATTCATAATCTTGCGTTATTTGACCTTATGTTTTGTAAAATTGGTGGCATTTTGCGTAACGTAGTGTGTAATAGTTGAAGTGGATGGAAATATATGACAGCATGAATTTTTGAGATGTCATAAAAACTCCTTGGAGAGCTCTAGCAAGAGGACCGCCATCTTGTTGTAACATTCAATTCATCACAAGTGCTTTTTATAATCATCATCCCTATGATAAATGCAGTGATATTGTTCAATAAAGAGGGATGATTGTCAAAGTAGGATAAAGAATATGGAATTTAAGGTTTAATTCAAATAACAACATTTTTACTTGAAAATTATCGGTGCTTTATTATGATAACCAAGTAGAAATATTTTTTGAAAAACTTGCAACGCGGTCAATAAATTCAAATGCCTTGAATACATATTGTGATATGCTTATAATAGTAATTAAGTAAATAAATATTAGGTACGAAAGTACGTATAATAATGATTTGATCGTATAATGGCGTATGATAAGGATTGGGAACTATTTAATGAATTATGCGACAAATTTAAATTGTTAATAACATTTTATATTCCAATGTAATTTTTTGAACGCATCTATAGAACATTAAATAGAACAATTCCGGTTATATTAAACGGTTTTTATAAAATAATTTGGAAAGTTGTATTGTACTCGGTTCATTTATTTATAATTAAATCAGTGCAATAATTAAGTTTAAAATGGAAACAATACAATTTTCGTTATAGATAGAGCTTAGATAAAATATGAAATTGTAAAACCAATGTTATAAGAGAACACTGAGGTATTTTGTGTGTTGAAACTTGTTGAATGGTATAAATTAGTTTAAGAAAGACAGACCGACGAAATAAATGAGATGAAAGTAACCTATATTTTATTGTTTCATTTACTTCTAATCCATTAACTCAACTTAATAAGACTAATACTATACATAATGGTATGGCTCTGTTTTTAACAGATTTGAAAAGGAGGTTACTATTCTCGGCCGTATGTATTTTTTTTTTATATATACTAATCGATAACTTCGTAAATTGTGAACTGATTTTAATGATTTCCCGTTTATATTTGAAGAAAATATTTGCACTTAGGCACTTCTGAATTACTGATCCTTGGGAATGGTGTCATTCAAATTTGAAAATAAGCGAACTTCCCATAAGCTAATTTTAATAAAAACTTGGCACAACCTGTGTAGTTGCAATAAAAATATAATATATGGTGCCTCAGCCCTGATTTGATCACAGAAATAAAGACAATGGAATGGAACTCCTCAGCGACTTACAGCAGCTATCTTTTCTTGAGTTTATATGACTCATTTAGTCACCCATATATTACTTCCCAAAGTGATTATTCTTAAAAAACTTGCAGGAGGCTCAGTGTTAGTGTTTTTTCTTCTTTCTCCTGCATTATATAATGCTTTTCATAATGCGTGACCTAGGAGTCACTAAGATATAGAGATACTCGTTTCAGACATACATACTACAGTTATACCTAAAATGAGATGTTATATCGAAATATAGTATAGTATAGTATATAGTAACATCTCATTTTAGGTATAACTGTAGTATGTATGTCTGTATATATACATATATATATACTAGCGGGTCCGGCGGATGTTGTCCTGCCTTGATAATAAAAAAAATCCTAAAAGTCAACCGCAACGCCGCCTACTGGGCCCAATTGTGAATCTATACCATTCTCGGAGCCACTCAAACACGCACATAAAATTTTATTAAAATCGGTCTGGCCGTTTAGGAAGTGTTCGGTGACATACAAACCTACAGAAGAAATTTATATATAAACTAGCGGGCATGGCGGACGTTGTCCTGCCTTGATAATAAAAAAAATCCTAAAAGTCAACCGCAACGCCACCTTGCGGGTCCAATTGTGAATCTAAACTATTCTCGGATCCACTGGAACACGCACACAAAATTTCATCAAAATCGGTCCAGCCGTTTAGGAGGAGTTCAGTGACACACGTACAGAAGAAATTTATATATAAAGATAATAAACATAGAGTAAGATAAATAGACTAAAATTAGTATGACATACTGATAGGAAAGAACAAAATAAAAGAATAAGAACAAAGAAAAGAAACAGCACGCAACAAAAGAGATACATGGAAAAATATAAGCAAAAAATGTCTCGGATAATGTCTGAGGTAAAAGGGGATTCATATTAAAAAAATATAGTTTAGACACTTGAACGATCGACGAAAGTACAAATTCTGTAATAAACTGGAGCTATTAGTAAATATTATGATGAAACGATAGTACGATAGGGCCTTTTAGAGAGCCCGTTTAAGTAAATACCAACTCGAGCGTGAAAATCTGTTGCCACGGACCTATTTATGTGTTCTAGCAGTTGTACTTGAGAGGCAGCCCTACTCGTAAGTGACATTGTGTTTAAATCTTCCTATAATAAAAATGTAGTTGAAGTAAATCTTCCTATATCTTCGAAATTCTGATCCACAGCATTTTTGTGTGGCAAAAAGAGATAAGGGTAAACGCTGTGTCGGGTAGAGTGTTGAGTACACGGATTGTTGTCGTATATTGTAGGTGTTAGAGCCACGCTGAAGCTATTACTGGTGTCAGCAGGAATGGGTCGGCTCACCCGGGGTACTACCATCCGACCCACAGAAAACCGACGTGAAGTAACAGTGCTTGCATCGTTGCGTTTCGTTCGATTAGTGAGAGCTCCGTATACTCACCTACCCTGTAGGTATACCCACTGTAGGGTCAGCCCACGATGTATTGGCAATTTCCAGCTCTGAGAAATCCACGTTATCAAAATCAAAATACTCTTTATTCAATTTAGGCCCTGTGAAGGCACTTATGAACGGCAAAACTACCACCGGTTCGGAAAACAACCCACGCCTTTTTTTTTTTTTTTTTTTTTTTTTTATTTTTTTTTTATTTCCCCCCCCCCCCCCCTCCTTCCTTTTTTTATATATGCCCCCCCCCCCCCCTTTTTCCCCCTTATTTTTTTTTCCCCCCCCATATTTTTTTTTTCTCCGGGGAAAAAAAACCCCCTACCCCCAAATTTTTAAAAATAATTTTTTTTGGGGGAAAAACCCAGGGAAAAAAACGAGAATCCCCTTCCCGCTTACCCCCTGGAGACTGCAGCCCCCGAGGTATGTGCCAAGTTTCCTTTCTCCCTTTCTCCCTCTTCGTAGCTGATCGCAATAGTTGAATATCAAATATAGCAACCCCGCAAATACAGTCCACTCAAATTGAGCATAGAACGCCCCGCAAGAAACTCGATTTTGTTTATCTTTTCAAAATACATAACATATTTTTTGATTATTACAACATAACGACATATAAACTTACATTCGTTTTTGGTGGATGCACAGAGAGATTCGTCACCACAGACGACGTCATCGTTCACATATTGATCCATCCTGTAACAGCCTTTATGTATTAAGACTCGCTTGACATAACACTTGAACTTACTATCTGGCAAATCGGTAACGTGTTTGGGACTTTGTTATAAAATTTAACACTATTACTTAAAAAACTGTTACTGGTCTTAGTGAGCCTGAAACATGGAGTGACCAGTTTGTTATTGTTTCTAGTATTTACATTATGTCGGTCTTTTACTAAATCCAGATTATCTAAGTTTTTGTGGACGTACATCAAGTTGTCAAGAATATATTGGGAGGACAGAGTTAACATACCGAGTTCCTGAAACTTAGTCCTTAATGATTCGCGAGGCCCTAAATTATAGATCGCTCGGAATGTCCGTTTTTGTATATTTTCCTACATACAGTAGTACTACAAGAATATTTCTCAGGTTCAAGTTTCCTCACGATGTTTTCCTTCACCGTGAACTGATAGTGTTACCGAATTAAATTAACAAATGTACGCGAATTACGAAAAATTTGATATATCCCGAGCTTCGAGCCTGCGGACATGAGATTGGGTACAACTACGCATCTTATTGTTACTAGCTATAAACGAAGCTCCGCACGCGTTTTTTAAATTGTATTAAATAAATATAAAATTGTGAGACCATACACGATTATAGAAATGCTCTTTAAAAACAATTATAAGTACGACACGCACGTCACTTACAGTAACATGTAACGTATATATTAGATATATAAATACTAACAGTGTGTGAAAGGTTTATCATTAGCAACATATTTTGAACCTTTACCCACCATATAATTACCTCAGTGCTCACTTATACGGGATAAGGAACTAATGAAACAATGACTTAAAGATATTATATTTTTTTTTTTTTTTTTTGTGTTTGTTCTCCCCCACGTTTTGTTATTTTTTTTTTCTGTTCCTGATCAAGAATGGTTTTTATTCATAATTGCCCCGGTGGTGCCGCTGGGTTTTTTTTTTTTTTTTTTTTTTTTTCAAGGGGGACCGCCTCCCCCCCCCCCCCTATTTATTATTTTTTTTTTTTTTGTGCGTGTTTTTTTGACTAAACTCCCCCTAAACACTGGACCATTTTTTTAAAATTTTTTTTTCTTGTTCGAGTGGTTCCGAGATTGTTTTAGATTCACAATTGGACCCGGTAGGTGGCGCTGCGGTCGACTTTTAGGATTTTTTTGTTTTCAAGGCAGGACAACGTCCGCCCGGTCCGCTAGTAATGATATAATATATTGTCAATAAGTAATACGTTTATGATTTAACATCTCTGGGAGCACGACCTTCAGGAAGTCCTTGACTTTCACGCGGTTCTCCAGACCGAGGAAGACTTAAGCCTGCTCAACGCTGCAACGCCTCGCCTGTTCCACTCAGAATCAAGATAAATAAAATTCGCGGCGATGAATCGTGTAAAACCGCGCGGCCTATCTCTTTCGTTTTACAATGCGAGATCTCTTAGGACACAGCGCGATCTAGTAGCTGCCTTCTTATGTAATAGACAGATAGACGTTTTCCTCATACAGGAAACGCAATTAAAACCAAAAATGCGTAATCCTGCGATCGCGAACTACAACATAGTTATAAATGATCGTGTCACTCGCGGGGGTGGCACCTTAATTTATTATAAGCGCTCACTTTATTGTATGCCGATGGATCCGCTCGTTCTATCCAATATGGAAGTGTCAGTATGCAGACTGAGGATGACCGGTCATGCATCCATTATAATAAAATCCGCGTATCTCTCACCGAATAGAGAACTATTAAAATCCGATTTAGAAGCGATATTCCAGTTAGGAGACTCCGTCATTATTGCAGAGGACCTCAACAGCGGGAACGTCATCTGGAACAGTCCGACTACTTCTCGAAACGGGAAGATACTCGACAAACTATGTGACTATCTCGCCTTTGACGTTATAGCCCCTCCGGAATCCACTCATTATCAGGACAACAGTCACCTGACAGTGTTAGCTATTTAAAGAATGTCACGCTTAGGTTACAACTTATACAAGTCGTACACGAACTTGACTCCGACCATCACCCGGTAATATTACAGTTAGGTTCAAGTTCAGACACCACCCCTCCGTCGGTAAGGGTGGCTGATTACGCGAAACTCGAACGTTATTTCAGGAATAATCCGTCTTCAAATATTTTAGATAGAGTTCCGGACGTATTTATTGGTGTCTAAAGCAGACGCGATCTGGCTATCGATTCCTTGGTCGACTATCTACAGACCGCCGTCAGGGAGACTTCGAAAGAGATACAAGCGGTGAACGATCGCCGCTTTATACTCCTGGACGACGTGAGAGCGTTGATCGCGGAAAAGAACTCCGCTCGAGCTCACCACACTTACCCGTCCATAGAGACTCGCGATCGCTTACGATTATTACGTAAACAGGTTAAAGCTCGCATCTCAGAGATCAGAGCCGACATGTGGGACAGGCTTCTGGAGAATATCCGGCCGTCTCACTTGGCGTACCTACTGGAAGCTCGTGCAAACTTTAAAGACAGACGTGACTACTCCAATGCTCTTTCTCGATAGAGGCGCCGGTCTGCCTCCCGCGTTCGGTAGTTTAGACAAGGCGGAGTCTCTCGCCGCGAGTTTAGAAAAGCAGTGTTCACCGAACACAGCAAATACTGACCCTATACATATTGGATCGATCGAATCCTCCGATAGAGCGCGCACTCGCGTCTCTCCCTGTGGATACTCTAACCCCCGTCACGTTTGATGAAGTATCGCATACCATCAAGCGTTTAAAGCTTAGGAAGTCCCAAGGTCCCGATGGGATCAGGAACGAAGTACTGAGACTCCTTCCTGATCGCATCATAGTGCTATTGGTCTGCATCTTCAATGCGGCCACGTCTCAGGGTCATTTTCCAGCCGTCTGGAAGAAAGCCGTAGTGATAGGCATTTACAAGCCCGGCAAAAAAGCTACGCTTCCCGATAACTATCGCCCTATTAGTTTATTAGATACATTAGGTAAATTATACGAGTGGATCTTTCTGAACCGTCTCCAGGTCTCGATTACAGATTTAAAAGTAATAAATACCACCTGAGCAATTTGGATTTCGCGCCGAACACTCTTGGACGAATCAAGTACACCGCCTCACGGAGTACATTTTCTCTAATTTCAATGCCGATCCGAAACCTAAACGGTGATATTATAAACCGTGATGAAACCATAAAAAATAATATATATTATATATAAAATATATATATATTTAAAATCTGTCGCCAAGCGCCTGTAGGTATGTTCCGGCAACAGAACTCGAGAGCCAGTCTATCTAGGTATAGCGTGATTACCATCCTAGACCGTCGTCATTTAACATTAGATGCAATTGTGGTTAAACACTACTAAAACCTATATTTATCATTACATAGTATAAAACAAAGTTCACTCCCGCGTCTGTCTGTCTGTCTGTTCGCGATAAACTCAAAAACTACTGAATGGATTTTCATGCTGTTTTCACCAGTCGATAAAGTGATTCATGGGGATGGTTTTAGTATATAATTTGTTAAGGATTTTTTTATAATCAGGGCGGGACAACGTCTGCCGGGCCCGCTAGTATATTAAATATTATACTATATTTTTTAAGTATTAAAAAATAACTTTGCTTAAACGTAATATGTAATCGGGATGCGATGCTTCGAGGTACCCGGCGAGTCTACCGTTACACTATACTAGGAGTATAGTCTCATTGCAGGTGCCGCAATAAAACATGTGAGTAGATTGGAGTATATGACAGAATGCAGCTTATGACGCAATACCTAAATACTTATAGGTGTTGTTTTTATATTATTTTGGCAACAAATCTTTTAGATTATTACGGCCATTGTCGTGTAGATATATATTACATTAGATATATTACAAGTGTGATAATTTCAATGTTCTGACAAGATCGTGGCTCCCCGTTAGAACTTTGCAGGCAGTTGTTGTGGCATCGCAGAATACATATTCCGTGATATTATTTCCCATCCACTTCACTTTTGCACAATAAAACAACTATATCACGTAAAATATTAGCAATATTATAAAATATATAGTTAAATAACACAAGATTATGAATAAAATATAAAAACCACTACCTGGCAAACTAAGTTACCACAAAAAATTCTACTCATAGGTGATATGGCAACGTGTAATAACGTACAGCGCTGGTTACGATAAATCTTAATCTTATTAAGTAACCAAATACGTAATGAATAGAAATTATACGATGGCGGATATAATTATGGATTAAAAAGATTTTAGCCGTGCATGAGTCATCCCATGTGACCGAATTTATCGGTGGTAGGTATACCGCCTGCAGATATGATTTATGATAAATATGATTTATGACCGTACCTTTCAGAGTGTTTTTGTATCCAGCATAGCGCCTGGAAATTTTAAACCGTGTATCACGTGTCAAAGCACTAGAATTGACCTGCCTTTTTTTTTGTCCGGACACGACAAAGTGCAGTTGTTGATGCATAGTGTAAACCAAAATCAGAAATGTCCTAGATATCTACTGTCCAACGCCAGTTATCGCGACGAAAGATTCGCTGTAATTGGATACATTGGCTGAGCTTTAAATATGACAAAGAAGTTGCTGTGATGAGTATATTACCAAATGCATGGTGTCCTTACTAAAAACCCACCCGGATGCCAAAATATTTGAGCTCCTGCGAAATACGGGACCTTTGATAGCACAACTACACTATTATAAGTAAATGGAAGCATTATAAAATCCGCACAAGGCTTCACATCGACCGGAAGATTATTCAGCAAACAGGGAAGCGATTCCAAGGTAGACATCTGTCGGCTTTACAATAGCCCCTGTTATCAGAACAGCTGCCCCGGGTTGTGATTAGATAACGCGCACGCGTCTCTATTTCAATATTGCGATTGTAATATCGCTTTATGTATGTATATCACTTGATAAATAAGATAGACAATCCTGATTACGTCTTTTTTTTTACAATTTGTATCAAACTTCTTCTATATATATGATAAGAATGTAAATCTGACGTGTTTGTAATTTATAGATTTTTGTAAGAAAAATTGTTGCAGATGTCTAGGAATCATTACATAGTATAAAATAAAGTCCTTTACCGCGTCTGTCTGTTCGCGATAAACTCAAAAACTACTGAACGGATCTTCACGCGGTTTTCACCAGTGAATAAAGTGATTCATGAGGAACGTTTTAGTATATAATTTGTCAGAGATATTTTTATGATCAGGGCGGGACAACGTCTGCCGGGCCTGCTAGTAAGTAATAAAATACATTTCAATCGTTTTTACAAATGTCTGTCTGTCTGTTTGTTATGAACACGCATCAGTGTTAAAGTAAAGCGGTCACGATTAAGACACACCAAGAAAATCATAAAGCATATCATCGAGTGACATTAATCAGTCTTCGTTTCATTAAAATCGGGCCACTCTATCACAAGTTATTGTAATTTTAATGACGACGCGACATAATTACGGAGATGGAGAGAAACGTAGATGAGTAATAAGACTTAATACATTCAGATGACTTTATTAGTCACTGTTTTGTACATAAGGTTCCACGCGGACGAAGTCGCGGGCACGGCTAGTTCTAAACTTCTTATATTTACTTTTAATAAACAACATGTTTGTAGTCCAGTGAAGCTGTTAAGATCTTGCCAGGTCAATAGGTTAGTCAGTTAGAGAAAAAAATAAATACGAATTTATTTTTTTTGGGAGCCGTTACATTTGTAATTGAGCTAAATCTAAACTTAGCCGTTTCTAATATTTTATGTTATTTTTCAAGATCTTCATATTTTACATGTTCAAAATTTGAAGATCGTAAAAAAACTAAAAGCCTTATAGACGGCAAAATTTGAATTTCTTTCTCGTTGTATAAAAATTGGAAATTTTATAAAAATTAGCTTGTTATGTGAACGATTACAATTTGGCTAATTTTCAAATGTAATGACACATGTAAATCCTAACCTTAGCAAATATTACACAGGTCAACAAAAAATAAAATTCTTTTGGGTTTCTGTTCTCTTGCTTAAATTCTGATTCTAGACATTGAAAAACACTTAGATATTCATATTTAGCTCATAAAGTTTGCTTTGGTCTGATTTACGACGATAAGTATGATTTATTTCATAAACAAAAGATTACTACTACATCTGAACGAATTTAAAGACAACATGGGGGCCTACTCCGAGGAACAAGGAGAACATTTTCACCAAGATGTGATGGACTTTGAACGGCGATATCAAAGGCAGTAGTACAACGAGAATATGATGGGAGATTACATTTGGGGTTTAATACGAGAGAGCTCATACGAGCATAAAAGAAATACGAAAAATATTCACTTCTAGACATTAGTTTCTTGTTATTTTACATCTATATGTTATTGTTTATCACAAATCTTCAATAAAAAAGACTCTTGTATCTAAAAAAATGTTTTCTAATTATAATTTACAGTGGAAGTGTAGAGAAAATATAAAAAACAATAATTTTTGCCGAAAAATTGTTCTAGTTTCTACAAAAGCAAACTTTAATCGGAAAAAAAATCTTTTTTCTTATTTTTGTCGTAGGAGAAACCAAAATTTAACATGTAGAAGTTAGACCCAAAAATCGTGTTGACCGGTGTTATAAATGCGAATGTGTGTTTGTTTGTTTCTTACGCCTTACCTACTCAACCGATCAACACTAAATACTGTATACAAGTTGTCAAAAGTATAAAGAAGGACATAGGGTACCTTTCATCCAGCAAAACGTACATAACAGGACTGTTCCTGAGGGTTAGCTTAAATCTATATCAACGAGAGACAAAACAAAGCTAGTTTATACATATAATAAGAATGTAAATCTAACGTGTCTGTAACTTTTAGATTTTTGCCAAGTTGCAGGTGACTAGGAATAAGTAATAAAATACATTTCAATCATTTTTAGAAATGTTTGTCTATCTGTCTGTCTGTTTGTATGAACACGCATTACTCCTAAAGTACAACAAGAAAGTCATAAAGCATATCCACGAGTAACATTTAGTCTTGGTTTCATTAAAATCGGTTCACTCTATCAAAAGTTACTGAAATTTTAATGACGACGCGACTTAAGTACGCGAGAAAAGTAGATAAGTAAATGGACTTAATACCTTCAGATGATTTTATTGTCATTGATTTTTTACATTTGATTCGACGCGGACAGAGACTAGAACGACTAGAAAATAATAAACAGTGAAGACGTGTACTAAAACAAATAAGAGAATAAAAGAGAGCCGCGATAATTTCATAGTACTGATATGTATTATGCACGCCGTAAGTGTGTACCGCATAATTAAACGGACTTAATATCCGCGCGACACCTTAGGGAACGTACCCAAAGCACGTAACCGGTTTAGGGGAGGGAGGGGGTGTCTTCAAGTACCACGCTTGGTCACAGGGGGGAGGGAGGGGGTTAGGTTTTCGTCACGTAGTCAACATCTTCTAAAAGAAATCTCGCGCTTTTAAAACTCACAGGCAGTAACACTGATGTACTTATACCAAAACGTCAGCTAACTGAAAACATACAGTTTGTAGGGCAGTGCAGTTAACAAGCAAATCGACGAGAGTTTGTGCCGATATAACAATGTCGTACGATCGACTGGACATTCATTGCGTTCGTTAAATATTACAAGGATTCCTTATCAATGCTTACAATACAGAAAGAAAGCAAAAAGACTTATTTTTTGTACATTATGCCCCTGTATGTGTTCAATGTGTTTTTACATAACTTTTACCTATTTGATAATATTTTTTCTGTTCTCCGGCCGGAAAGTGGCAACTTTCTGGCTTCTGCGCTAAACGAAGTTGCCACTTTCCAGCTCCGTCATGCTAAAAAGTAGTGTTACTGCACCTTGATGTATAAAACCTGTGATATGTCCAAGTAGAAAGTAGTGCAGAACTTCTTGCTTTCGAAAGGCCTGTCTATCTGATTTCTCAGTCAATAAATTTGATGGGTGGTAGCGTGCTGGCAACATAATCCCAATTTATATTCAGGTATTATCTTCTGATAACATCCATAGCGATATAAAGACTTCATATAATTTTGCTGGTATGAGCTACTGCCTACTGCATATTGCTAATTGGCTTATATGATTATGGATCTTCCGGTTTTAGTAGCATAATTATTTGTGCAAATTTATATTAGGGGTGATATTAGTTGACGTCGTGCTATATTGCATTAAAATTGCTGTCATTGGGTTAACCGACACTCAGGTAATTCTTGCGAAACTTTATTAATAATGAGGCCGTAACTTGGTGATTTCTTGGAGTAGGAATTGAATTATTAAATAAATAATTAATTGATATTAAATAAATAAATAATTGATATTAAATAAATAAATAATTGATATTAACTAAATAATTAATTAATAAATAATTGAAAGTAATTAAATGTTTCCGAACGAACCATCAAAAGATCTGAAGTTGCATTGCACCCGCACGAACTTCACACTCGTAAGCGACTCTCGCAGAACGACATTCGATTCTCGCGCACTCACAGTATTTGTTATACCCATTAAAAATTGTAACAAGGTGAAAATTCTTTTATTAACGTCCACGATAAATAAGCGTGCCACACAACCGCCACTACACTAAATAATTACTGTGTATATTGATCCAGATTCGAGGAGTTAAGGAATCTCATGAATTTTTCTTCTTATACCTGTACACCTTCCTAAGGATGGGGCTGAAAAACATCAGCTAGATGTTATGTAAATAAATTAGCTTGCTCCTGGTTTCTGCATGCCCAGCTTTTGTCTGTTTTTCTTAGCGGAGCGGAAATGGATATGGATCGTTTAATTTTCCTTTTTGCTTTCCACAAGGCAAAACCGTAGCTGTGGTTGGATTAAAGCTTTCAAAATATGCCTGTATATGTGAATTTTGATCATTTTCAAGAATTTGCTCACTTATCATATGATTTAACCGTCTTTTTTTCGCTTTATAATCGCCTGTAGCAATGAAATGATCTCCTAAGGTTTTGAAGAAATCATTTAACCGCTCCTCTCTAATAGTGTGCTTCGGTGGGCAATAAGATGCCGGTATGTACAATGTATTCAAGGATTCCTTATCAGTGCAGACAATACAGAAAGAAATGAAAAATACTTGTTTTGTAAATTATGTTATTGTTACGATAAGTTTTTATATAACTTTTTTCTTATCTGTAATATTATTTCTGTCCTCCGGCTGGAAAATGACAACTTTCGGGCTACATTACTAAATGAAGTTGCCACTGTCTAGTTCCGTCGAGCTGAAAAATAGTATACCCAACCAGGCTAGTAAAAAAGTCACAAATCACATGTTTGTCAGCCTCGGCATCGTCTCGGCTAACAATTAAATGTGGTGGTTTGAGACTATTTTGCTGACCTAGGTATGTAATACATTATATTCACAACTATAAGCAGGCTTTTGGTAACTTCTTTTTTGGGGACACGTTCATTTTCGAAAGTTGTAAGTAAGTCCATAATTTTTTGTATTTGAAGAAGTGTAAAAGTGTACACCTTATTTAGGGTACTTGTGGCATAAAGTGTTAAGATACTGTTGTAAAATTTTCAGAACGAAAACCAATGAAAATCAATAGATATTTAGATTGATTCCCATACATTGAAAACAGTTTTATTCAATCTACTCTTAAACTATAATTCCAATCTAAAAAGTGTATTTATGTATTTCTATTGCTTTTCATTAGATTAATTGATTAGCGTTTAATTTCGACGTGATAACTTGTTATAAATCGATGAACGCACGATGAATGCACGAAAAAGCATGTCACTCATTGTCACGTTCCGCCTGAGCCGAGCGTACAAGCAAAAGTGCGGAATAAGCGATATAGAGGCGTGATCAGCCTAAGCGTAATTTAATTCATAAAATAATTTTTTCATCAGTTTTCTTATGATGTCATCACGTAAAATTATCGTCTGTAAATCGAGATTAGAGACAACTTTTTTGTAAAATCACGACTTTCTTATTTTAGTCCGGACCTCTACTACAGAGACAAACTACCGTGCGACGACGCGGTGTTTCTGTATATAGTGTATTATCTATGACGCGGTGACTATCGGAAAGATAGATTACATTTTTACATTTAATAAAGACAAATATAAGCCAAATATTTTTAACTTTCTGTTTGTAAAAACGATTTAAAATCATATTATAAAATACCACGTGAAAAGTAGAGGGGGAGGGTGGGCGTCTCCTCATATACCACGGATGGTCACTGGGGGGGGGGCGGGGGGGGGAGTAGGTTAAAAAGTTGTCAAATATAGGTTACGTGGTTTGGGTACGTTCCCTTATTGCACAGACTTTCGGCTTTTTTACAATACCGCTTCTAGTTTCAATTGTAATATAAGTATACCACAGTTTGTACATTTATTTGCATTGCTACATAATTAACTCGTGCGTAGAGACGAGTGATTGATAATATTATATAGGAGTTTTTGGCAGGATTTCGGAATGTAATGGATTTTACTCATAACTAGCTGTGCCCGCGACTTCGTCTGCGTGGAAGCTTATGTAAAAGCAGTGATCAATAAAGTCATCTGGAATGTATTAAGTCCACTTACTTGTCTACTTTTCTGTCGTGCTTGCGCCGTGTCGACATTAAAACTACAATAACTTTTGATAGAGTGGACCGATTTTAATAAAACATATACTAAGTTACTCCCGAAGATATTGCTTTACGATTTTCTTGTTAAGGTTTTATTGTGAACCCCGTACTTTAGCAGTGATCCGTGTTTATACAAACACACAGACAAACAGACAGACATTTCTAAAAATGATTGGAACTGATTTCTAGACACCTGCAACATTTTCTTTCACGAAAATGGAACAGTACAGACACGTAAGACTTACATTCTTATTATATGTATAGATCTTGTGTTATTGATTCTATATTTTGTAATATTGGTAGTATTTTACGTGATATAATATGGTTATTGTGCACAAGCCAAGTGGATAGGAAATAATACCACGATGCATGGATTCTGACTTTCCAGTTACCACAGAAACTCCCTGGAAAGTTCTAACAAGAGGGCCACCATCTTGTTAGTTCATTGAAATGATCGCAAGACACTTGCAATATCATGACATATTCGTCAATGGCAGTAATAAATTTGCTAAGAAATTGGTTGGCAAATAAAATATATATATATATATATATATATAAAAGTAAATGAAGAAATATGAAATAAACCTATTAATACTAATTAGCTGATATCTTCGTTTGTAATTATCTTAATAATATATTGTATCTACACTGGAAAACAAACATAAGCACTACACCGCTTAGGCTCTTACCCCACGTCTACACAGCAAGAAAAATCGCTGAATTAAAGTAGTAGTTTCTTAAAACTTTAATAACTATATATAAAATGAAGTTATCGTGATATTTTATAGATAAAGACTAGATGTCTAAGCAGTAAATTAAAAAAAATAAATGATCGGTATCTATGAAGTGGTTTTTGAGTGATGCGCACACAATCACAGACATCTATGTTTTTATATATTAGCGGGCACGGCAGACGTCATAGATAAGACACTATATACTGAGAGCAGACGTCCTGCTTTGAAAATAATAAAACATCCTGACATCAAACCTCGTATTATTTACTTTCTGTGACTGCTTTCCTGCATAGAGATGTAGTAAGTACTAGATACCTAGTTTAATGATCGAATTATTATAAAAATAAAATCAAACACTACTTTTAAAAATATATTTTCTCTATTAACCTGATTGATATAAACCGTATAAGCAGCTGTTTATTGAAACACGTTTCAATAGTTCATCCCCGTGTTTAGTTTGATTGAATATACAAACTAGGCATTACTTTGTTTATATTGAACGTATTAATATTTAACACGTTATTAGATTTCACTGAACATAATATTAAATGTATCTTTATTGACACTTTAATATTATTAAACTTTTGGAAAATTGTTTTAGGGTTGGTTTTTGTATTAGCTAATAATGTATAAGTACCTATTATAATTATAATATATAACTACTGTATTAATTTGTTATTATTTTCATTTTTTATGGTCTTTTAGTAGTTTAGAGAAGTTACGCAACCTGTAATGGTATAAATTTTTGTAAGCACTAAGCAATTATGAAGCAATAAATATGTAATATGTAACTAACTGCCATCTTTGCACTTTTCATATAACTACGTTTCAAATTTAAGAGTACAATTTTCGACTGCTAATTGTGATTCTCACAAGATGGCGCTTTTTCAATTCATATAACTATGGTGGAATAACAAAAATATAGCTACTTATGCTACTAAATTTATAAAACTAATTTAGATTGATTGCTACGTGTGCATTAAGTTTACCATTTACTTGAATGAATCTTTGATTTTTTCCGTAATTATTTATTTTAGGATCGTCAACATGACAATACATTAGTAAATATATAAAAAGTAGGACTATCGTGATACATTATAGTCATATTTAGGGACAACCACGGCATGCTCCAACAATAAATTAAATATGAATAAAATTAAATATTAAACTGTTTTACGTATTCAAAATTTTAACATAATAATATAAAAACAAGGAAATTGAAACAGAAAGAGAAATCAAATACTAAAACTAATTGATACTCTAAAACAATATTTAAAAATATTAGGAGAGTAACAGAAAGAGAAAAAAAAGAAGTACTGAACCAATTAAAACTATATTTTGTGAACAAATTGTTATGTCTCTATCGCTGTTTTGAAATGATTTCGTTTAGTTGAGAAAATGTCGCATGTTTTATGGAATGAGTTATATGACCTAGATATTCTGTTGACCGGAGAGTAAAAGCCTAATTTAGTACATGAATGAGAAATATAAAATGGGACGTATTTATTAGATCTCGGAAGCTATAATAATTTAGTGTTGAGTTTTAAATAAAACCGGCAGATGGCAACACTTTATATTTCTTTTAGTTGACAGCAGCTTGGCGGGAAAATATAGTGTATGCAAAGAAAACGACGAGTTGTGAAGAATAATCAAATTTATTACAATACTATATTAAGTTTAATAGATTAGGCAGTCCATTTTAGGCATCGAGTGTCTAAGTGCGTGCCGAGACATCTAACGGAACAGTATCGTGCTCCGCAAGGTATGCATGTGTATTTTGATGGGAATCCACAAACGGCACAGAAATGTCGTTCTGGGAATCTGGAATCATATGATATTACCATTATTTCCCTATTTGTTTATATTTTAATGTTACTTTATCAATCATTCTGTTTCAAAATTCGTCCTATTGTATGTATATAATTGATTTACTTTGAAACTAAATAATCAATTTATTTGTATTACCGGTGATCTATGGATAGATATAAATGAAACTAAATGTAACATAACGCTTATTCATAATAGAAACAAATGAATAATAAACATAGTCCACATCTTTTGTTGGAAAAAAATTATATAAACATATATAAATACGTGACAAATGGTTAATAGAATCGAAAAAATACGCAGAAATTCCACAACGAATGATCATAGTGATATTAAACTGTATTTTCCTTACATATGTATAGATAAAGTAATTAATTTATATTGTATATGATGTCTTTATTATAAATTAGTGTATTTTTTACATTTTATACAAGTTCTTTGTAACATGTATCATGTATAAACACATAATTATTTTACTTAGAAGGTGGCGCTTGTGCTGATAAATAATTTGGAGGCTCCGGTCTAAAACTTGCATCTTCTTCCACTAACTGAGCAAACGTTTTTCGAAACCGCTGCTTGTAATATTCAGCACTTTTATTCTTTTTCTTCCTTGTCGGTTTCTCATTTGAATCAGCGAATTTCGGCACCTAAAAAGAGGAATATTACTATTAATTAAAGTCAAAATCTACTATTTCATATCAATGAACATATTTGATACAATTTAATATAATAAGCTTACCTTCTTCGACATGACCAGGTCAGCGTGTGGATCCTCATGAAAATTGTCCTGTTCGAGAGCTTCCACTGCTTTCCGGGCTCTGCGTTTTCTTGCTACATCATCGAGGACTTTTCTCCTGTCCGCCTCCTTCACTCTCCCTGATTCCCTTGCCGTCATTGTCAGTGATACTATAAAAGTTTGATAATCAACGTTTGCCCATTTTTTATACAAATTCTTTTTTTTTTAAAGTACATCTCGGAGAAGTTATAAGTGATCAAAAAATGAGTTTAATTCAGTAATTATTCACAATAGTACAAAAAACTAAATTTATTCCATAATCCTATTATTCTATTGTAATGCCTGTAGTTTTTCAAGGCTTTGCTTGCACATTTACTGTGATAGAGCCTAGAAAGTTTGACTGTTGAAGCAACATGCAGAGGCACATAATGTATTTAAACTAAGCCCTTAGAAGTTCTGGCCTAGTTACTCTACTCACATCCAAATACTTTTCTCTTGAATAGTCTCTAGCTTCTTCTATAGCCTTCTGACCTCAGCTCTTTCCAAATCTTGAGTGAATTAAGTTAGATTATATTTAAGAGTTTAACACTGAGTTTTGAATTGTTAATAAATCACACAGCTGATCTATTTATCACTAAAGATGGCCATAAGGCCATAAGGATACGATAACTGAATCAGTATTCACCTACTTGTACGCCTATTGATTGTTACATAATGCTTGCTTGTTCCTATGACTATTGTTATTGTCAATAATAATAAGGCATAACATATATTCAACATCATAATAATGATATATTTAATTGTTTATTGTCAAAAATATATTCAGTTATTAGTTGTGATAATGACCATCTCTAATTATTGATACAAAAGTATACTGATGTTAGTTTTGCACTACCTACCTTATTTACAACCCCTTGTCATGCACCGGTATACTCAGTTGGTCCATTAAATCATCAACACGCGCCTGCAGTGTTTCCACAATATCCGCTGATATGAAAAGATGTGTTTCGTCTAGATCCTGGAGTATAAACTTCCTACCAAGAGCAAGAGTTTCGTCTAAGTGGAGAAGAAACTGTTTCATAGCCGGATCACTGCAATAGGACAGCAGAAATGTCAAAGAAACGTGGGTTGAGTGCTGACGAGAAGAAGTCCAGGATGCTAGAAATATTTCATCAAAGTAAAGACTTCTTTCAGTTAAAGGTAAATAGAAGACCCAATTAAAATTGAAAATTTTTAAAAAATTTTGAGAGTTAAACACCCAGAATTTGCTCTGGAATTTTGGACAGTCAAATTATAAGGGATATTTTTTTAAATTGCAATATTAAAGACTAGCTATGCCCGCGACTTCGTCCGGGTGAAACCCTATATAAAAAAAAAACAGTGATTAATAAAACCATCTGAATGTATTAAGTCTATTTACTTATCTACTTTTCCCTTGTACTTAACTCGAGCCATCATTCAAATTACAATATTTCTTGATAGTGGACCGATTTTAATGAAATAAAGACTAAGTTATTCTCCAGAATATGCTTTATGGTTTTCTTGATAATGTTTTATTCTAAACCTAGTACTTTAGCAGTGATGTGTATTCATACAAACAGACAGAGAGATAGACAGACAAACAGACATTTCTAAAAATGATCAAACTGTATTTTATTACTTATTCCAAGACATCTGCAACCATTCTTTCATGAAAAACTAAAAAGTATAGACACGTTAGATTTACATTCTTATTATATTATGTATAGAATATATAGATAGATAACGGAAATTAATATAAACTGCAGTATTTTGATTAGATGAGAGAACTGTGCAGGAATTATACATATAATAATAATGTAAATGCAGTGTGTCTGCACTTTGCAGATTTTTGTGAAAACAATTGTCTTGGAAAGTAATAATCATTCTTAGAAATGCCCCTCTGTTCGTTTGATCACGTATCACTACTAAATTTCTGCGTTCACGATAAAACCTCACCTCACTCAAAAAATCATAAAGCATATCCTCAATAGGGTGGGCCAAAAAAACTTTTAATTTTTTTTTTAGCTACCACGAAATTATCGTCCAAGATGACGAAAAAAAAATTCTGGTAAAGTTTGAGCTCTTAATATTAATTTTCAGAGATGTCACATCGTGATTTTAGATTTCCCATTTAAATTACACGGGATTTTTTTTTTTTCGATTTTTGATGTACCTCATCGAGTTATTCTGTGGTAAAAGTAAATACATAATTTTGTAGGAAATTGAACGGCCTACAAAAAAGGTCTGATATAATTTTTCGCTAAGTCAACTCGGTTAAAAGTTATTCGCATTTAAAGTTCAACCTAAAATAATATGTGATGACTTTCACAATCTTTTATAGTTTTTTTTACAAAAAAATGCCTTAAAGACATAAAACAACATATTGTTCGTGATTTTTATCATTTTTACTTCCCAAATTTATTGAGAAAAACTTATGTTATGTAGCACGATTCGAATGAAAGCGTTGTAAACTGATTTCAATGTAGTCGGAAGTACTGTAAATATTTTTGATGTGATTATGTCTATTATTTTTTAATTTGTTATCAGAAATCAAGTTTTACCGCTAAAATCATTGTAGATGGTGATTCAAGCGCCACCTTTTCTGCATTATTTACATGTAAATACTGCCTTAAGCGCCGTTCATCATCAACTTTGTTTACCGTGCAAAATCTTGTGTAATTTGTTTTCTTTTTAATTTTCTTCTTCGAGTACGGAGAAGTTTATTGTTTTAGTTTTTCAATGTCAACTCTTCAATTGTTGCAAATTTACGCTATTATTTAAAAATGATAAAAATCACGAACAATATGTTGTTTTATGTCTTTAAGGCATTTTTTAGTAAAAAAACTATAGAAGATTGTGAAAGTCATCATATATTATTTTAGGTTGAACTTTAACTGCGAATAACTTTTAACCGAGTTGACTTAGCGAAAAATTATATCAGACCTTTTTTGTAGGCCGTTCAATTTCCTACAAAATTATGTATTTACTTTTACCACAGAATAACTCGTTGAGATACATCAAAATTCGAAGAAAAAAAAAATCCCGTGTAATTTAAATGGGAAATCGAAAATCACGATGTGACACCTCTGAAAATTAATATTAAGAGCTCAAACTTTACCAGAATTTTTTTTTCGTCATCTTGGACGATAATTAAGTGGTAGCTAAAAAAAAAATTAAAAGTTTTTTTTTGGCCCACCCTAATCCTCAAGTAACATTTAGTCTTAGTTTCATTAAATTCAGTTCACTCTATCAAAAGTTATTGTAATTTTAGTGACGACGCGACTTAAGCAGGAGATAAAAGTAGACAAGTAAATGGACTTAATACATTCAGATGATTTTATTAGTCACTGTTTTTTTACATTAGTTTCTACAGTCAGGGGCACAACTAGTATACAATATTATCATTTATCTGAGCTCAACATTTTTACCTATTATATTTTCCCAATATTCTCTGTAAATCCCAATTGGTTATGTATATGTAATACACACACAATATTACCACATTAACAATATTGTATTTGCAAACAGGAACTAGAGAAAATAGCACCAAAAGAGAAGGGAATCACAATGCAATCTGTGAAGGAAGTAATCCAGAGTTTAGTCGATGACCACCTTGTAGACTCTGAGAAAATTGGGACGTCTATATACTTCTGGTCATTTCCAAGGTAAATTGTATGTAATTATTTAATACTATCTTTACAGGATGCATAGATTTTTTTCGTTTGGTGTTTTAACATTTTTATTTTGATTATTTTGTATTTTTTTATACTTCGAATGAGGTCGCTGAATGTTCGTCATCTTGCTCTTTTGTCTCGTTTTGGTTACGTTAGGTTAGCCTTTGCCTCGGGCCAGCGCTGTGCATTTAATTCAAAACCTTTTTAAAGCAAGTATTTCATACGTATTTAACTTTTTTGTAATAACACCCTATAGGTTTTAGTGTTTGATGTCAACAATCTCAATTGATGCTAAATGGTGCGGCCTAAGATGGTAAACACATTAAACTTAGAGGAAACTGGCTCTTAACTACAGCTGCCGAATAAATCAGTAGATGCTTGTCAGAATTTAAACTTCACGAAAGTAACTAGCCAGGCATATTTAGTAAGTCCAACTACCATACTATTGTTTCATTCCGATGGTTTCCTTCACTTAAAACTCATTTGTAAGGATTTAACCTTCGTCAATCAATGCGACGTCCTAACATTGTCCAATTGAGTGAGAAGTAGAAATTATAATGTCCATAATGAATTCGAAGATAAATAGTCAATTTATGTAGCAAAAAATAATGTATCAAAAGGGAATCATGGTTTTATGTTTAATATTCTAGCAAAGCAAAAACCGCCAAGAAGAGAAAGATGCATAATTTGCAGCAAGAAATAGAAGAGTGTGAGAGAAAATTAAAGAAAGTTGAATCCAGTATTGCAATAGAATCTGTATGAGTTAATTTTTCTATCATAATTATCAGTTTACTAGCAGGCACGGCAAGCATTGTACCACCCTGATAATAAAAAAAGCCTTTTAGTTCGACATATGCTGTCACTAACTTTTTGGAGACATTATCAAGTTCTGCAACTTTTCTCTAGAACTCAATCATATATCCCTCATTGTTATGGCAGAGTTCGTAAGAAACGTTTTCGTTCGAACATTTTTTCTCCAACTTTGCAAATCCGGTAACGACAAAAAGTCTATTTTTGGGTTAACATATAGCCTATGATACTCACAAAAAACGCGGTTTTCTACTGATAAAAGAATTTTCAAAATCGGTTAAGTAGATACAGAGATTACCCCCTACAACGTCACAAACTTTACCTCTTTATAATATTAGTATAGATATAGATGATTAGTCAATTAATGTCAGCTCTTAACACATCCCATGCCACATGTACTACTGGTGGTACACATTAACGCGTGGCACAGAATGTGTTAATTCATTCCTGGGTAAAGGACTCTCTCCTTGGGATGGTACATGAAATACTGGTGATTTTAAACATTGAACAATAATTACTGTATTTTTCTTAATTGTTATTGATATTATAAAGAAAATTTCTGTAATATGAAAAAATCCTTAATATGTCATTTTTCTTCAACAGAATAATTTAAATGATTAATATTTGATATTTAAAGTTGCTAGTATCTACTTTTTTATTTAGTCTATTGTCTGAGGTACTTTTTCACAATCAGCCAGTGTCATATGGTTTTCTGAACAAGTTGAAAGACCATTAAAAAAAATTAGAATTTAAAAGAAGCTGAAAATTGAAAAGGATCGAATTCAGATGAAAATTTACATCAATAATAGTATATAGTTAAGATGGAATATACAGATATCAAATAATCATTCCTGCACCAGGATCGAGTACCAACCAGAAATAAGTTGAATAAAATGAAAATAAGTTTGTAAATACCTTTAAAATCTTATTATACTTATGGTATAGTAATTTTTCATAAAGGATCTCTATATAATACAGGAAATAATGTTCAGAATACATTGAAATATAAGTTATTACCATTTAAATATTGAATCATATACACAATCCTTTTTTTAAGGTTTTTTTTTAGATTTCATCATAAATAGATAACATGTTGCTATATTAAAGGAAGGAAGAAAAGTCGGCGATGTGAGAACAGAAACATTAGCATTACTAGAAACATTGGAGAAAGAAGAAGAAAAACTTAAAAAAGAAGTTCAGAAATATAGGGATTCTGACCCTGAGTACATTGGACAATTGAAAATAGAAATAAGTGTAAGTCCTTCATTGTAAAAGGAATATTTGAAACTGAATTAATAGTAATGAAATGACAATAATAATGATAAGACTTCTCTGCTTTATTTACTAACTAGCCTCTGCCTGCGACTTCGTCCTCATGGAATAGTTAATTTGGGCTAACTAACATGCAGCGGAAGCTCTCAAAAAGAAAAATAACCCCAATTTTGAAACATTTTTCTTTGGTGCTTCACTCCTATTGGTTTTTTTTTATATCATAGGAGGCAAACGAACAGGTGGGTCACCTGATGTTAAGTGGTCACCACCGTCCATAGATACTTGCAACTCCAGAGGAGTCGCAAGTGCGTTGCCTGCCTGTATTTGGGAGAAGGGTAGTGGGGAAGAGGGAAGGGGTAGAGGAGTTGGGTACCCGGCGCTCTCACTGACCGAATGAAACGCAACAATGCAAGCACTGTTACTTCACGTCGGTTTTCTGTGAGAGGGTGGTCCTACCCCGGGCGAGCCGACCCATTCATGCTGAAACCAGTAATAGCTTCAGTGTGGCTCTATCACCTACAAAACATTGGTGTTCACATGAAGATATACAGTGTATAACATTCCTCAATAAATGCTCTATTTAACACTGAAAGAATTTTGTTGGTGGTAGAGCTGAAGCTATTACTGGTTTCAGCATGAATGTGTCAGCTCGCCCGGGGTACTAGCACCCAACCCACAGAAACACCGACATGGAGTAACTGTGCTTGCATTGTTGCGTTACGTTTGGTCAGTGAGAGCGCCGGAGACCCACCTCCCCTCCCCTTCCACTTTCCCCTTCCCTTCCATCCACGCCCCCCCCACAGGCTAGCAACGCACTTGCGACTCCCCTGGTGTTGCAAGTGTCTATGGACGGTGGTGATCACTTAACATCAGTACAGTAACATTGTACCTTTGCCACCTATGATATAAATTTCTTTTTTTTAAATCAATCCAGTAGTTCCTGCTAAGATTAGCACCTTCAATGAAACAAACCCTCCAGCTTTACAATATTAGTATAAATAAACTTTGTTTTCACATTTTCAACATTTGAGCATAGTTTACAACACAACATTTCCTCAACAAATTATTTCATATTGCATAGTCATTTTATAGTTTAAATATCAGAACTAAAGAATACATCAAATGTGATTTTTAAAAGGTGTGAATATTGAGATGATATCTGACAGAGGAGAGTGGAAAAGGAAAACATGTTGTGCCAAACCTATTTAGGTGGGATAAAGGAAAGAAAATGATGATTTGGATATTTAATATGTGTGTACAAAATCAATTTTCATTCTAGACATGAATTAAGTTCAAAATTATGTTTTTATTTAGTTATATAACATTACAATGACAAACTATGAGTGTTAATTAACTAGGAATGTTTAGGTTTATTTCTGGCTCACTATCGCTCTTAATGTAGACATATTGTTAAGCAACTATAGTTTTCTTCTAGAAGCTATGTTTAGGTACCAGTTCCTTTTCTAAATTTTATCGTGTTATCACCGAATAAAAACTCAAATGTTATGTGGTGCCATGTTCAAATAAGTGATTTATTTTTACACAGGACTTAAAAAGCGCAATTAACAGATGGACAGAGAACGTATATACATTGAAGTCCTACGTAAAGAACACGTTTCAAATGGAAAACGACGTCATCGACCAAAACTTTAACATACCACAAGATTTTGATTACATTGAAATATAAAAATGTTCAGTAACATAACCTCAATTTTTAATAAACTGTTATTCAAAATGTATACAAGAGCAATAAAGATATTATACAGACCATTCCACAAGGACCCCTTTCATAACATTCACCATTGTTCATTTTTAATTTACTCAACGGTACTGATTTCAATAAAACGTTCTAGAAAACTATGTAGATATTGATATTTGTTTATTTTTTATCAAAATTTGACATGTGAGTAGAAATGTAGAGTTGCCATATTACCAAAATCGGAAATAAATAGGTTAATTCTATATTCGAGATTGCATATGATTTAGACAACGAATAAATGAAAAGAATTTAATAGAAAACAAACTTAAAATATTATTTTAAAATTCGCATTTGTTTATATTGACATTGTTTCGATGTTCTTCTATTTTTTTTTTTTGGCAACCAGTCTTAATAGACTATTACTGCCTTTGTCAAGTGAGTCAACGATATTACAAGTTTTCTTGTTAGAACTTTTCTGAGCCTTTTTGTGGCAAGTCAGAATCCATGCTCCGTAGTATTATTTTCGACCCACTTCACTTGTGTACAATAACCAAACTATATTACGTAAAGCACCACCAACATTACACAATATAGAACCAAATAAAATATAAAGACCACTACATGGCATTTCAAGATCCCGCCAAAAACTTCATTAAAAACACTTTAATGGCCATACCGGCGATGAAAACAGTTTGAATGAGTATGTAATTCATATTTCGGCGTCTACATACACAAACATAAAATGGGTGTATCACAGACTATATTATTGTTTTCAATAAATATTGCCACTAATTATTCAATTCAGTTTTTGGCGGGATTTTGGTCTGTCATGTAGTGGATTTTATTTTTTATTCATAATCTTGTGTTACTTGACTCCATATTGTGTAAAATTGGTGGTGTTTTATGTAATATAGTTTGTTTATTGTGCATAAGTGAAGTGAATGGAAAATAATACCACGGACTATGAATTCTGAGATGCCACAACAACTCATGGAAAGTTCTAATAAGTGGCCACCATCTTGTTAGTTTATTGAAATTATATCAAGAAACTTGTAATATCGATACTCACTTGACAATGACAGTAATAGTCTACTAGAAGACTGGTTGGTAAAAATGGAATGGAAGAAGAACTTGTAATACTATTAACTACTCGACAATGGCAGTAATAATCTAAAAGATTGGTTGCCAAAAACAAAGTTAAAAAAATAAAAAAATATTAAATCATTATAAAATCATCAAGAAATTATTCGTAGCCCGGTGAAGGCCAATAGAGTAGTAAGTTCAAAAAAAAAATCAAGAAATTACCTGTGAAGCAGTTGAAATTTTATGTGCTTTATATATTTCTTATCGTCTGTATTGAAATTTTATTTTCAGCATTAATGCAAATGTTGCAAAACTTGCAAGTTATAACGAAATTTGGAACTATAATTTTTGATCCTTACGTAGACGATAACAAATGATTACATGCCATATCAGTTTTTTCGCAGATAAGGATACTTTACTGTTTGTGAGACGTAGTACACTAAATATTATATTTTACAGTATTAGGGTTTATAAAAAGTAGCTTCTTAGTATGGTAAAGCGTTTTGGTTCTGCTCCGCTCAACATTTTGTAAGTACCTACATACTATCTAACCTTCATGCTGCTTTATATTCATATATCACTTGACGTCTTTGTGTATAAGCCGGCAATATCTTCGAAGGTTATCTTCAAACAAAATATTCATAATGCGACAATGATAAACACGATGGTGCAATGGTGGCGATAGTTGCTCAGCGCTAATATGTTAGTATAGCGCGTAATTCCTCGTAGGTTTGAATTTGAGTTATAGAGGAAGGTAAACATCGTGTTGAGACCATGTTGTATTGGTTAGCTTTTTATAAAGTATGCCTGAACAACCACAATTGTCTAGTTGAAAATCTATCGCCAAGCAACTGTGTTTTTTCAAAGCTGCACTTTTGAGCTAGTTAATCTAAATTTGGCGTGTTATCTACGAGTTTCTACGTGATCAATGTGATTGTGATTTTAGCGTATAAAACTATGAAGCTTAAAAAGCAGAATAATAACCTTGATATTTTCTAGAATTAATAGAACGTATGTTCATATATTTTTTTTTTTTTTATTGTAGCTCGGCAAAGTGACTGTACTGTGCCTGATGGTAAGCACAGTACAATCCAAAAACAATGGCGACCACCGAAAGACATACTATCTATCGCCGGTCGCCGCTGTCATGCCGGCCTGAAAGCGACCCAGTCAGGGACAGCCCCCCCCCGGTTGCTGGATATACACCGGCTGATCCCGGAACGCGACACGCCCAAACGTGTCACTATGGCGGGTGTTCCACCTGGTGTACGGTGGTCGCGATCCAGTCGGGTACAGACACCCTACCACCCCGATAAGTGATGGTATTTGAAAATAGTATCTAATAAGTTAAGCCTAGATCTTAAGTGCAGCTGTTGTAAAACAAGTATAAGCGCTTGACTAAAGATTGGGAAGAATTTAGAATGGGTAAATGAGCTAATTCAAATGCTTTTATTTTGATCTTGACAATAGCTAGTATGAGTTAACTAGTATGAGTCATTTAAATAATTTTATTTATTTTAGCTGGCAAGTGGAATATAAACAGGATAAGTATAGTGGATTAATGGAAAAATGTGATCATGAAGTCATGCTTAATATTAGTACACTGAAAATACCTTAATATCACATTTACGTCTTTTTCATCAAGAATTAGATGATAATAATAGAATAGCGTGAAAACAAATTTCGAATGGTTTTAACTTAAAATATATTGAAAAAACCATGGATATTAAAGATAATAATGCTACTGAAATGACTGAAGATAAAAAAGAAGACAATAAACATTCAAACGAAAGTCATATAAATAAATTTGAAATATTATCAGAGCAACTTATAAATCATTGTAAAATACATTCAAAACCTCAATTTCTTTATCAAAAACGTGCTGGCACTGCAGCTGTTGGTGGGCAACTTTACGAAACGAATTTGTTAAGTCTTATTTTATGGAGACTTTTGAAAGACAATAATGTAAGTGAATTTAAGTTGGGTACTAATATAGATGGAATAGGAGCATTCGATGATATTGTATTCAGATATAAGCTAAAAGGGTCGGAAAAGCCTAAAATAGTATTTGTTCAAGCTAAACACAGAGATGATCCTGATAAAAATAAGCTAAGTATTAAAGAAATATTTCATCAAAAGTATCTAGATAGCTATATTAAAATTAGGAATAAGTTTATTCAAAATTCTGAGGATGATATATTCAATGGTGCATTTCAGGATGTTGATTGTGATTTTGTTTTTTACACACCAGTTGCAGGAAATTTCGCAAATAAAACAATCGCGTTTGATAAAAGTACAGAATATTTGTCAACTGGAACTGCAGGAAATGTATTTCAGTTTAATTATAAAAACGATGACATTGAGGAGTTTCTTCAAGCAGTTTTATTATCTAGATCTAAATTATTGGCTAAAGCCTTCATGAAATTTGTTTTGAAGGGTAACTATCGTAATATGATGACAAATAATTTAATTAAAACTTATCATGTATTCTTAGCACACAATGTATTAGACATTTCAAATGCGACAAGCACAGTATTGGTTGGTAAATTTTCTAAATCATTTTTAGAAAGCGATGACTATTTATTAAAACATATGCGAGATGTTATTTACTATCAATTAATATCGAACACAAGGTCGAATACTAACGTGGAAGTTTTAGTAAAATCTTTTTCTTTTAAATTACCCCACAATTTTGGCAACCTCAACTTTTTTATAAATGGCACAGAGAAAAAAAAGGAACGAAGGTTAAATTATTTATGTTCAAAATTAAAACAATTACTGGATACTTGTGACAAAAGCAGAGTGATAAAAGTAAACGATGATATGGTAGGAAAAGAACAAATTCTTCAGTATAAAGATTTGGAAATATATAGATTAGGTGGGTTAATAGGAAATCTTCTTATTGCAGACAGTGAAACAAATATGTTGAAATTTAATGACAACGAAACAGCTATGTCTGAAGATGTAACTAAACTTTATGAGCAATTAAAAAGCCATTATTCAAATATCACAGATTTAACTAAATACAGATTTGATATTGATTGTTATCGCTTTCCAAAACTTTCATTACATAACACGAGCCAAGAGAGAAACCACGTTAAGAACTTTTTGGATAACTTAAAGTTCTATACAAAGCAAGCCCAAGAAGATGAAGTAGAACGAATTTTAAAAGATGAGATTAATTTATACTGCAATTTTTCTGGAAACGATAACAACTCTATGTATCGCATTAAAGGGGAAGCAGTGTTTTTGAAAGTACATCATGAAATACAAAAGTGGTGGAAGCAACCAACAAGGGCACCATATTTAAGCAATAGCTGTAATTTTTATAAAGAAACCATAGAAGAAATATTTAATAGTTCCTTGCTAAATACTTTTAACTATTTTAGTATCAAACATATTATTAACGTCGACGTAAGATTTAGTAAAACTGCAATAGATACTGTATTAACTGATAAATCATTAAAAAATAATCAAATTTTGAACATAGTTACCCAAGATATTGTAATGACTAGTATTAAGTTAAAAGATTACCTGATTCAAAGAAAGGAAATAGCACCAATATTTTTGGATTTACAACTTATTGTCTCGGAAGGTTGTTTCGATGCAATTATAACAGAAATAAACAACTCAGGTATACAATTACTGGTAATTTTATGCAAAAGTTGCGAATTATCAGATAAAATAATAAAATTACTAAAGTCAAGCAGAGAATTAACAATAGTTATTACTGAGTGGATGCTAGATATACAAAGTATTAACACAAATTGTTCCCAAAATGTCATTCAATTAGTAGACGACATGACAACATTCGTAGACCTCAAGGCTGAGTCACAAAATAAACTTCTCCAAAACTGTAATGTAATATATCAAGGGTTCGACATTCTATTGGGTAAGTTATTAACCAACAGCCAGTATCATCTTATAAAGACGGGAATGCTCCGTGCGATTATAAATAAGGAAAAAATTACAATAGGTAAATCTTTAAAAACTTCAAAGTACGACGAGTTTAAAGATCATTATGTTGAACAAAACATATCACGATGTATAAAAGTAAATTTGAATGCATCTTTAAAAACAGAATTCACGGTTCTCACTAGTCACGTTGATGATACATTGCCAAAAGAAGGTCAAGACGTAATTCTAATATCTGATGATAAGCAAGAATTTGATTGCCTCTGTGAAAAATATAGTACTCATAACATCCATTGGTTTATGCAAAGTGGTAAGGATTGTGCTTGGAGGAAAAGTTTCGGTATAATAAATCGTTTATTGCAATACGTTGAGAAAGATACCGGTAATGAATCGCATTTACAAAAACCGATGTCATTGTTAGATACCGATGAAAGAATAGTAATCCTAAGCGGTGAACCAGGAATGGGTAAATCAACACTTATGACATATTTATCATTCAAGACGAAAGCCATGAATCCTAAATTATGGATTATACAAGTAAATTTAATTAACTATAAAACTTTGTTTAGTAATTGGCAGGAAAATAATGTGAATATTGATTTAAAAGGAGTTTTAAAACTTCTATTCAAAGCTAGTTGTGTACAATGTGATGATAAAGCGAATAAAATGACCTCAATTTTCTTTGATTATGATATTTTTGATATGAATATCACCGAAAATGATACAATATCCATAGCTGTTAAAGAAAAAAGTATTCCTCCAACGTCTCTTTTTGAAATGCAATTGTTTTGTGATTGTTATAACAATGGCCAAATAGTTTTAGTTTTTGACGGTTTTGATGAAATTACTCCAGACTATACAAAGGAAGTGATTAAAATGGTGGAAATACTCAAAACTTCGAAGGTTTTGCGTTTATGGATAACCAGTCGATCGTACAATGTTTTAAATGAATTGCAAAACTCGTTAGGTACCTTTTCTTTTACGCTTATGCCACTATCAGTAGAAGAACAAAAGTGTTTTCTAGAAAAAGCGTGGGCAATAAAATTGGGTGAAACCGTCAATAGTAGACTCAGTTTCTATGTAAATCGATTTTACGAAACAATATCTATTGCAATTAATGACAAAGATAATAAGTTTACAAGTATCCCACTTCATTTATACATGATTTGTGAGATATATCAGCATTTTTTCAAGGATTATTACGACCCATATATTCCAAGACTTTCTGATAAATACATGGAAGACATCAATGATGTGTCGAATTTAGTAACATTCTATGAGCGATTTGTCGGAATAAAGTTCGATAAAATACGCTTCGGTGAGAAAAAGTCGTTTATTTGTACTAAAGACCCCGATATGAAAAAAATGATAGATAGAGAGCGTAAAGAGTTTAATGAAAACCATAAAATGCTAGCTGCTTATACGATATTTGATAAAAACGTAGAAGGTTTATTTGCTGAAAATGAAATAACAAGAGTATTTGAAATCATGGAAAGTATAAAATTAGGGGAGGAAAAAACAGGTATAATTCAGCAAATTATCGATAACGAACCAAAATTTATTCATTTGACCTACGCTGAATACTTTGCAACAGAATATTTATGTGACAAATTAAAATCTAAAGATTGTTCGCTCGCTGTTTGGATATACTTATTCAATGATGTTTTCACATCTTTAGTGAATATACGCAAATTCTTTGAATGTAAGTTAAGAAAGGACCAACAGTTATTCGAATTAAGCTCGAATAGAATTCATAAACTCGAAATATTCAACGTGCTCTTAGAACAATTGAGAACACACGATACGTCTTTAGTGATAGTTTTGAAAGAATTTTCTCAAAGCGTTGCTACATTTATATTAAATAGTATGAGAGTAGTTATTACAAAGGAAAATCTGGACGAATTCATAAAATACGTTTGTAAGAGATGTCAACTCGCTTGCGCTTTTTGCTCTGCCGTCGAAAAGAGACAGAAGTCTATTGTTCGTCACATAATAAATATAGTAGAAGTAACAGATAAAACTAAAGTAATTAATCTTTTCAAATGTGGAGATGTTCCGATGTTTAATGCATTGGGAATAGCTGTAAATTATTGTCGGTTCTATCACGATGGATGTGATATGCTTGAAGCTTTACTGGAAAATATTGACACCACGACATTGTTAGAGCTATTTATCATGCCATGTAACATGGGTTTACGTGCCACTAATGCCTTGCACGTACTTGTATTAAACAATGACAGTATATCAACCCTCAAGAAGTATTTCTTAAAATTGGATAAGGAACAGCGAATGCAACTTTTTAGGGCTACGGATGCGGACAGTAAATTACCAGCTCATTTCGCTGGAGAGCAAGGTGACGAATCGTTTTTCGACGTCTTAAAGGAGCTGTTAGATGTAGATCAATTTAGAGAGATTTGCTTGACGCGTGATCCAACAGGACAAACACCTATGTCATATCTCAAGGCATATGATAACAGACGGCACAGATTCATGATTATTATCAAAAATGCCTGCAGTGTATCGGAGTTTGTCAAAATTGAACCGTTGTAAAGTCATTTAGTTCATCGTCGGTTGATATACATATGTACTCTGTGAAATAATTATTGATGTCAAAACGGCTTCGCATTTAATCTATTATTATGTAAAAGATAAAATAGTTACTTGTATTTGTTTATTTATGTTACCAACAGACTCAAAATCAATACATTTTCAAAATAAAATAAATTAATCAAAATTTAAAAAATATATTTTTTGAAGTAAAACTTCTTTAGGCGCGACTAGGAGGTAACTGGACGACAATGCAACGGAAGTTCGTTACGGCAATATGATGTCACGTTTCTGTACCATCCGGTTTTTAAATATTTTTGATTATGTCAATAAATAGTTTATCAATAAATCATTCAAAAACTTTTGAAAAAAAAAAATCTATAAAAAATATTATTTGAATAATAATAAAAAGCATACAATAGAATTCATTATGTAAATATAGGCGCGCGACCGTGCTGCCATTTAGTTTCAATGTCAGTAAGTAACAAATTAAATCAAAGCTTCAGCTTCATTATCTGTATTATATACATTATCTATCAGCCAATTCGGAACTTTTTTAAATGTATAGTGGTCGACGATAATATATGTATATATTACTAGTGTTACATCATCAATAAATGCCTTTTTCAATTCTCATATGATGTATTATTTATTTTTAACTTAATCGCCATCTCTTATTACGCCAAAGAAGTTTTACTTCAATGGCGTGTGACGGTGACACGCACTCATTTATTTTATTTTATTAATACTAATAATAAAACCAATACATTATTATTAAAATAAAATGTCCAGTTTAATGTTTTAGATATGATTTACATAATTACGATGTTAAAAATTAAAATATGAAATAAAATAATTACAACTAACGTGAAACTTATTCAGGAATTACATAATACTGAATGTTAAAAATTATTCAGAAAAATTTTAAAATTGTAATACTGAGAATCATAACTGTATTTATTTTATAATTACTAATAACAATATGATTTTTTCGATTTCTGTATAACCCTCCTTGTAGTACTCTTACATGCAACATTATACTGTAGGTTATCCGTAGGAGACCAGACTTTACTATTTTTAAAGATATACAAATTCTGTATTATATTATTATGGTGTATATCATAAGGTTTGGTCACCATTAGTAAGATAAACACCCGACTTTTCTCCATTTTTTTATTTAATATGTTAGTGAAAATCATATCAAAACCTTTGCGTAATTTAGAGACACAAAGACAGAAACAAATGGAAGCGAATAGCGACTTTGTATCATACTACCTATACATTATTGGTTTCACTGAATTTGGCCCCACTCTTTTTGATTTTTGGATTTTTTTTATTTTTAATTATTTGTTCGTCGTTTGTTCTTTAATGTTCGAATGTAAAAATGGTTTGTTCGTCTTTTATTTATTTATAATTAATTAAACAAATGTTCACCCTTAAGTTGGCCCCCTTTACTAGATATCTTTATTTTTATCGCTCAGATTAATTAATTTTGATCAATTATCGTTTGTTCGATAACTATTGAAGATTGTTCGATCATAAAAACAATTAAATTCCTAATTAATAATTATTTTATATCTAATAAGCAAGCCATCACCTGACGCCTACATTGCGCATGCGCCGGTGTTGTCAGTCAGCTTGTAATGGCCGTATTTACTAGCGTTTTGTATAGAGTCAAGTAACACAAGATTATGAATAAAATAATAGGTCTTTACCTATGAAATTGCCGTTCTGCAGTACTGGCCATTTCAAATCAAAATAATTTTTGTTTGGCTAAGAATTCTAATTTCAAATTAATTTTATTTTAAAAACATGGAATTCTTTTTCCAAAAGTAGTCATTTGTTTATTGATTAGTGTTACATTTTCATCGCATTTCAATCTTTTTTGTGATCATGGATACGTTAAAAATTCGAGTAATTATGGAATATGAGTACCGTCGTGGGAGCAACGCGGCACAAGCGGCACGCAACATCAACGACGATTACGGAGCTAACACTACAAACCAACGCACCACCTGTTATTGGTTTGCTCGCTTCCGTTCTGGGAATTTCAACCTGAAAAATGAACCTCGCGGTCGTCTGAAGGCTTTGGTCGACAATGACGAATTAAAGGCGATTGTGGAAGCTGATGATACACAATCTACGGCTGAATTAGCAGCAGCTTTCAACGTTAGCGTCAAAACAATATTGGACCATTTGCGTCAAATTGGCAAGGTAAAAAAGCTTGACAAATGGGTGCCCCACGAACTCAATTATCGCCAGCGCGTAGTACGCGTCGAGACGTGCCTTGCACTGCTCAACAGACACACAAATGAAGGAATTTTGAACCGCATTGATACCTGCGATGAAAAATGGATTCTGTTTGATAACCGCAAGCGCTCAGCAAGTTGGTTGGATCCTGGTTCAGCATCTAAACAATGCCCTAAACGAAAACTTACCCCTAGAAAAGTGATGGTCACTGTTTGGTGGTCTAGCGCCGGTGTGATTCATCACAGCTTCTTACCAAACGGGGTGAGCATTACTGCAGATGTGTACTGTGAAGAATTGAACACAATGATGGAGAAGCTGGTACATCCCCAATCAGCATTGGTCAATCGCTCGTCTTCGCTGCTCCTGCACGACAACGCGCTACCGCATACTGCACAGCAGACGGTCTCCAAGTTGCAAGAACTGGGGTTGGAAGTTCTCCGTCATCCGCCCTACTCACCAGACCTTGCGCCTACAGACTATTACTTTTTCCAGAATTTGGATAACTCCTTGGCGGGAAAAAAATTCAATACCCGAGAGGCAGTACAAAATGTCTTTGAAGAATTTGTTGCCTCCCGTCCAGCTGATTTCTTTAAGAAGGACATCAATAAACTGCCACTGCGTTGGCAAAGATGCATTGATTGCATGGGTAATTACTTCGATTGATACAAATAAAAAATACATGAAAAAAATTCATTTAATTTTTTTCATACAAAACGGCAATTTCATAGGTAAAGACCTAATATAAAATCCACTACATGATAGACTACAATCCCGCCAAAAACTCTCATAAAAATAGTTTGAGTATTGTTTTTCTATTTGGAATGGATCAATCAGCCGTATCAAATCTCCGAATTTGTTGTAGGTACTTGTTTAACCTGTAATTTGAATTTTAAATATAACCGTCAGTTATTTACATTACTAATTGTTGTATTTGTTGTAATCGTGCTATTCATTGTTTTTTTTATTCAATTTATAATTAAAACGAAAAAGAAATTATATTAAAATGAATTTATTTATACCAGTGTTATTATACATATGAATAAATAACTTATTGTAATCTATTATATCTACATTGTATATACATATATTAATTTATCTTAGATGTTTAATACTGTAAACTCTCCTTATTTGCGGGGGTTTTAGCTTTCATAATTATGTCGCGAATATGGAATAGTATTTTGTATAAAAAAATAAGATATGCGTTCCAAGTCTACAAAAAAAAAACAGAGCGTGTCATAAAAAGCACGCGATAGAAGTGAAACTTTTGTATTACAGAGTAACATTTTAATTAATTAAATTAAAAATACAACAAAAAGCTAACGTCACGCGGTGTTCCCATGCGGTCACATATCCAATTACTGACCACGCTCGACGTTGTTTAACTTCGGTGATCGGGCGAAAACTAGTGTTTTCCCGACACAGTGTTTACCCCCGCCACTTTTCGTCGCACAAACAGATCGCCGTTCAGAATTTCAAAGCCTTCCTATAAGAAGTTTTAATAAAAATAAAAACATATAACTTTGATAGAAAAATATGTATATAAAACCAATCTATTGAGATTTGTTTATTTAGATAATGAAAAATTTTAAACGTTTTAGTGTTTTTGATTGTTTTGCATCTTCTGATAGGTGATTTTAAATCAAAGACCCTAGCGACAGGCGATATCTTTATAACTAGAAAGTTGCGCGGCAGCAGCTTTTATTAAATAATACTAGGGATAACAATCCGAAATCAATTAATCGAATAATCAATTTTTAGACATAGAAGATCAATTATTCTAATCGACTTTCAATCTCTGACACGATCTCTGACACTATAAAATCGTGATTCGATTTTTTCTATCTAGATGAAAATAAAATCATCCAATAATTTATAACTTAAAAAAAAAATTTGGGTTTATCTAAAAAAAACTCATCAAAAAATTAAAAAAAAAAATTGAATAATCGATCCATTAGATCTCGATTTTTCTTTAATCAATTCCACAGACCACGATTCGTAGCGATTTTTAAACCGATTGTTTTTTTTTGCGACGAATGGCCATCCCTATAATTCACAATAAACTTTGCTTCCTTAATCCTTATACATATTTTAACGTTTATTTGACTGTCCCCTTTTATGAAAAATGGTGGTAAGGAATATTGAAACCGCCAATAAGGATAGTTTATTATATGCAAATAAAACTTAAATATAATTACAGTATTCTTAAGATTCATTTGGTTTTTTTTTACAATTTTTTGTAAAAATGTTATTTACGTATAATGCGACTACTACTTGTTTTTAAATTTTTATTGTAAAGTTTACAACTCTTAATAACTCTAGTATATCCTTATCCAATAGTTACTCTTAATAATGCAGTAAATGTCAATTGAAAATTGTTTACACTACATATACGTATTTTACATTATTTACAAAAGCATTAGAAAATTGTAACACTTTTTTTGTTAGAGTATGAATACCGCGTCGACATTGTACAAAATAGTAAGCACTATACAAAAAAAAAAACAGCTACTACAGAAAGTTCTAAAATCAATCGACAGCCCCTGCCGTCATGACGACCTGCAAGTCTTTTGGCAGGTTACGATGATTGATTCCTAAAGGCTACAAACTAGAAAAGAGACGTTATGATGGTTTTTTTACCATGTATATAGGTGGTAGCGATCTAGTGGAGTATAGTTCCTTACAGCAACGCTCGGTACCTGATAAACGCTAGGGATGGCGATTCTGTCCGAAAAAAATCGATTTTTAAATCAATCCGCATCGTAGAATCGATTCAAGACAAAAATCGATATCTAGAAAAACGATTGTTACAAAATTAATTTCTTAAATTTTTTTTTGAACCTTTATTGATCTGAAACACATCGAACTAACTGTAAATTATTTTATGATTACTTTTATCTAAATAGATAAAATCTTATCACGATTTTATAGTATCAGATATCGATTCTTTGGTTACTATCGGTTAAAAATACTATTTGTCTAAAAATCGATATTTCGATTAATTGATTTTAAATCGCCATTCCTAATAAACACTGACATCTAAGCGTGCCCCTACACCGGCTACTACACTCGGTATGTGGTAGTCCATAACCTACCTATTTAACACAAATCATTAACGAGCTATTTGTGTCGATGTCATAAAAATATAAATTCATAAAAATTACAAATGTGAGAAACGAGACTTTATTGAAGTGGTCCTTCTCTTGGGACGCATTGAATTGTATCTTGTGCAACGAAAATATATATCGAAAAAGAGATAACTAAATGTATAGTATATAGGTTTTAGGCTGTGAGGGAATGGGATAGTATATTCGTAAGATACTCGAAATATATTATACAAAGAGGGGAAGGGTGAGAAAGTGAGAAACGTTAAAAACTATATATATTCTTATATGATTATATATATATTATTTTCTGTTGGATCGTAGTGACTAACGTGCACTTTTATAAATTATTCTGCGTTGTATATTATAAACATTGTAAATAAATATTAAATAATATTACATATTATAACTAATATTCACTATTCTACCTCCATAGTACCATTGTCTTAAAAATTTATCAGAATATTAAATTTTCCTTCTATCGCGCCTGGACTACACACACCTTTTTTAAATAATATTTTTATGTTTATTTTAGTCAAGTCTTTTGTCTCTTATTATTATGAAATAAACACAATGATTTAAAATAAATAAATAAACATTTGTCTTGTGAAAGGCTTTCCTCTGAATAAATATTTACAAAAAAACATGTTTAAAATTGTGATATATTAAATTTTACCTCCGTGTTATTGATAACTAACGACCTATCCTGATTTCGTACGGGTGCAATATATGAAAGAAGTCGTAAATATCAAGTGTCAACTAATTCATTAAAACGACATAAGAATATTTACAAAAATTTTTTTGGTTACTGGAATTTTATTTCTGCGAAGAAAATGTCAATTGAAATAATATACTGTAAGAGCAAATTTAATTTATATTAAATGCTTAAATGCCACAATACCTTGTCAAAATTAGGATAATACTTTTGACAACTCACGCCTTTGTAGTAGGTATTGCATTTTTTTCGGCAACGTGTATTATAAATCATGTCGTCGTAAATTTTTTGGTATCGCTCACTTATTACAGTGTAGTGCCACGCATATCTTACAACTATAAACTCTATTTTAATATACTTTGATATTAAACTTCTTTGAGATTATTCATAAAAAAATTACTCCTAAATGTGTTTTTGATTCATGTCATCGTTATTAACTGCTAACCAGGCAGAGGTCTTATGAGAAAAATGTAAATATATCGAAAACGGTTTATCGTAGCAAAAATAAGCAAATATCCCTCTTAAGGAAACTCCGAGTTAGAAAGAATTGTTGATCTCAGGAAAATTAAAAATTTAATGCTAAATGCTATACTATCGTTTCCGATATGTGTAGTTCAATAGTTCTATTCGGATAATAGTCGATAATCGAATACATTCATTTTCGATTACACACTACCTCATCCCTACTGTGAGCTGTCAAAATTGTCATCCTAAATTGGACTAAATATAAAGTATTTCAATCGATAAACATTAATACTCTGTTTATCAAAATAGCGTCTGAAATAACCAACATTTTTCCAAAAGTTGCACCTATATAATATTTATTACACACAAACACACAGTAAATGAAATTTCTTTTAAAAATAAGTTATGCTTAACTAAGTAGTCGGAATAAGCATATCAACGCTTATTTATCCATATTTTTTTATATTTTACACTGTAACAAATAAATACATATTATATACATTGCTATTAACCGCCCGTGACTACGAATGTATTATATATCCCCTCTATGCTAGATATTGAGAATAGTTCGAAGAATTTGTCGTAAAAATATAACAAATTGACAAACAGACATGAATTACTTTCGCAATTATTTTTATTTATTTGATTTTATATTTGATAATCAATCGTCTAAATTATTACTACCATTGTCAAGTAGGTAATAATATTACACGCGTCTTGCGATAATTTCAATGTTTTAACAAGATGGTGGCCCCCGTGTTAGAACTTTCTAGGGAGTTTTTGTGACATCTCAGAATTCATGCCGCTTGGTATTATTGCCCATCCACTTCATTTATACACAATAACGAAGTACATTACGTAAAATGCCACCAATAAACATAGAGTCAAATAACACAAGATTTATTCATACATATAATAAGAATGTAAATCTAATGTGTCTGTACTTTTTAGATTTTTGTGAAAAAAATTGTTTCAGGTGTCGTGGAATAAGTAATAAAATACGTTTCTATCTTTTTTAGAAATGTCTGTCTGTTTGTATGAACACGCGTCATTGCTAGTACAGTACTAGTACAGTACTAGTACAGTAGTGCAGTACTTTTACTACGTTCATGATAAAACCTCACCAAGAAAATCATAAAGCATATCTCTGAGAAACGTTTACTCTTAGTTTCATTAAAATCGGTTCACTCTATCAAAATTTATTGTAATTTTAATGACGACGCGACTTAAGTACGAGAGAAAAGTAGATAGTAATTAGAATTAGTACATTCAGGTGACTTTATTAGTCACTGTTTTGTACATCAAGATCCACACGGGTACAGCTAGTTATGAATAAAATATAAATACCACTTCATTGCAGACTAAGATCCCACCAAAAACTCCTTTCGCAATTATAACAGTGTGGATAATGCAGTTACAGAAGAAAATGGTGATATATTAACAGGATCGAAAACTATCAACCGGTACGAAAAAACTCTCAGTGCTGCTGTCCCTGACGTCAGAGTTGGTTCTCTTGACACCGCTTTCAGATTCGCAACATTTAGGGAATGGCGCCGTCGCGTCGGCTTTACGTATGAAGGACTTGCTGTAGTTGTGTTTCAATCGTTCCTGATTGTTGTTGGCCGACGTATGACCGAGAGGCCGCCCTCAGAGCTTTGACGAACCGTTATTCATCAGCCTGATGCTGCTGTCGCGTCCAATGCTGGTACTGGAAATTACGATGGATTAAGTTTAAGTTTCGCAAAGCACAAGTGTGTTCCGTTGCAATTGATACCTAGTGGTCCTGTAGATTTAGCGTGCTTACTAATTTGGGCCACATCGTTATTTACGTCAGGTGCGTTTGTAGTTCAATATTAAATCCTAGCCATGTAAAAAACAATTGTTGAAGATATGAATTTCTAAACATACGCTGTTCATTTTAATCAAGCTCTTCTATAATTCAATTGAAATAAAAAATTAAACTACAATCGTGAGTGTATTTTTTTTTACTTTATTTTTGGCTTCTTCCATTCCATTTTTGGCAACCAGCCTTTTAGTAGACTATTACTGCCATTGTCAAGAGAGTATCGATATAACAAGTTTCTTGATATAATTTCAATGAACTAACAAGATGGTGGCCATCTTGTTACAACTTTCCATGGAGTTTTTGTGGCATCTCAGAATTCATGGTCCGTGGTATTATTTTCGATTCACTATACTTACGCACAATAAACAAACTATAATACATAAAACACCACCATTTTTACACAATATAGAGTCAAGTAACACAAGATTATGAATAAAATAAAAAATCCACTACATGACAGACCAAGATCCCGCCAAAAACTCCATGAGTGTATTTATTTCAAAATAACACGGCGCCAATTTGTAGAGCCATGCCAATGCCCGCGTGAAAAGTTTTTGAAAAAAGAACATTTTGATAGCTTTGTTTTTTTTCTTAACCTGTCAGTTTAATTTCTGCATTGGCTTAGGCACGCATTAAACATATTTGCAAGATATTCAAACAGCGATTGTAAGTTTAGTTCCAATACGAATTTCTGCCTGCTGCTTCTTTTGCGATATTTTTTTCCAGTTCCTTTAAAATAAATTCCTAGTTGTTATGCATTGTTGGAGGGCTAAGAAAACGGTTGTATTTAAAATAATCTGTAAGCCAAGATCCATAACGTTGTTTTGTTTTTAAGGCTTTTTAAGGGGGAACAAAATTGAAAAAATATCGTTTTTCGTCTCGCATTTTTAAATTTGGACCGATAAATGTATTTTTAATATTGATAATAACCGGTGTTTAATCGATTTTATAAACCAGAAGAAAAAAATATTTTTAAATTGATACTTTTTTTAAATACATTTTTGATGTTGCATTTTGATTGAATAAAAAAACCTAAAAAACACGTTAATTATAAAATGGTTCACTTTTCAATAATGCATATGAGGCTTAAAATGATCACAAATAGTCTGCCCTATCACCTCCTGACGGGAATACCTCGAATTACCAATAACCATATGTAATGTAACGGAAGTTTTTAATTTTGACTAGCCAAAGAAGCAGAGACTTTAGAAATTTGTTCTAGACCGGACTTAGGTTTCCAGTTTATAGTTTACAAAATACATTAATAAAAAGCAAATTAATGTAAAAACGTTGAATTATAAGGACCTAGCTGAAAATAAAACACGAATAACCGTTGCATAAATACAATGGATAAGCATTTGTTAATTTTTCTATGTCCAAATATTTAATTGGCTCCTTTGTGATTTTCTGAATAACTAAAAAGATAATTTAAGGGTTATTATTCCGTATCATTAAATAAAAGAGAATGTGTATAGAGTTGATTATTTATTAACAATTTACATAAAAGTCTGTTATGACACTGTAATTTTTATCTCCTAAACGATTTTGCTGATTTACATGTCTTTGAGGTCATGTGGACAATTATTGACTATTGTTGGCCTAACTTGGTGGAGATAATGCCCAAATAAAATCGGTTGAGGGCCTTAAGCGCTCGCCTTAGTAGTCCGGTGAAGCTGTTAAGACCTTGCTAGGTCAATAGCGTAGACAGTTCGAAAAAAAAATGGTGGCGATAATAACGAGGTCCAGATTATATTTAGGCATTGTAATATTACTTTATCTATTTTTTGCAGACTTCATTATTGAGTCTCAAGGTAACTCAAAATCTACTGGGATCAAAAGGTATAAACTAGTTGTGCTAACGACTTCGTCCGCGTGGAACTTAATGCAAAAAAAAGGTATTTCATTAGATATTATGATTATTGATATGATATATGATTAGATTATACTATTTGTGTAAGAGATTGAATTGCATTTACTTATCTACTCTTTTCTCGTACTTACTTCGAGCCGTCATTCAAATTATAATAACTTTTGATAGAGTGGACCGATTTTAATAAAACAAAGACTAAGTTACTCTCGAGGATATGCTTTATGATTTTCTTGATTTTGCACGTTTACGTGAACTTGGTATTTTAGCAGTGATGCGTGTCCGAACAGACAGACAGACATTTCTAAAAACGATGGAAATGTGTATTATTTGTTATTCCTAGACATCTGCGACAATGTTTTTTTTTTACAAAAATGTAAAAAGCATAGACTCGTTAGATTTACTTTCTTATTATATGTATAGATTAATATACTTACGTCCTCGGGACCATACTGATGTTAGTTTTCCTGCTCGAGTGTAGTCTCCTTGAAGTGGAGAGCGACATCGAGCCCCTAGTACCGTGTGTTGAACTGCCCCGGCATAGGAGATACCTATACATATATATACACAGTTAAATTATAACTGATAATATACATCATAAGCGTTTCGACTGCGCCTTGTTTAAACTTGGCTAGCTAGCAAACGTGATCTAGCCCCGTCAGCTTTTTAGTTACAATATCATTTCAAGCACATACACAAACTCATCAGACAGGACTATGACTAGTTCTTTTAGTTCTCACATTTCTGTTTTTAGTTTCTTAGCAATGTTACTTCAAGTGTAACCGTTTATAAAATCTTGAAATTTTTTCTTTACTTAAATTTTACGTTTTTCTAACACAACATTAGATCAGCTTGTCATTATAACTGGCAGTTAATTGCTTGTGTATTTTATACATAGTACATACATCTTTTCATAGGGTCATATGAGGAAATTTGATTCATATAAATTCTTTTGATTGAAGAAGGCGTTAATTTGCGGAAATCCATCATTAAATATTATGGACTATAAATGGACTATATAATTGCGCTTCCGCCGTGATTGACCACTCCTACGTCACATTGCACCAATAAGCGTTTTTTTTTACTAGAACAATGAAAATATTTAAAACCGCAATAGCTGGTTGAACCTCATGGCGGTTGACACTGTTAAAAAAATATACCGCTGAACGCGCCTAAAGGACTTTTCCCTTTAAAAAAAATTGTAACCTGTTAAAATGTTTCCTGAAGATACCGCTGGTGCAGTACAGTGCTATTGGATTCACGCAACTGTTTAAGAAGGACAGGCAGAAACCCACGATACGGAGACCGTGCCACCATCCATTATAATCTTCCTCAGCCGTTGGACTGGAAACAAAACTTCTTGTGAAAATGTTAATCTATAGATATAATAAGAATGTAAATCTAACGTGTCTGTACTTTTCGATTTTCGTAAAAAAAATGTTGTAGGTGTCTAGGAATAAGTAATAAAACATATTTCAATCATTTTTAGAAATGTCTGTCTGTTTGTATGAACACGCATCACTGCTAAAGTACTGGATTCACAATAAAACCCCACTAAAATAATTATAAATTATCCTCGAGAGTAACTTAGTTTTTGTTTCATTAAAATCGGTCCACTCTATCAAAAGTTATTGTAATTTGAATGACGGCTCGAGGCTAGTACGAGAGAAGAGTTGTAATCTATATCTATACTAATATATAAAGCTGAAGAGTTTGTTTGTTTGTTTGGTTGAACGCGCTAATCTCAGGAAGTACTAGTCCGATTTAGAAATCGGTTTTAGATAGCTCATTTAAGGAAGGCTTTAGGCTATACATTATTACGCTAAGAACAGTAGGAGTGGAGCGCCAATGAAGAATGTTTCAAAATCGGGCATATTTTTCGTTTTTATTGCTTTCGCAGCGTGTTAGCGTTAGTATTATATACGTTGCCATGGTAACGTGGTAAGTTCCTATCGCAAACATTTTCAAAGATTATTTTGTGTTCCTATTCAAAAAGTTTATTCCACGTTAGATTTGTTTCTAATTTTTTATTTGCAATTTATTATGTATTATAAAAATAAAGTGTGTGTTTGTAAAAATAAATAATAACTTTTTGGTGAATGGATATAGCTACAAATAACAAAAAAAAAATGTTTTTATATTCGGTTGATATTTTTATATTTTGTCTGTTTGTTTGTTTGTTCCGGGTAATCACCAAAACGGTTGAACCTATTTTAACGGTAATTTTACGGGCAGAAAGCCGAAATTATAGCGGTGGACATATTCTATTTTATTTGTCTGCGGCTGCGTCCGCATTGCTATTTCCAAAATGGTTGGACCGATTTTCACGGGATATTCACTGGTAAATAGCCAGACCTCATAAAAAGTAATTTAGGTTTTTTATTCGCCTTCGGCCGCAGTGGAATACCCGAAATGCTTAAACTGATTTTCACGGGACTTTTACTGGCAGATAACTAACTAATGAGCTATTTTATTTTCAGCTAGCAGGCTCGGCAGACGTTGTCCCGCCCTGATAATAAAAAGAAAACCTTGACAAATTATACATAAACCATCCCCACGAACCATTCTACCTTCTGGTGAAAACGGCATGACAATCCGTTTTGTAGTTTTTGACTTTATCGCGAACAGATAAACAGAGAGATCAGAGGACTTTGTTTTACACTATGTAGTGATGAACCTGTTCATTCGTTCGTGTGAAATTGATCAAAAATAATTTCTTCACTGTAAACAAGCGCGTGAGACGTGCGCTGTACTGGACTCCATGAATAAATGTATGTAATTTGAATTATATCATCTTTTTGGTCAATTTGGCGGCTATTTTGTTTTATTTACCGCGTCTGCATCTACATAACTCAGTGATTATAGTAACGTATAAGAATAACACAATTATATCGACAATATGGGCATGTTATATCTATATAATAAAAAATTTAATACATATTGTTCGATAATGTATAGTTTAAAATTTTCATTACTTTCTTATATAGTGTTAGTGAGCACTGAGGGCAGTATATAGTAGGTTAAAGGTGTGTTGCTGATGATAAATCCCATCCCATTCGATATACTATTCGTATTCACATATCTAATGTACACGTTACATGTTACAGTTAGCATGCGTGTCGTAGTTACAAATGTTTTTGAAAAAGTATTTCTGTGATGTACACACCTACTTACAGTTTTACATTTCTTTAATATATTAAAAAAAAAACGCGTGCGGAGCCGCGGTGTACAGCTAGTTAATATTATAAAGCTGGAGGGTTTGTTTATTTGTTTGGTTAAACGCGTTAATCTCAGGAACAACTATTTCAATTTGAAAATTATTTCAGTGTTAGATAGCTTATTTATCGAGGAAGGCTATAGGATATATATCATCACGCTAAGACCAACAGGAGCGGAGCAACAATGTAAAAAGTTTCAAAATCGGGCATGTTTTTCGTTTTGATTGCTTTCGCTGCGTGTTAGCGTTAGTATTATATACGTCGCTATGGTAACGTGGTAACTTTCTATCGCAAACATTTTTAGAGTTTATTTTGTGTTTTTATTCAAAATGTTTATTCTACGTTTGTTTTGTGTCCAATTTTTTATTTGTAATCTATCACGTATTATAAAAATAAAGTGTGTGTACCTGAAATTAAAATAACAACTTTTTGGTGAATGGATTTGGCTACAAGTAACAATTTTTTTTTTAATATTGTTGGTATTTTATATTATTATATTTTATTTGTTTGCTCCGGGTTATGTCCGAAGCGGCTGGACCTATGTTAACGGGAATTTACTGGCAGATATCCGAAATTATAGCGGTTGACATATTCTATTTTATTTGTTGAATACTTGTTGTTACCCGTGCATTCGTCCATGTGAAATTTATTAAAAATATATTGTTTATTGTAAACAAGCGAGTGAGACGTGTGCTTTACTAGACTTCAAGTACATACTTAACAAGTACATAATTGAAAGTCATATGTTTGTATGTAATTAAAATTATATTATCTTTTTGGTCAATTTGGCGGCCATTTTGATTTATTTACCGCGCTTGCGTCTACGTAACTCAGTGATTATAGCAACGTATAAGACTAACTTGATTATATCGACAATACGGGTAAATCTATATAATAAAATATTTAACACGTATTGTTCGATAATGTATAGCTTAAAACTTTAATTACTTTCTTATATAGTCTAAGTGAGCACTGCGGGTGATATATTGTATGTTAAAGTTCCAGGCATGTTGCTGATGATAAATCCCATTCCATTCGATGTTTCATTATTATATTATTATAGTTTTCAATGATTCCATTGTTATTATTCACATTTCTAATGTACACGTTACATGTTACAGTAGAGGGCGTGCGGGTCGTAGTTACAAATGTTTTTGAAAAAGCATCTCTATAATGTACAACATCTACTCATAATTTTACATTTTTAATACATTTTAAAAAAGCGCGTGCGGAGCCGCGGGTAACAGTTAGTGATATATATAAAGACTAAATTCTGCCCTCGACTTTGTTCGCGTAAAATAGTTAGTTTGGACTAACGCAAAAAAGCCGATTTTGAAACATTCGTCATTGTCCGCTCCTATTAATGTTAGCGTGATATAACCTATATCCTACCTCGATGACTCAGCTATGTAAGAATAAAAGATTTTTTCAAATCGGACCAGTAGTTCCTGAGATTAGCGCGTTCAACCAAACAGACTCTTCAGTTTTATAATATTAGTATAGACTAGCTGTGCTCGCGACTTCGTCTGCGTGGAAACTTATGTATAATACAGTGATTAATAAAGTCATCTGAATGTATTAAATCCATTTACTTGTCTACTTTTTTCTCGTACTTACGCCGCGTCGTCATTAAAACTACAATAACTTTTGATAGAGTTGACCGATTTTAATGAAACAAACACTAAGGTACTCTCGAGGATATGCTTTACGATTTATTTTATATGAGGTTTTATTGTGAATCCAGTACTTTAGCAGTGATGCGTGTTCATACAAACAGACAGACAGACATTTCTAAAAATGATTGAAATGTATTTTATTACTTATTCTCAGACACCTGCTACAGTTCAACACTGAATTCGTATTTTAATATAAGCATGAGGTTTCGGTAAAGGAAATACCGTGATGAGACCATACCGAAGTCATAAGGCTTTTTCTAATAACCGTTTAGTTACCTACCACGGTAAATTGTTAATCTGTCGTGAAGGATTTGCAGATGTTCCGGCAGTTACACAACAACTTAGCATGTTACCACTTTGGCTCACGTTGTCAATTAACGTCAAGTGAGATTGTTGTCGAATGCTAAATGAACCTACGAACCTATGGTGCTAAATGCCTATGAACAATAAAAAAATGAATGATGGGATCGAAGATCTTTTGTTTCTTTTATAGGCTTTGTCCTTTGACCATAATCTGACGACTATAAACTATATATAAACTAGAGGGAATGACTTTCAAGTACAGCTGGTAGGGTTCAAGTAGGGTGTACCGACAAACACACCTACAGGTGCCTGGCGATAGATTTCCAATTTGAGGGTGATAGCTAGCTAGATGGTCGTAGAAAAATCCTGACCACACCTACAAAGTATATTATTTATTGTTTTAATTCAATACATACACATTACTCTGATAAAACAAATTGACCAGCGATAAACGGTAACTTACCAGTAATAGAACCATAACAAGAAGAAATGTGACGGCAGGAAGCATGCAGCAAAAACTAGCACGAACGCCAGAACTGTGACGGCCACTTTTCTCCTTGCACGCATCTGGAATGATATGAAAATGAATCAAATATGAGCTTTAGTACGACGTATCAAGTTCTACTTTGGTTTCGTTGCAAATAGAGAAAAAACTTGAATCTTATAAGTTCTAATTTAGTCTAGGATTAACAATTTATACGTATATATACATATTTCATTATATTCTTTTGTGGTTTTTACTGTTTTATCAATTGTCTTCCATTTATTTTCTAATTATATGCCTTTATCAAAACAAAATAACTTGTTTTGATTTTTATCGAAAATATATTTGTGAATTTGAGTTAATTATCCGATAAACTGGTACAATTCGTTGTCGATGACAGTTCCGAATTATTTTGATGTGGCTTCCGTCTATTAATTTCGATTTTCGCCGGCAATATCGGGGTCGATCGCCTATAGATTCGCCGTGTTCATGCCGGCGTGAAACGTCGCTTCAAGGTCTCGATAAGAAATCAGAGAGTGAAAATACACAGTCGCTATGATTTGCCGGGAAAGTTAGTTTTTTGTTTTAAAACTGCCCCGTTTTGTGGTTACCCTTTATTTTATTTGTGATGTTTTATTTTTCATCAAATAATATTTGATAGTAAAACCTTTTTCTCTCTCTGTTTCAAAATATCGACACGAAGAAGGTGTTAAGGTTACCGCCATTTTTTATTTTAACTAGAGGCTAATTTACAAAATGTGATTTTGATATACATCGTCATAGAGTAACGAACCTGCGAGTAAAGCGGTTTCATAATTCTACGTACATTGTATATATTCACATTAACTCAGGTCGATAACGTCTAACACCGTCTGACCTATAACCATGAAACATGGTCATGAAAGTGTTTTTATCACGAAAAAGATTTTAAGCTATCTATTTTATGATAACTCACTACTGTGTGGCGATATGCTGTAATTTATTATATTGTAATTTAACTAAGCAAAATGTCGCTATTATGAAAGCTGAAATGGCTTTTTTTTAAAGAATGATTACTTTCGCAGTATACGATATAGGCGTAGTCATAGGATTGCAGTGGTATATTATTATAATATGCCGTTTTAATCATTACATAGTATAAAACAAAGTCCCCTACCGCGTCTGTCTGTCTGTCTGTTCGCGATAAACTCAAAAACTACTGAATGTATTTTTGTGCGGTTTTCACCAGTGAATAAAGTGATTCATAAAGAAGGTTTTGGTGTATAATTTGTCAAAAATTTTTTTATAACCAGGGCGGGACAGCTTCTGTCGGGCCCGCTAGTAGTTTTATATTTGATAAATAATACTGCGGTACAAAGAAAGACGGGAACATCTATCGTTTTTTGAAATAATGTAATTTGTATAAATATACTAGTGTTCATCAAGTGATCGAACTTCGACCATAGAAGAAAAAAGTTTTCCAATTTTTTTATGGATAGCACTAAAGCTTGTCAGTAGCTACTAAAGAATAAAGCTATAAAAGAATGAAGAAAACGGGATGAGAAACAGAGGAGGCAGATGTTCTTAACTGTTCTCCCATTGCCGATTTATCTATAGATTATTACATAGTATAAAACAAAGTCCCCTACCGCGTCTGTCTGTCTGTCTGTTCGCGATAAACTCAAAAACTACCGAACGGATATTCATGCGGTTTTCACCGGTGGATAGAGTGATTGATGAGGAACGTTTTAGTATATAATTTGTCAAGGATTTTTTCATAATCAAGGCGGGACAACGTCTGCCGGGCCCGCTAGTTGTATATATATAAAGTACATATTTAAATAAAAGATAAAGTTATGAAATAATAATGTGAGAATTACCTGTCTCTGAGTGCCCTGCATCTCACCAGGCATGTTCTGTGTGCTCAGGACGAGGTGCCTCGCCATCAGTATGTAGAAGAGCGCGATGATTGCCAGCGGTAAAGAGTAGTACACGAGGAATCTCACCAGTACCATTATTTTCGGGTAGTCTACACCCCATTCCATGGGGTATGGGTAGCACACTAGGAACTGGAAAGAATAAAAAACGATTACTTTATTGATAAAAGAAAATAAGATATAGAATAATACAAGTAAATTCAAGAGAGAAAATCTAAAATACTTTCTTCAGTTTAGTCCGTAAGAATGCGCTTATGAACGTCAAAACTACCACAGGTTCGGAAAATAACGCAATCATCGAGAAGAACTGGCAAGAAACTGGATCAGGTTTATCTTTTTAATATACATATATTCAAAATACATTAACGCTACAATCGCTTTTAGTGGATGCACAAAGAAAGGTGTCAATTTATCACCATTCTTCATATATTGATCCACTCTATAATATAGCCCTTTGACACCAAAATCGGCTTGACGTGGCGCTTAAACTTACAGTCCTGCAAATCGGTAATATAATAAGACTTTTTAACTCAGTTTTGCTCCTTTTTACGTATAAGACAAATACAAATGCATCATAATGTTCCTTATTTATTAATTAAGGAACTTTTGCCAGCGACATCGCTCGCTTTATTGTAGAATTCACCTATAATGTATTGTAATAGCGGCACGCCATGATGGCCGTTTTGACATTTGTCTGCCCATGAAGTTTCATATAAATTAACAGCTACGTTCGAAGGAGTAAATGCTGTTCTTTATTTGTCAATAGTGCCGTGGAGTTAGTCCTAAAATTGATCGTAATCCTAATAATGTTTAATTTTAGAACACAGAATTAACTTAGTACAGATTTGTAAATTATATACTATATAGCTACTATATCTAACTACATAATATGGTCTTGCGAACGAATCTTTTCACGTTTTTATTAACAAAACATAACAGGGCCATTTGACAGAATCCTTAATTATTAGTGTGCTTATTTACAAAACAATTCGGCATTTATACAAACTCGTGTCAATGTTTAATGCAAAACTAAGCAGCATTTGATTGTTTTAGATGAAAAAAAAAAACATCATTTCACGTCCTATTGTAATCTGTCAAAACGACCATCATAGCTTGCTACTCTTATTTTTGGCAGGATCTTGGAATGTCTTATAGTGGATTTTATATTTTATTCATAATCTTGTATTATTTACCTCTATATTTTCTAATATTGGTGGTGTTTTGCGTAATATAGTTTGGTTATTGTGCAGTGAAATGGATGGGAGTAATACCCGGAGCATGAATTTTGTCCTGCTACAAAAACTCCCTGTCAACAGGACGGCCACCATCTTGTTAATTCATTGAAATGATCGCAAGCAACTTGTAATATCATTAGCTACTCGACCATGGCAGTAATAATCTACTAGAAGATAGGTTTCCAAAAAAAAAACAACTAATAAGTCTATTAATCAAAGTAATTCATGAGAACATAAAAAACTCGTTTGTAATGTTAACCAGGAATTCAAATGTAATTGTAAAATACAGTTCTCTCTTCATTTGTGACCCCTTGTCAAGTTTAATTGCTACCCTCTGTAACGCTGTCTAAAATTTGTTACCCAATTATAACAAGCCCAGAGGGCGACGTGCGCTACAACAGAACTATTTTAATCACAGTCGGCGGTTTGTAAAACATACTTTCGCTTTTTGATAACCTTAGAATTACGACAAAATAAGATTTCAATTCAAGTAAACAGTAACAAAGTGGACAAAATATAAATAGAGCAAATTCCTTTGGCAATGAAATTGCTAATGTATGCTGATTTTCGATATATGTACGACCTTGCAAATTGTGTTACGGGCAAGATTGTGTGCCACACTATCTATCTTCATTCGGTTCCGGAAATTGGTAAGGGACCGAGAAATATTTTCTAATTTTATGTTATAAGGTCGGGCTTGCAGTGAAATAGTTTCGATTAAGTTTTTGCGGTCAGTATTCTTCTATATAAAGTGACCAGAAAAAAATTAATAAACATTTAATCTCATTACATTCATATAGTGAAAATATAATTATAACTAGCGGGCCTGGTGGACGTTATCCCGCTCTGGTAATAAAAATAATTGACAAATTATATATTTAAACCTTCCTCATGAATCACTTTATCTATTGATAAAAACCGCATGAAAATCCGTTCAATAGTTTTTGAGTTTATCGCGAACAGACAGACACGGCAGATGACTTTGTTTTATAATATGTAATGTTGTAGGAAATATTCGCTACTTAATAACATATTATTATTAAATACAAAAGTCTGTACAAAATAATGCATTACGTCTGAATTTAAAGGAAATATCTAGAAAAATCTATAACTCTCTACGAACATCGCGGATACACTCGTAGTTAGCTGTGATAATTCACGGAACTTACAAATACTGAAACCTTATTGACGAGATAATCGCGAACGAACGAACACGAAAAAAAGAGCACTTTTTTTTTTAATATGAAGATAGTACTTTACGCATGATGCTTCAAGTCCTAAGTATAGCTTGTATGACATTAACTATTTTAACTTATTTTATGCATACAAATATTTAACATCTATCCACCAAAGCAAATAAATGCACGAAGCAACAACTGGAAGACATCTACAAGAAGACTTTGACTGCTTAATAAAACAGTTCGCTATACTTTCGTGTTTATTTCCGAAAAACCCTTTTACTGCAAGCGGTATTTCAATCACCCATAGACCAATACTGGAAAGTAGAAGGTAATTAAAGTTAAGTCGTATATGTCAATGACTTCTAGGAATATAATATTCCTTACCTGTGTTGTTGGGTTGACGACAAACGCCCTGACGTACGAGCCGACGTAAGCTGGTGTAGCCAACAGTGCTGCAAGGATCCATATGCCAACAGCTGTGGCTATCGTTAGACGAGTAGCTCTTTTACTGCCGCCTGTGAAAAATTATATACGACATGTATAAAAAAATGTGTGAGTTCTGATGGTATTTGCAATTTTATAATGTAACAGAGTTTAGTACTGCTATTGTTTTGCACCATGTGTCAGAACAAGGGATGCTATTACTGAAATGCATACAGGCCCGTGGACACAGTTATTGTTCTATACCACAATGCATGTGTAAGTTAAACTAATTATTTTCGCAGCCTGTATTGATGATGCATTGTCTGATATTAATTATATTCGTTGATTAAATTACCATATTGATATGAGCCTCCTTTTGTAATCTAAATAGCGTATAATTAAATTTCAAAAACATTAATTAACTAAAATTTCTCATATATATTTTTTCCAATTACTTCTCTTTGTGATCCGAGAGCTATATTCGACAATACACTTTCTTACTCTGTTACCAAATCGTCTTAAATAAGGTTATCCACAACTCACTTAAGTATATTCAGTAAAATTATTTTAAAACCTAAACCTAAAACTTGATGGCAAATTGTCCTATAGCTGATTTACTATATTTCCCAAAGTTTCTTATAATCAAAAACATCCACCGTTATAAGATAATTCACTAAAAAAGTGAACAGACTAAAGTCATTCAGTCTAATTGCCGCAAAAACTATACGCACGATAGAGTAATAAAGGGGATTGGATGTAAAAATCTACACTATTTACTTCGGTGTTACAGACGGGAATTGTTGTAAATCTGTTAGAATTACAGTCGTCGTTATTTACTGTACGGAAAGGCCCACTGTTTGCTCTAGTAGTCCAGTTTATGGCAACACTAAACATTGACGAAATACAACGCTGATCGTTACATCGTATGAGCGTGCATGAATACAATGTTTTTTGTCTTATGTCTAGACATGTACGCGAATGTACGTAAGCTTTGAATCAAATTCATTGTTTGGATTGATGCCAAATAAGCTAGTAAATAAACTCACCTGTTAGAATAGATCATTGTATGGTGGATGTACTTATATGAAATTAACTTTGAGGTTGATATTTGTAACAAGCTGGCTGATTGATCGAGTTAGATTAGTATTAATTTTCACAGGATTTCCTAATGTTTCCTAAATTATAGGAATCAGTTTGATTGCATTTTTACCTGAATTTAATATTTTGTTGACCGGCAGTTTTCCTGAGAAACTTTGTCATGACATATTTTAATGACTGAAATTGTGGTAAAAACCTTCAGATTTTTGTTGATACCTATAATGGTATTTAAAAAGGTATTCTTTATCATTATAAAGGGAAGACTACTTGATACGATGCTCAAACACCACCCTGGCTTTCATAAATTGAAATAAGAAATGTAAATGCAATGATGAGTTAACTCGTGATCGGTCAAAAACATTTGGGTAGGAAAGATGAGTTATCTAGTCGCAGGTCAAAAATCTATTACGCAGCAATATAATCTACAAATACTATCTAAAACTTAACGGAAATATATATAAGACCATTATAATATACGTTACTATGCTTCTAAAACCATAGTCAAAATCCGAGATAGAATTCATAGTAGCTGCTAATGGATTTTAGAGCACTTATTGAGTCTATAGTTCGATGATGATTGAAAAACAAATAACTACTCTAGCAAAATTAATTTAATATCTAGCAGATTACTATTTAGATTAACTTGACCACGAATTATGTAGTTTGCTACGTATATAAGATTTTAAGTAAATTAATTTTCAACTGTTGTGACTGGATTTTAAATAGGTCCGTTCCCTCGGCGTTGAGCCCTTGAGTACGCTGTCCGCGCGTTACAGTGGCACAAAATCTTACATCACTGCAACATTACACATATCACCTTCACACACGTGCACGCATACACGCTTACACATGCGAGTGGAAGGGTTTTTTTTTTTCCCTTATCAAACTGAAATAGTTTAGAAAATTATCCGATACGAAATATATATAAGAGTTGTTGAGGTATGTATGCTTGGTACACATATATGTTTCAACAACTCATATATGTATGAATAGTTAGCTTAGCTTAGTTTAGCTCAGATAGGTCACGAATTGCGTGTATCAGGCAACAGCCCAAGCCACGGTGTGCCGTGCACCCTTGAGCTAGTTGTCAAATAAAATCGGTTGAGTGCCTTAAGCGCTCGCCTTAGTAGTCCGGTGAAGCTGTTAAGATCTTGCTAGGTCAATAGCGTAGTCAGTTCGAGAAAAAAAAGACTGGATTTTAAAGATTTATTAACTCAGTCGCAACAAGGCTATGACTATTGAGACAAAAAACTGCCGCAAGACAAGCGTAACTATTTCCAATCGTTATTCTAAATAAAGTAAAGAGACTTGGTGAGAGATTTTAATAGATTATGGATTACACATAGAAAATACCTATTAGGACTTGTTTTGAATAATATAACTCTACAAGTACTGGAGTTTGGCAATTCTTAAGCCACAATAAACATGCGAACAATAAAATTACGCGTAACTCCTAGGAGATTAAACAATTCTGAATGGTTTATTTCGAAGTAAGTTAACTTTCCATTGTAATGACTTGTAATAAGTTAAATCGTAGTGTAATTCTGAATCAAATTATTAAAGTCAACGTATTCAAAATTGCTTCATTTGGTAAAATTGTAAGATTCTTTCCTGCGAACATGACAAAGAGCAGAACTGTACCCGGTAGGAAGCACGCCTTAAAACAATAGTGTCCGTTGAGAGATTTGAAATTCGGCGGTGCCTAACTGTGTCATACTGATTTGCAAGGCTCTTTATAATTGGATTTTTTTCTCTTGATAGTTTGTTTGTTTGTCCTTGGACGCGATAAAACAAAAGAGAACCACTAACTGCACCCGGCATCTAGTTAAGTATAAAAAAATTAAAAGCTAAATAAAGAATATATGGAGTTTTTGGCGGGATCTTGGAATGTCATATAGTCGAGTTTATATTTTATTTATAATCTTGTGTTATTTGGCTCTATATTATATAAAATTGGTGGTGTTTTACGTAATATAGTTTGGTTATTGTGCACAAGTGAAGTGGATCGGAAATAATACCACGGAGCATAGATTCTGACTTGCCACAAAAACTCCCTGGAAAGTTCTAACAAAACGGCCACCATCTTGTTAGTTCATTGAATTGATCGCAAGAAACTTGTAATGATATTACCTACTCGACAATGCCAGTAATAATCTACTAGAAGATTGGTTGCCAAAAATAAAATAATAAAAATATAAAAAATTGCTCACCGCAGTAAGAAAAAATACAAATTAAAAATACATTACAGTAATCTGTTATAGGGGTATTTAGCACTGAAGGAGAACGCAAAGGCATAAATTTAATTTAAAAAAAAATCATAAACAGAACATGTTACATCAGGGGTTCCTAAACTTTGACCGAGCCGAGCCTGAGGAGATGGGTCGGGGGACCCATCTCCTCATTGCACAGGTGAGGCTGACGAGGGGAGACGACTGGTCGTGCACCCAGTAGTCTCTCTATAGTAGGACGAAGCCTAGCGTTCACTCGCCAGGCTGCCGCAGGGGCGGTTTCTCAGGAAGACAGCAGCTTCGATCCCTGGTCGCCCCTACCATACGGCAGACGGTACACCGTGGGGTTTTAGTCCGTGCGAGTCGGACATAACCCACTCTCTCCCCCGAGAGGGTGGCGTATCCATAAAGGATTTCCCCACGTAAATAAAAAAAAGGGGTTCCTAAACTTTAAAGATAACGGAACACCCACTAAATACCTTTTATTTTATGGAACCCCATATCAAATGATTACAAATCAACACTGAAATTTATATAAGAACATTTCAATGCTTGCTAACTAACCTACTTATTTACATTAAAGTAATGAGTCCTTTACATCACATATTTTGCGCTATTTCTAAATAATATTTGTAACCGTGGTATTATTTAATAGCGCAATAAATAATTTTGGCGGAACCCAGTTTGGGAATCCGTGTGTTAGATAATCACTACCACTTACCAGTTCGATGCGAGCGAGTACAAGAGACATGCGTTTCTTTGTACGCATAGTTTTACTAAACATTCATAATCAAAATACAAATGTATTTACTATATATCTTTTTTTTTATTTAAATTTTATTTTTGGCAACCAATCATCCAGGTTATTACTAACACCGTAGAGTAGGTAATAATATTACATGTGTTTTATGATAATTTCAATGTTCTAACAAGATGGTGGCCCCTTGTTAGAACTTTCCAGGGATTTTTCGTGGCATCTCAGAATTTATGCTTCGTAGTATCATTTTCCATACACTTGACTTATCCACAATAACAGAACTACGTTACATAAATTGCCACCAATATTACAAAATATAGAGTCAAATAACACAAGATTATGAATCATTACATAGTATAAAACAAAGTCACCTACCGTGTCTGTCTGTCTGTCTGTTCGCGATGAACTCTAAAACTACTGAACGGATTTTCATGCGGTTTTCACCAGTGGATAAAGTGATTCATGAGGAAGGTTTTGGTATATAATTTGTCAAAGATTTTTTTCTTATCAGGGCGGGACAACGTCCGCCGGGACTGATAGTAAGATATAAAAGCCACTACATGACAGCTAAGATCTCGTCAAAAATCCGGTATATATCTTGTCTTGGTAATAAAGATTTTTAAAAAGGAAATTATATCTAGTATTTGTCTTGACACACTAATCTGCAGTAGAGTGAAACAAGTCTAGAATATTTTTTAATTTAAAAAAGCTAGGAGAAAACTATCAGACTTTGATAGTGCAAATATCTATAGGATTTTCTCATAGCTAGAGTGAGAACAGGCTCGTTTTCTACAAGTAAAACATAGATCTAATTACGACTTTAATAATAAAGCGTCTTATTAAACTAGTAATAATTAAAACATTATTTGGTTTTGTTAAGTTATTACTGATAAAACATCGTAATTTAACGATATCTTTTCCTATAGAAATTTCTCACAGGAAAACATTCAAAATTAAAATTTGTTGATTAAAATTGTCCTAAAATTCATAAATTCTCTTAAATTAGAATTTATAAGACCTTTTATATAGGTTTGGTTACCTAATTACATTATTTAATTCAGACAAGACAAATAGTAATTGTTTATACCAGGTGACTGTTTAAAGTTTAACACCCTTCAATCCTTTGGTAGTTCATGGTCATATTTAACATATAAAATAATAATATCAAAACAAATACTAATAAACAACAAAGAGAATCTTAGTTAAAGTTTGTTCTAAAACTTTTAAACCTATGGGAACGATACTTTTAAATGTAAAAAAATCACAATTAGGTTCAATGAACAATATTAAAGCTTTTTCAAGGTTAATCATTACGTAACTGCTTATCGTCAGAACGCCGCACGCCCAAACAAGGGAAAGAAGGGCGCGGGTCGAGGTGCGGGACGCGGGAAGGACTGTGCGGCACGGTGTGATTCATTGATTTCCTTATTTTTACACCAGTTCGTTTTTGCGTAAATCACCTGATGTTGAGTGTATAGCAGTTTTGTTTTTCTCTCGATAATTAACTCAAATATTAGGCACCTATTTTTTAAATTAATTTAGAACGAAAATCGACTAATGATTATCCTGTAAAAATATTACTGGCGACTAACCAGTCGCGCTGTATATTTTTTAAATAAATGATTCTGTTCCCGATCACTCCAATTAGATTGATTTTTAACAGCTTAGAAAAAGTGACGCTAATGTATTTAGAGTGATCACATTGTTTGACATGACGATTGAATCATTAGATTTATTGTTCACAACAAACGTTGTTCGAGTGAAAATTTAACACAGAACGAAAATAGCGCACCGAGGGCAATAGTCATTACGTTTGCAAACCAAACAAAATTGCTGGATCACAGTGAATTTGATCCGACGCCAACGAAAACAAACGTGCAGGTCGGGTATATAACAATTTTATACACTTTCGATCAAAAAGAACGTACTTATTGATCTAGTTGTGTTCGTTGTTTACACGAAATGTCTGAGATGCACATCTGGAATTTGAACAGGGCTGGATTTAGTGTTTACTGTTGGGGGATTACGCCTACCAGTGTATTAAACGTTTCTATTTATTTGACGAGAGGATATTTTGTAGATTTCTTTTATTGTATTGTTGTGTTATGAAGCGCTTTTATTATTTTTGATGCATTTTATATGTTATAGTTTTGTCTTTAAGTTTAAGTTGTTATGCATATTTTATAGAACAATTTTTGAAGTGAAATCTTCATTTTGGCGCGTTGAAGGTAATTTTTTGGTAGGAGATAAACTTATAATTTAGCGTGATGACTTGGTAGTAAGTGTGACCGGCCGTATTGCGCTGGCGCGGCTTGTCTCAGACAAGCGATGCCTGGTATAGTGGTCTGTGTACATGTAATATTGATATTTTGCAGCTCAGCATACGTTTGATTGATTAATAAACTTTATAAGAATGTATACAATTATTGCTCCGAGTGCCAATAGATATAAAAAACAGACTAACGTTAATAATTTCAATAAACAAATTATGAAATTCAAATAATTCACACCATTATTTATTGTAAATGTTCAAAAGAGAACAGTTATTACATCGTGTTAAGGTTACACTTCTGTCGGTATTCCTTATGACGACATCAACTTTTTTTTGTAGTTATTACGGATCTTCCCAGTTTCTATGTTAATTAAATACAATCCAGTAGTTTGTATAGGAAATAGAAAAATAATAGATTCTTAATTTTTTTTAATTACTATTATCGAAACTAGCTTTGCCCGCGACTTCACCCGTCTTTATATAGATTTGATATATTATATATGTCTTCTTCTGTAACGTACCGCAGACAGTGTGTATGTAAAATACCATGGTGACGAGTTGAGTAGTTAAAGCTTCAGTACGTAGCAAACAAATAAATTCACATTATCATTTAAAAAAAGTGTGTGTGTACTTATGTACACGCGTTAGAAGTTATACTTCTTTGGCGTAACAAGATAAAAATCTTTTCAAAAATTATATCTTTCGCCTTATTCTACGTTTGCATAAAAAACGACACTAACAATAGAAAAAAGGTATTTGAGACAACGAAAGTTTTAATACAGTGAAATACAAACAACAAATACAAAGAAACAAAATGTTGACTATAGCTAACTTCAGGGTGTCGGTATTTCGTGACGGTGTGCGCCCGCATCGTAATAACTTCAAGGTGTCGATTTTTCGTCACGGTGTGCGCACGCATCGTAAATATTTACATTCATCATTTTTCCCTAACGCGCCAAAAGAAGTATACCTTCAAAAATAAATCTGGCCATTAAAGATGTAGTAAATATTTTTAATACAATATATGTCTCTAAGAATGGTACACTCTCGTGTCTTTTGGTGAAAGGGTTTTCTAACTTCTGAATACACTTCTGATGTTTAAGTGTTAAAATAATCTTTTAAAAATAAGTTTACTATCGTAGTAACGTGGAGTGTCGATTCATGAGTCTTTAAGACAGCGGTGTTTTATTAAATATGTCTTCACACGAACTCCGATTTAATTATATTTGCGTTGGAGAAGAGAAATGATATTTACTGCATTTTAGGACTGAAATAAATCATACTTTATGATCCTCTGATCTCGAGATAATATATATCGGAAGCCTGCATCTAATTGTTACGAACATTAACATAATTCGCTTCTCTATTTGATCCTAAAGATTCAGAGAAACCGGATAATATGTCATATTATAGGGACATATAATATGGATATCATATCTTTCTTGATACTATAGATGCTTATCATTACATAGTATAAAACAAAGTCATCTACCGCGTCTGTCTGTCCGTCTGTTCGCGATAAACTCAAAAACTACTGAACGGATTTTCATGCGGTTTACACCAGTGGATAGAGTGATTCATGGGGAAGGTTTTAATGTATAATTTGTCAATGATTTTTTTATAATCAAGGCGTGACAACGTCGACCGTCCCCGCTAGTTATGTATAAAGTAGAAAAGCCGAGACAATCATAAGAACTGCCGACATAAGTGAAAACTTAAATCAATGATATAAATGTTTTCTCTTATGAATTTTCATATTAATTATAGTGTGAATGACAATATTTAAACTTCAGAATTTGTTTATTGAAATTATTAACATTAGTGAGGTTTTCATATCTATAGGCACTCGGAGCAATAATTATGTACATTTTTTTTTATAAAAATGTAGTTTTATCTATTTATCAATCAAACGTATGATGAACTGCAAAATATCAATATTACTAGGCGTCGCTAATCTGATGCAAGCTGCGCAAGCGCAATGCGGCTGGTAATGCTGACGTAGGATGTCATAATGCGAAATTACAAATTGACTTCCTGCCATAAATACCGCTCAACGTGCCTAAAGTAGTTTTTCACTTAAGAAACATAAGCCCCATTCTTCCATAGATATCTTGATAATTTTACATACAAGTATTTAGGAATTTAAATTTAAACAATTTGATCGAACGCTGATCGAAATTTTCGTGATGCGCGCAACGGCATATCTCTAACATATTTAAAATATTATCATAACTTAGTATAAATGAAAGTCCCCCACCGCGTCTGTCTGTCTGTTCGTGATAAATTCAAAAACTACTGAACGGATTTTCAAGCGGTTTTCACCAGTAGATAAAGTGATTCATGAGGAAGGTTTTTGTATCAAGATTTTTTTTATAATCAGGGCGGGATATCGTCTGCCGGGCCAGCAAGTGCTTACTAAACTAAAAACGGTATTTCAATAATAAATCACAAACGAAATCAGAGAATAGGTGCGGACCAAGAGTTTGCAGAAAAAAACATATTTCCATAGGTTTATAATTTCGAAACTTGTTAGTAATGAAACAAACTATAAGAAAGTTTGGAACAACTTCAACGAATTCATATTAAACTAAATTGTAAACAGAAATCAACCTTCAATTTCTCAAGTCATAAAAGAAATATTAGATCAAATTGTATACTAACATACAATATTTCAACTTATAAAAGAGCTCCTTACAAGTTTTTGAAAGTTAATTTTACAACAGTGACGATTGAAAAATTGATAGAAATTACTGATTGATTTAACGTGAAATAATATATTTAAACCCAAAAATTTAGCACGATAAGCTTGTAGCTCTTTCTCATTAGATTTTGCCTGCTTTTTGTTTAGGAACCAATCTTCTCGATTATTATTGCCATTGTCGAGTAGGTAAAGAGATTACTAGTATCTTGTGATAATTTCAATGCTCTAACAAGACGGTGGCTCCCTTGTTAGAACTTCCCAGGGAGTTAGTGTGTCATCTCAGAATTCATACTCCGTGGTTTTATTTCCCATCCACTTCACTTGTGTACAATAAGCGTACTATTAAAGTACATTCATTTATTTAATAAATTATAATCGTCTATGTCGTCAAAAATCCTGATGGCCTAGTGGTTTGACCGGTGGGATATCATTCTGATGTTCTTAGATTGGAACCCTAGCATGTATCAATGAATTTTTAGGAATTCGCGTACATTTAGTAATCGAAATCGGTAACACTATCGGTTGACGGCGAAGGAAAACGTCGTCAGGAAACCCGAAACTGAGACATGTTGTCAGTTAGAAATCGCCAATATGTCGTGGATTGGCGTGGTGATTATGCCCATACCTTCCTTCGGGAAGGGCCTATGGCTCTGCAGTAGGTTTCTTACAGGCCGATGATGATAATCTAGCGAAAACTTTTTACAAAATTCACAATTTTTTCCTATATACTAGAAAAACAACTTACGCTTACAGGTGGTAGAGTCACGCTGAAGTTATTTCTGGTTTCAGCATGAATGGGTCGGCTCACCCGGGGTAGTACCACCCGCTCACAGAAAACCGACGTGAAGTAATAGCACTTGCATTGTTGCGTTTCGTTCGGTCAGTGAGAGCGCCGGATACCCACTTCCCCTCCCCTAGCCCCCTCCCACACTCCCCCTGACCCAAACACAGGCTGGCAACGAACTTGCGACTCCCCTGGTGTTGCAAGTGTCTATCACCTGTTCGTTTGCCTCATATGATATAAAAAAAACCATTTATAGGTAAATGTATCTGCATTTATATGCAATATTATTATTGGACGGTATTCAATATCTCCATAGCTTACGAATAAATCTCTCGATTGCATTGCACGTAATTGCATTTTTTGATCCTCGCACAAATCCCAATAACTGTTTTCGATTTCTAGATCGGATTTACATGAGATTTAATTTAGTTTTCGATTTTGCTAGAATTGGCTTTGCGTTTCGTGTTTTATGGATTTTATTTGTCTCTTTATCTATGTTATTTACAATTTTACAGTATACTAGCTGTGCCCCCGACTCCGTCCACGTGGAACCTAATGTACAAGAATAGTGACTAATAAAATCATCTGAATGTATTAAGTCCATTTAATTATCTACTTTTCTCTCGTACTTAAGTCGCATGATCATTAAAATTACAATAAGTTTTGCTACAGTAAACCGATTTTAATGAAATCAAGACTAAATGTTACTCAAGGATATGCTTTATTATTCTCTTAGTGAGGTTTTATGGTGAACGCAGTACTTTAGCAAGGATGCGTGTTCGTACAAACAGACAGACAGACATATCTAAAAATGATTGAAATGTATTTTATTACTTATTCCAAGACAATAGCAACATTTTTTTAAGAAAAGTCTAAAAAGTACAGACACGTTCGATGTTATTACAAAAAAGTTAAATACGTATTGAACCCTGGCTTTAAAAAGGTCTCATATTAATTGCACCGCGGTCGCTGATTGTTCGCCATCTTACTCTTTTGTCTCGCTTTGGTTACGTTAGGTTAGACTTGTGAAAAAGGATAACGCGAACTTGCCTCGGGCGAGCGCGGTGCATTTATTAGGAAACTTTTTTAAACCGAGTATTTAATACGTTTTTAACTTTTTTGTAATAACACGGGTTAAGTTTACGTTCTTGTTTTATGTTCAGAGAAAAAAAAATGAACAAAAGATTGCAAATAAGAATATGCTTTAATGGTTAGCTGGAAGAAAATGCCTTGTTGTACTAAGCTCGCCAGTGTATAAACTAAACAGCGCAATTCATTCATACTTTGTCTACAATTTTTTCTTATGAACAATGTTATTCGTTTACTTCCCCTCTCCTGACCATGCGTACCACACCTCAGGTGGATAACTCTGTGTTAGTGATGCTTTATTGGTTAGTTGTGTTTCGGGATTAGGCAGAGTAAGCCCAACAGCCGATAGGCTTGGTATAGTGATGATTGGCGATAGTTTTGCGATCTCTCAATGGTCGTAGTTATTCTTGGGTTCTATCGTACTTACCAGTCACGGTTCTATTACTTTGCCGTGATACTACGGATTTTTTTTAAACACATACAAAATCGATTTGCCATTGTGCGCGCATCATTCTAGAACTTACATAGATTGCGATCTTTTTGAAGTGAAACTTTTTATGGGTGGGTTTTAAAATTCTGATCCGCAACCTTTTTGTTTGGCGAAAATTGATGGGGTGAACACTGTGTCGGTTAGAGTGTTGAAAACACCGGTTCTCGTCCAATAACCGAAGTTTAGCAATGTCGGGTGCGGTAAGTACTTGTATAGGTGCCGTCTGGGAACACCGGGTGGTATTGGCTTTTTGATGTATTTTTTTATAATGTAATATAAAAGTTTCACTTCTATCGTGCGTTTTTACGACACAATCTTAATTATTTTATTTTAATTAAACACTTGATCCTTATCTACGAAAATGATCACGATAGCTTAATTTAATATAAAGTTATCAGAGTTTTAGGAAAGTTTGATTTTTATAAGTATTAGGTACGCCTTGGAAAAATGGGGTAAGCTGTGTTCTATTCCTCTGTATACAAAATATATAATTAAGATAATAAAACGACGCAGTAAAGTCGAGAGTATCAGCTAGTATTCATCAAATTTGATGACGTTAATATAAGTGTAAGAGAGATTAATAAATCAATACGAAATTTTATTTCACAGTAATATATCGTTCGTGGAAATAAGTTCTTCAATTAATCCGAGTCAACGAAAGAAAATTGTACGAAAAGGATAAGTTCCAAAGCGAACTGTAATCATGAGGACGTGCTTCTCTTGGGATATCTAAAAATAAAATTCCTTTGTGATTTCTCTATTGTTTTATTGGGAATCAGTAACATATAGGTGTAGGGAAATTAACTGATCCGACAGATAATTTTTTGTCCTTTCCAATAGTAAAAAAGACTCGACTACAGCGCCGGTGATCGGTTCAATATTTTATGTTTATAAATTTTATATTTATTTTTGTCTACATCTACACTTGGGCCATGTGATTGATATCTTGCCGTGTATAGTAATAGGTGGATTATTTATTTTTCTTAATTTCTCCATATCGGTACGGTTAGGTTAGGTTAGACTTCACTCTAATACAGGCCCACGAGGTTAAGGCGCATTAGTGTTCAGTGCGTCTCAGTTCGTCAGAGAGGGTCAAGGTCTTCCCTTTCCAGACATTCAGTCGGGGCCCTGATGAGGGGTCAACATCTGCCGGGTCGGGTAGAAGTAGTGCTGAGGCTGTTCCTGCCCACCCGGCTAAATGGTGCAAGAAGAACACCGAGGGGGTTTAGTCAGTATAAATCTAACATTCTCACCTATGCTGCCCGGCTAGGTGCAGATATCCAAGAGGATTCCACCGCGAAAAAAAAAAAAAAAGTGTTAGACTTGCGAAACAAAGACTGCGCGAGGCGACCGCGACAGCAGTCGGCGAGCGCACTGCGGTGGCGTTAATATGAAAGTACCGGAAAGATAAACAATTTTATTATTTAGTCATAATTAGCAATTTTATTATAAATCTAATACAGTTTGTAAAATATATTCCGAGTAATATTGTTACTGCCGATTCTGTTTCAATTCTATATAGTTTGAAGTTCGTTCGTTGCATTTTAAATGAAACGATGTAATTATCACAATGCTACGAATAGTGTTAGAACTAGTTTCACGTTCTCAAAGGACAATTTATGACAAAGATATAGCATTATAATGAACAATAAATAGATAAAATTTAATGTTTATAAATATTTAAAGCCTTCTATAGCCGCATAAAGTTATCGCCGGTGAGTTTGTTGTAAATTTTTCATTGAAGATTTTAACTTCTGTTATTTGAATATCGTTAAATATTATTCTCTTAGGATTAAATAAATGTCGTGCCCGTCGTAAGGAATTTATTTTTACACGAGAATATAAAAATTAAAGAGACACACTATCGCTCAATTGCACTGTGGTCACAACACACCTTACATTTTATTTCTGAGGTGTTCGCATCGATTTCCAGAATTAAAATGTTCGTGGCTTATATATATTACAAAGTGGAGCACGGAAATATCTGGAAGCCTGACGTAATTGTTCGAAAAATTCGACAAGCTTTGAGTTGTGCAATTTTATAACCCTATTCTTTGCATACAAAAGTAAGTGTGGTGAAAAGATCTAGTATATTTAATTATTATGAGGAATTCATTTTATTTAATTAAGATTATTCTTATACGTGTTGTTTTAACGTTTAATTTGCGGAAATCAATCATTAAATATCATAGTCGATCAATTCCAGGCGGAAGTACAAAGAAACGCCCACTATACTATTTAATGTTTTACCATTTCTAGTTTGTTTTATGGCATTTTTTTTAATTGTAGCACGGCAAAATGACTGCACTATACCTCATGGTAAGCATAGTATAATCCAAAAACAATGGCGATCACCGAGTGATACACTATCCATCGCCGGTCGCCGCTGTCATGCCGGCCTGCGAAAAGCTGGATATGCACAGGTTGATCCCGAAACGCGATCTATAGAAGCGAATCACTATGACGAGATTTTTCGCCATATACATGGTGGTTGCGACCCAGTCAGGCTGTAAAACCTTACCATCCCGCAAACTGTTATAAAAATATAGAAGTTATCTATGGCAGTGCTGATTTTGTTGTAGTAAATTTTAATATAAACATTTGTCTATTGCATTATACAGGTTAACATCTTATAATTCAAGTAAACTATAGCAGCAAAATATACATTAGCGGAGTTTGCGCTGGGGTCTGTGATACAGTCTCAAGATTAGTACGGAAGTCAACGTTAACTTAAATTGGCGCCGTCAATGACATTTTAATTTTGTAAACAATTTATGTAAAACTTTTTGCACAAGCAATTATAATTATAATATTATAATACAGGTAGTAATATTGTGTAGATTAACTTACTTGTGTAATATATTATTTAATGTAACACAACATATACTACATATAACGTGTTGAGAGAATACACCTTTAGACTTTAATGTATTTAAAGAATTATTAAAAAATATATAAATCTGTCCAGTAGTTTTTATTTATTTATTTTTAGTTATAAACACACAAACAGACATACATGAAGAAAAACGCTGACAATATCTGAAATTAAATACAGAATAATTACAGAACCGCTACACTTATTTGGCTAGCGCTTTTTTGTCGTCTTTCCAATTGTCAGGACAAGGTTATGAAAATGATTAAAAATTGTACGAAAATTCGGGTTCAAAAATCTCTATATAAAAAGTGAAGTGAGAGAGACAGGAGATGATAAGGAGATTTTGAAAAACGTTCATAGAATTGATAAATTGACGTTCAGCAGTTGCCATTCTATTTGATTACATTGTTTTAGGGAAGATTTTGTCTCCTTTTCCTCGTTAACATGTTCATGCAAGGCTAGAGTAATTAGTTTATAGTATATGAGGGTTTATTTCTCATAAAACAATGGTGGCCACCCCGCGCCTGCGAGCGCAAGTGTGCCCACAGTTGATCAGTATTGCGCCCGCTGCAAGATTTCCAAAATACTAAATTAAAAATACCATTTATTAAAATGTATGACGTAGGTATCATTTCCACCTAAAAAAACAAACGTGTGCCCACCGCACTGTAAAAAAAATGTTCACTGCACACTTGCTTTGAAAAAGGTTGCCTACCGCTGTTATAGTATAAAATTAATAACTTAAATATTTTGATTTTAGTCCTGGGAGTTTTTGGCGGGATCTTGGAATGACATGTAGTGGTCTTTATATTTTATCCATAATCTTGTGTTATTTGGCTCTATATTGTGTAATGTTGGTGGTGCTTTACGTTATATAGTTTGGTTATTGTGAACAAGTGAAGTGGATCGGAAATAATGCCACGGAGTATGGATTGTGACTTGCCACAAAAACTCCCTGGAAAGTTCTAACAAGACGACCACCATATTGTTAGTATATTGAAATGATCGCAAGACACTTGATGTGTCATTACCTACTCGACAATGGCAGTGATAATCTACTAGAAGACTGGTTGCCAAAAATAAAATAGAAGAAGAACTTGTAATACTATTAACTACGCGACAATGGCAGTGATAATAATCTAAAAGATTGGTTGCCAAATTTAAAGTTAAAAAAAAAATGACACAGACTAAGTATTGTTGTTCCAGTTAATAACATATTTATAAATTGGAATATTAAAAAAATACTTTCAAAACTATATAGAAGTTTTATCAACTAACTTTCCGATACGGTTGAGATTATGCTGCGAAGTTAAATTGAGAAACATTTTCTTTTCATGCCTTACTTTTCTGTGGTAGCGGCTATTTACTATATGTATGCAAATGTGTTCGTTCACTCGAAGACTATTATAACTTGATATTGTAATAGGATAAGTTGGTGTATCTTTTCGAATAACAGTCTAAATGGCTTTGTTATATTATACCTTTTTTTTTTTTTTTTTTTTTTTTTTTTTTTTAACGTGGGGAAATCCCTTATGGATACCCACCCTCCCGGGGGAGAGAGTGGGTTATGTCCGACTCGCACGGACTAAAACCCCACGGTGTACCGACAGACCGTTGTGTGGGGGCGGCAAGGGATCGTTCCAGCTAATCACCTTGTAGAGCCGCCCCCACGGTCCGCCCGGCGGAAGGTGACCGCCGGGCTCCTACCTATAGAGGGACAGACCGGGTACACACCGGCTGCCCCCCCTCGTCCGCCGGACCTGTGCAATGAGGAGATGGGCCCCCCGGCCCATCCCCTCAGGTCCGGCTACGGTGGCGGGAGGAGTTGGGCGAAGCGCCGCCTCCTCCCGCCTGTCCTCCTTTGGCGGAGACGGCCACTTTGAGGATCTGCCTCGCGAGCCCTCTCCGCCTCCTCCTTCTGCGAGATAACCTCCTCGCAGAAGGAGGCCATCGCTCGCCAAGCCTGTTCGCTGCCGAGCATGGCCGAAACCACGCTCGGCAGCGATAAGTCCGTTCCCACCGCCGCCGCCAGAATGCGGCGCTGCTCCCCCCACGCAGCACACTCAGACAGAGTGTGCTGCGCGGTATCTTCGACAGCGCCGCACTCGTGGCAGGCGGCGGTCGGCTCCCTGCGTGCGATCCGGTGCAGGTACCACCCGAAACAACCGTGTCCGGTGAGTACCTGCACCAGTCGGAACGTCAGGGAGCCCCACTTCCTCCCAATCCACACCCGCAGGACCGGGCGGACGGCGTCCACGGTAAATCGTCCGAACCGCTCGTCCGCCAGGTCCTGCTGCCACCTTTCCACGGCATCCTCCCGCAGACGCCGTCTCTCCGCTTCTACCTCCCTGGGAGCCGGAGGCTCCCCCCTTCGTTTCCTCGCCGCCGTGAACTCGTACACGGCGGCGAGAACTCCTGCCTCCAGCTCCCAGGGCAGGGAGCCGGCGAGCGTAAAGGCCGCCGCCGAGGACACCGTGCGGTACGCCCGGATCGCCCTCAGTGCCACCGTGCGCTGCGCATTACGCAGCGCGCGCACGTTGGCGGCACCGAGGGCGTCGGCCCACACCGGTGCCCCGTAGGCGGCCATCGCCCGCACGACTCCCATGTAGAGTCGGCGGCACCCGGCGCCCGGCCCCCCTATGTTGGGGAGCAACCGGCCGAGTTGTTATATTATACCTAACATTGTATTAAATAAAAAAACAACTATATTTGAGAACAAATTAAATCTAAAATCCTGTAATCAGATATCATCTATTCCGTATATTGTTGTTGTAATATACATAGTACAGTATATAAGACAAAAAAGAAGGTGAACCTCGGAACGATACATAATAGGCTGGAAATTTCTATATGCCTTTACTATTTGTTTCTCGTTCGCTTAATTAGGAACTAAAAATAGCTGAGGATCAACCGAACCTAAAAAATAAATAGCCTAGAACCATGTGCGTAAAATTCTGCATCGAATGGCATAGTCCTGTGCCGATGCGTTCAGTAGTTGTGACGTGATTGTGCTTCAAAATATTTTCATTATATGTATAGATTTTGATGTTCCGAAAGTTTGTCCTTTTTTTTTTATTAACGTGGGGAAATCCCTTATGGATACGCCACCCTCTCGGGGGCGAGGATGGGTTATGTCCGACTCGCACGGACTAAAACCCGTACCATCCGATCGTATTGTTGGGGCGGCAAGGGATCGATCTACCCTATTCCCCTTGAATAGCCGCCCCAACGGTCCGCCTTGCGGAAGGTGGCCGCCCGGACTCCGTCCTAATAGGGAGACAGACTGGGTACACACCAGCTGCCTCCCCTCGTCTACCAGATCTGTGCAATGTGGAGATGGCCCCCCCGGCCCATCCCCTCAGGTCCAGCTACGGTGGAGGGAGGAGAAGGGCAAATCGCCGCCTCCTCCCTCCGGTCCTCCGTTGGCGGAGAGGGCCACTCAGAGCGTTATCTTTGCGTATTCTCTCCGCCGCCTCCTTCTGCGAGATGACGTCCAGACAACGATCGAGCAGTCCCCACCGAAAGTTTTGTCCTACTGTTAGTAGGAATATTGTAATTCAACTAACCTGTAGCATGCAGTTTTCTTAACGGATCGACGATAGCGAAGTAGCGGTCGGCGGAAAGCGCAGTCAGCGTGAACACTGAGACACCTATGCTGACGTCTTTAGCAGCTTCTGAAACCCGGCAGACAGTCGTACCCCAAGGCCACGACTCCACAGTGTAGACTATAGATGTGAAGGGCACGCAGGTTATAATGACCAGGAGATCCGCCAGCGCCAGTGAAAGAATATACCTGGAAACAAGGAATATTAACGTAAATTTATAATACGATAGGATACATAAAAAAGTGCGTGCGCGCTTAGAGGTCATTCGTTAATTACATAACTGCCCAGGATTGCGGGGGGGAGTATTTAAAAAATCGGTACGTGCCTTTTCTTGGGAGGGAGGAGGGTAAAATCCTTTGTTTCGTAAACGGAATTTAATATTAGAATGCCGAATGGTTTTTTAATGTTATTGTTTAATACAATTTTAAAATCTTAAATGTGTTTATTTTACTCCTTTTCAGTGTTTTAAATAATGATTATAACACATTTTTCTTGCATATTAATCTAGTTTTAGTTATTTCGAGATTAAAAAATGATTCTTTTAATTTACTTTTCATTATAATAATAATATTCCAAATATTATTATTAATTTTTAATATTATTTAATATTTATATTTTTAATATTATATATTATTATAATAGTAATTTATATCTGACGGCGATAAAAGAGTATGACCGAAATTATTTGTTAAAGAATAAAAATCTTAGATTTCTTTATGTTCCCATCCTTTTTTCATCTCACTAATGCTTTTACAATATCGTTGAATTAATAAACGTAATTAATTTATTCATTCAATATAGCTAACTGGAGAATTCGAATCTTCGAATCCGATCAATTTATGTACATGTCTGGTATTTCAATCGGAATTATATGGATATATATGATTTGATTTTATTCCTAGTAATTTAATTTTATTATGGTCTGACAATGTTATGCAAAATACGCTTTTTTCTACTTTTACATTGTTACATATCGAACTATATTTGAATGTATTGAGGTCGTGGTGTATTCCTATTTTTAGTTAAGTGATAATATCTGATATTGCTTCAATGTATGCTTTGTTTTCATACAATATTTTCTAAAGAAATTGAAATTTTTGGCATCTCTGACTCCACAATAAGAATCTGACATCCTTCTTATAGTTAGAATTGAGAAAATTCTGCTAAAGCTTAATTTATATACTATTTATGGACAGTAATAAAAAAATACTATGTTGTCTAGACCTTGGTAATTGCGTACATTGTAAATACTTGCGTCTAAAAAAAGTGTCATCAAGGACTTTTATTTCAGTGTTCTCATAGAAAGTTCGTACTGTTGTGCGCAGTCGTCTTCAATTACCCTTCGAGTGCAGTTACCAGTTATTCAAACCAAAAAATGGATTTACTAATTTTAAGACTAAGAAACCGCGTTAAGTTACCAACTCTTAAGGCTATATTATACTTTCGACTTATGTTCGGATGTTACTCTCAAATAAGCAAATCTAAACTGAAATGTTTGTTATTCAAATTGTATTGTGTAATTGTTACCATTGCTCCGATAATTATATTTTTACAAAGACCACTACATATAGGCCCTTATATGATTCCTCTAATATTCGAGTACGTTTCAATTATGTCAGTAAGTTTAATTACAGCGGAAAAATTTCTAATTAATTATTGCAAGAACATAAAAATTGCAAGCGCTATTATGGGCGTTAAACATTCTACAATAATTCCTCTAACTGTGGTTATCACTACTACGCTATTTTTTATATCTACAATCGTTGTTATAATCATAAAAATAGTAAAACTTCCCACAAAATTACTTCCAATTCTCTTAACGAACTCCTGTATTTCACTAATTAGAGATATTAACTATTTATCCGTCGTTATTATTTTTGCGATTTTACACAAACAAATGAGGATCATCAGACAAACAATGGATACGAATACGATTCCGGTGAACATTATTGGGAAGAACGAGATTAAAAAGAAGACAAAGCTGGTCAGGAAGTGTACATTAATGTACAAACATTTACTGGATAATATACACACTATTGAGCACATCCTTCATTGTTTGGTAAATATTCATTTTAATATATCTTTTGACTTATTTAAAATATAATCGTTTATATTATGTATTCTTCTTAGGAAATTATGATTATCTTTGCATGCAAAATCGTGGTGGTCTGGTGGTTTAACCGGTGAAATATTATTTCGATGTCCGATGTTCTCTTGAATTTTTAGAAATTCGCGTATATTTACTAATTTTAATAATGTTACCAATATTTACGACTGACGATGAAGCTAAACATCGCGAGGAAACCTTAACCTGAGAAATGTTCTTGTAGTACTACTATATGTGGAAACACAGAGCTGTGGATTTCTCAGAGTCTTTTTTTTTTTTATTGTAGCTCGTCAAAGTGACTATACTGTGCCTGATGGTAAGCACAGTACAATCCAAAAACAATGGCGACCACCGAAAGACATACTATCTATCGCCGGTCGCCGATGTCATGCCGGCCTGAAAGCGACCCAGTCAGGGACAGCCCCCCCCCCGGTTGCTGGATATACACCGGCTGATCCCGGAACGCGACACGCCCAAACGTGTCACTATGGCGGGTGTTCCACCTGGTGTACGGTGGTCGCGATCCAGTCGAGTACAGACACCCTACCACCCCACAAGTCTGAATCGTCAGTCAATATGTCGTGGGCTGGCGTGGTGATTATGCCCATACCTTTCTTTGGGAAGAGGCCTATGGCCTATGGTCTCTTATAGGCGGATGATGATGATCTTTGCATGCACTACAAAAGTTGTATGTAAACTGATTTGTTCCTTTAACATATTATGGCATTAATAGTTCATCACTTGCTCAGCTTTTATCACAAGCCCAACCTAATTTGATGTTATTACTAGGTTATGATAGTTTTGTAGGGTTAATCACTCATCGTCGTATCTACTTTGACACTTTAACAAATCGCCCTAGTTAGTCTGCACATTCTAATCATTTTAGTTACGGTATGTCAAAGTAGCACTTTTATCATGATCAGACCAAAATCCGATGAAATTCTCTTTCCTAAGGAGATGACATTTCTTTGTAAAAAGATATTTCTTTATTGCTCCTTATGACTATTTTATTTAATAACTAGCTGTGCCCGCGGTTCCATCCGCGCGGAACCTAATGTAATAAAATCAGTGACTAATAAAATCATCTGAATGTATTAAGTCCATTTACTTACCTACTCTTCTCTAGTACTTAAATCGCGTCGTCATTAAAATTACAATAACTTTTGATAGAGTAAGCCGATTTTAATGAAACTAAGACTAAATGTTACTCGAGGATATACTTTATGACTTTTATCGTGGGCACAGTACTTTAGCCGTGATGCGTGCTCAAACAAACAGACAGGCAGACATTACTAAAAATGATTGAAATGTATTTTATTACTTATTCCAAGACATCTGCCACATTTTTTTTCACAAAAATCTAAAAAGTACAGACACATTAGATTTACATTCTTATTATATGTATCTAATAGATATGGTGGAATCTCTAAAACTGCAACCTCGTTGAGTCCTAATCCTCAGTAAGTGGAAAAAATGCCATTTCCTTCCGCTGAACTCCTAAATATGTGGTATCTCCAATTATTAAAACTTTGTAACTCGAACAAAATGTTATGTCCCTGCGAGGTATTGATAATACATATTTATACTCTATGACTCGAAATTCACAAAGGGAGTCCGTTATTCGTAGTTAGTAAAATATAATAACAACTTACTTGAAATTCCCGGTAATCATAGTCTTCTATACATATAATAAAAATGGAGTGTCTGTATGTAATATCAAAATAAAAAAAAATTACCGATTGGGTATGAAAGTATACACGCTTCTGATAACAAAAATGCAATTTTTAAAATTTTTGTCGGTCTGTCTGTCTGTATGTTCCGGGTAATCTCCGAAACCGCTGGACCAATTTTGACGGGAATTTCACTAGCAGATAGCTAAAATTACAGCGGGTTACTTAGGCTACTTTAAATTAGACTAGCTGTTAACCGCGGCTTTGCCCGCAATGCTATCTCCAAAACGGTTGGACAGATTTTCACGAAACTTTCACCAGCAGATAGCGGATGTCATAAAAAGTAATTTAATCTATTTAAATTTAAACTAGCTATTAACCGTGGCTTCGCTCGTAGTACTAACTTCAAAACGGTTAGACCGATCTTCACGAATCTTTCATTGACAGATATCTATCTTTATAAAAAGTAATTCAAGCAATTTTAGTTTATACTAGCTGTTAACCATGGCTTCGCCCGTAGTGCTATCTCCAAACCGGTTCGACCGATCTTCACGAGACTTTTACTGGCAGATAGCGGACCTTATAAAAAGTAATTCAAGCAATTTTAGTTTATACTAGCTGTTAACTGTGGCTTTCCCCGCAGTGCTATCTCCGAAACTGTTCAACCGATTTTTACGGGACTTTCACCAGCAGATAGCGGACATTATAAAAAGTAATTTAGTCTATTTTAATTTATACTAGCTATTAACCGTGGTTTCGACCGCTGTGCTATGATCAAAACGTTTAGACCGATTTTCACGGGACTTTCCCTGGTAAATAGCGAACCTTATAAAAAGTAATTAAGGTTATTTTATTTTCGACTAGCCGTTACCCGCGACTTTGCCTGCATGAAATTTAGCAAGATTTCAAGGCATTCTTTATTTTTAATTAAAGAAATAATTATCAGCTTATTGTTTACAATTCGGCATTATAATTATTAATAACTTTAATGATATAGAAGTCTTCCTAATAAGATTTTAGATTATAAACGTATTACGTAAAGAGTTTCATAATACAATTTCTTGCGGAACAGACAAGCGTTTATTTTTGGTATAGTCGCAAAATCTTAATTATAATGGCAATGTATATTAAATGTAATGTAAATGTAAATCTTTATAATAATATTTTAAGTTATTGTTTCATTAGTGCCTTATACACTGTAAGTGAGCACTGGAGTAGTTATATTGTGGGTTAAGGTTCCAAATATGTTGCTGATGACAAACCTCATTTGACACACTGTTAGTATTTATATATCTAATGTAAACGTTACATTTTACTGTTAGTGGCGTGCGTGTCGTACTTACAATTGTTTTTAAAGAGCATTTCTATAATTGTACATAATCTCACAATTTTATATATCTTTAATACGATTTTAGAAAACGCGTGCGGAGCTGCGGGTACAGTTAGTATGTAATAAAATCCAAAAGGAATGTTTGGGTCTTCTAATCTATTGTTTGTGCCTGGTACACGTGCATTGAATGACGACATTAATTAAAATCAGAGTATTACAAGTCTGAACAAGTAAACAAGCAAGTAACATACTACGAACTTACGTTTAAAGATGTTATGATATCGAGGATTATGCTTTCTGTTCGTAGCTTGAACTTTAAAAAATAATTTATAAAAAATCTGCAAATTGCATCTTAAAACAAAAGAAAATAACAGATTTGTTTTAGTTATTTGTACAATTTACTTCACTAATATGTAATATGGTTTAATATATAAATCATAAGTCGAATCGTTATTGAAATTTTACTCTACAAGAAATCGGGCCCCTTCTAAGTCGAAATATTAGCAGTTAAATCCTTTGGTATCTCGAAATTCTTATTATGTCGAAAACTCGTTAACTTAAATTTTTTTGCATTTTTCTTGACATTCGAGTTATAAGATTCCACTGTATTTACATCGTGGTATCGAGGCTCTTTATATATATTATTAGTATAGTAAAATAAATATGCATTTACTGTTCCAGGAATCCGTAGTATTGATTGCAAGTCTACCGAAATGTATTTTGAAAATGCACAGAGTTATTAAAAGTTTTATAGTGGTGAGTTAAATATGTTTCTTACTTCATTCATTACATCGACATGGGATAAGAAATTTTAAGAAATTAAATTACAGCTTCTACTTTGCCATACTTCGATGTAAGGCGCCAGCATTGTCCTTTGTCGATCTTAGTCAGTGAAGCTGTAAAGTTAGGCCGGTCATGAAAAGCACTTATGTTATATAAATGTATAATTTCGCGTCATAGCATGCTACGTATGCAAGACCGGCTGTATTTCGTCAGACCAGCGACGCGTAGTATAGGGGGGGGGGGGGGCTGTCTACATGTAATATTGATATTTTACAGCTTATCATACGTTTCATTGATTAATAGATTTTATAAAAATGTATATAATTACTGCTCCGAGTGCCAATAGTTATGAAAACCACACTAATATTAATAATTCCAATAAACAAATTCTGAAATTGAAATATTGTTATTCACACAAAAATTAGGTGATATTTGCCGAAACCCCCGCTCCCTCCCACGTAAGATTTAATGAGATTTTGTTTGACCTCTGTCTCTCCCATAAACCCCTCAAGTATAATGGACGCCACCTTACTATACCAAAGGTAACGCATAAGTACTAAAAAATTTCGATGCAGTCATAAGAACTGCCGACAGAAGTAAAAACTTAAAACAATGAATTAAATGTGTTCTCTTTTGAATCTTCAATACAATGGAGTGTGAAAAAGTTTTAATACAAGTTTAAAATAGTTATGATATCATTCAGTGTTTCATTTATCATTATTTATTTTATGAATAGATTTTATCGTTTAATTTACAATTTAACTCTATCAACTTGATATTTTATAATGTGAACTATACTGACTGTATAGTAAACGTCTTCAAAAAAGGGAATGGAACTTCGTTTCAACTGTGGGTCCATAGACCTCTCAAGCTTTTTTTACCCTACCGCCAATATATGTAGGTTACTTTTTATTTTAATTGAACTCGGTAGATGATACTACGAACGGGTTGTAGGCTTATTTTAAAAGATTTCTCACATACCATCTGGGTATATGTTTGAGTGACTCCCTTGATAGTTTGAATTCACAATTGGAAACCGTAGGTGTGGCTGCAATAAGGTTCTAGGTTTATTAAAATTTTTCGCGTTTAAAAATACAATTCTAACCGATGATAACCGATTTGATGCAGTCGAAGTTACACTGGTCAGCTACTAACTAATAAGTTCTAATAAACTATGCAGACTTACTGAGAAAACTAATAAATTCATTCGGAAAAATCCAAATAAGCATTTTAATTTTTATGAAATAGATTGTCTCTCAGTATGTACCTATATAATTAAACATATTTTCACCAAAAATATTAATATCGGCTGAGTGCCTTAAGCACTCGCCTTAGTAGTCCGGTGAAGCTGTTAAGACCTTGCTAGGTCAATAGCGTAGTCAGTTCTAGAAAAAAAAATATATTAAATCAGATTTGAATAAATGTTTGTTTATTTTAGTTTCACTTCCTCCGCGCGTACACACTGATACATGTTACACTGTTACTGGGCTATATAATAATATCTTTATCGAGGACAGAGAATATTCAGCTACGATTTTTTGCATTTTCAACCATAAATAAAATAATATTGCAGGGTGACGTTTCTGGTCTTCTATTGAATGCAATGGATATCGTCCAGACCACGGTGTGCGTATTTTCCCCAGCAATTTTAGCAGAAATGACATGTGGCGAAGTGGGCAGAATAAGGAAGATTATCATGAAGCAGTTGATTCAGTGTTCAGGTAATAATAATCGAATTCTTATTAATCGCTGTTCTTGGATTATATTTTGCTAAAATCAGGTACTGCTATTTTAAAAGAAATGCTTAAAAAGGATTCCACAGTTTTATATATTCTTAACCACGTTGTGATATTAAAAGAAAACTTCCTAAGGTGTTCATTTGTCATCGTCATGATTCATAATAAATTAAAATAAGCAAAGATACTTAAATCCGGAGATATTTATTGGCATATGTCAAGGCTCGGACCTGTGGACTACCGAATAGAACCAGAAAGCTAAGCAAATACTCAGAGTAGGAAAATTAAGCACAATTATGAACAACTAAATATTAGGTTCAGATAAGGACAATACTGTAGCTCGGAGATAAAGCCGCGAATACACCAATTCTTAAATTTTACAACAGTCTTTATTAACTATGGCTTTTATATTCATAAAAAATCTGCTTCTATCACTGTATGAAAAAAATTGGATCAACTTTTCAATACCGGTGTACGGTGTGACATTGTGTGACTTATATCATTGGAAAGGGTTGCAAAAATTATTTTTGCTTAAATAACGGATTCTCCTTGAGTTTAACAATTTCGCCACTAGGACTTTGAAGTCCGGTGAAGCTGTTAAGACCTTGCTAAGTCAATAGCGTAGTCAGTTCGAGAAAAAAAAAGCCACTAGGACTTATAAATATTTTTGGTTATTTATTGGAGGAATCCACTTTGATTCGAAATAATTGGAAATATATGCAAATGGCATTAATCAATTTATTTTATGCAACTCTCATAATTCAATTTGAATAACTTTTTGACATAGTGCCCTCATCGACGTTCTAAATACGCACCTCCAGACGCTTGCCGGTGGCTCATCCACACACTAAAACCTAATAAAATAGCAACAATCGTAAGGTTCTCCAGAACTTTCATTATGCGTACGTCGGCATTGTGGAATTAGTTACCCGGTACAGTATTCCCACAGATTTATGATATGGGTCTCTTTAAAAAGGGATTGAATAACGGTCTTTAAGGCCAGTAATGCAATATGCAACAACGATCCCCCTGGTATTACAGGTGTCTATAGGCGACGGTAACAATTTACCATCTGATGGACCGTTTGCCTGTTTACTACCTTTTAACAAAAAAAAATATGTTTGAAAGTCAAAACTGATGGTAAATTACGCCAATGTTTCTAGGAAGATAAGTTTTTTTTTAGTTTATAGGTTTTAGCGTTAGACCTCAATCTCACCTAATGTGAAACGACGATATAGCCCAGGACGGTACATACGAGTACGCTAAACTTATAGTGACTGGCTGAAATATATAGCCGCTGCAACATACTTAGGCGCTTGACGATAGTAAAGAACATAGAAGAGAGAATACTATTGTCTAGGGATAGGTCAGATTTACGTTTGCGAAGCTAAAATATACTTAAAATAAATAGAATTATTTATTATTACAGACGAATCGTTACGTTTCGATTTGGGAATAATGTTGGAATACATAACTCGTCGACCTTTCAAGCACATCATTTGGCGGGCTGTCCCACTTAATTCGTCTCTTCCGATTTCCCTAATCGGCTTGAGTATCACGTACGTCATTGTAATTATGCAGATAAATACTTTTCATATTTAAATTTCATTCATATTACACACTTTTACTATTGTTTACATAATATAAGAAAACGCACCAATGTTTCAAATGTGTAGGAATAGCCTATATCTTCTCCTTTATCTTCTATTGCTATACATATAATAAGAATGTAAATCTAACGATACTGTACTTTTTCGGGTTTCGTGAAAAAAGAATAGAAATATATGTCTGTCTGTCTGTTTGTATGAACCCAAATCACTGCTGGATTCATAATATATCATAAAGCATATCCCCGAGAGTAACCGGGTCTTTGTTTCATTAAAATCGGTCCACTCTATCAAAAGTTGTTGTAATTTGAATGACGGCTCGAGCTAAGTACGAGAGAAGAGTAGTACTGGATATTAATATTCTAAAGCTGGAGGGTTTGTTTGTTTGGTTGAACGCACTAATCTCAGGAACTATTAGTCCGATTTGAAAATTTTTTTCAGTGTTAGGGAGGAAAGATATAGGCTATATATATAATCAGACCAATAGGAGCGGAGCAACAATGAAGAATATTTAGCGTTAGCCCATAGTAACTATTCCACGCGGACGAAGTCGCGGGCAGAGGCTAGTTATAAAAATAAAGTTTTAGGTTTTGATTAATGTAAATAAAGTAAATTTATTATGAGTAAACTATCTTTTTCCCGCGACTTCGTCAACGTGGAATAGTTGCTTTGGGCTAACGCTAACACACAGAGAAAGCTCTCAAAAAGAAAAAGAAACCCGATTTTGAAACATTCTCCATTGTTGCTCCGCTTCTTAACGTGATGATAACCTTATAACCTTATTAAGCTTATAACCTTCCTCGATAAATGATCTATCTAACACTGGATATTTCATATCGGACCAGTAGTTCCTGAGATTAGCACGTTCAACCAAACAAGCAAACCCCCCAGTTTTATAATATTAGTATGAATTAATTACACTGGTCTGCAAAAAAAAATATTTACCTCCTGATTGTTTTTATACATGATAACATCATAGTAGGTGCTCTAAACACGGAATTTAACATGCATATAAATACAGCACATAGATTTTAAATACAGTGTCCATTTCATTAAAAAACGTATTATCAAAGTAGCAACAATTACAAGAAAGTGAAGAAAGACTACGGGGTCTAAGTTCTACAGCGAAAAATGGTAATTTTACAGTCACAAGTTATAAAAATACCAGTATATTTATCTCACTAGGGTAATATAATTCAAGTTATTTTGTACTTTTTTCTTTTTATAGTTTGCATGGAAGTTTCTCGGCGAATAGACTAATAAAAGTCAGCAAGCATTGCTGCTGACTATTTTCCACTGTAGCGTCTTTAAATATGCATAATATCCTTAGGAAACCTTTCACCATGCTCATCTGATACGACAAAGAGATTTTCCGAAAAATCTACATGCGAGTCCAAAAAATTAATTATGAGTGAAATATTGCATCCTAAAGCTTTATAAGCAGAAAAAAGCTCTCGAATGTTTTGTCGGTAGTTGTAAGCTTTTGTATTAGGTACCAAGAGAATTATCACACACTTTTACAAAAGCCACTCAAACTGTTTTCGGCTTTGTTCAACTTCGAATTGAAAACGTTATCTGTCATAGCTCTCTAAGAACAGTCTGTAGAATTCTTACAAGTGCGCGGCATTTCATAACCTAAAAATGAATGGAATTCAATAAAAAAATCTATTTTATATTTATTATGTCTGTTCAGAGAAAACTGGATAATCTACACATAAACGAATTTAAAAAAATATACATATAGTACGAATTTTGTGCAAAACTCACTAACGTATTTGATATAGAACGTAAACTATTAAAAGACAAGTTTTTAACTAACTGTTGTAAAGTCACAGTAAATACTGTGCAAGCTCATATGTACTTCCATAGAAATCACTTTGCGTACTTTCCTTCCTTCTCTTACAACAAAAACCTATTTGCGAATGCATAAAACGCATAAGAAAAAACTCAATTTATTATATTTCGAAAAAAGAAAACCATATCGAAAAATATAGACGTGATAGAAAAAATCGGCTATCTGGAACAGATTCAAAGCATCAAAATCTTCATATTTATGACATAATTTTTTGAAGGAGGATTTTGTTGCAGACCAGTGTTATCAGTATATCTTTAAAAAAATTAGAAATAAAAAAAAATGTAGATCTTATGTTTATAGTGTGTATAAAAGAATTGTAATAGTAATTTTGTTTCCCTTATTTGAGAATTTTGTGTCTTTATGTTTAGTTGCTACATTTGTTCTATCGCTTAACAGATGTCTTGATCTTCCTGTATATTCATTAATATGCCCAAGGAACTTTAACAAATAAATATGTATATGTGACGAACTCAATCCAACTCAAATTTAAGCACTTAGTCTACATAACTAGTTTTCAGTTTTTAGGCAAATCAAGGATGTATTTCTTTCTTATAAAATCTTGTATAAAAAATATTAAAAAGCAGATCTAAAGTTTAATGTGTGCATAAAAGATTAAAAACAATAAAAAAAATTGTAACAGACAAGTGTGTTCTAATTATACTGTATACTAGCTTCTGCTTGCAACTTCGTCCGCGTTTAATAGTTACCTTAGGCTAACGCCGACACGCAGCGGAAACTCTCAAAAAGTAAAAAAAAAAACGTTTTTGAATGTTTCTGTTGATCTTAGCATCATGATATGTAGCCTAAAGCCTTCCTCGATAAATGAGCTATCTAGGCACTCATAGAATTTTTCAAATCAGACCAGTAGTTTCTGAGATAAGTTCAACCAAACAAACAAACCCTCCAGCTTTATAATAGTAGTATAGACTCTTCTCACGTACTTAAGTGGAGCCGTCATTCATATTACAATAAATAAATACATAAATAAAATAAATTACAATAAATAAAAAACGTACAGACACATTAGATTACATTCTTATTATATGTATAGATATAGATTCCTAGACACCTGCAACATTTTTTTTCACGAAAATCGAAAAAGTACAGACACGTTAGATTTACTTCGACTGACTACGCTATTAGCCTTTTTGGAGGCCTCTGCAGCTTCACCGGACTACGTTAGATTTACATTCTTATTATATGTATAGATTAACATACATATGGAATATTACACATTAACATGTATATATTACGGACTCACGTGAGTTTAAGAACTTAGATCAAGTAATCATTCTTGTTTCAAGTAGTTATATTTCTTTTTTATAAAATCTTGTATTAAAAAAACATATAAAAAGTAAATCTAGAGTTTTGAAGTGTGCATTAAAAATACAAAAACAATAAAAAATAATTGTGACAGACAATTGTGTTCTGATTATACTGTATATTAGAATATATAAGGAACATCTATTATACAAATAAACATGTATATATCACGAATGCACGTAAAATTTAAATATTAGTTCAAGTAATTAATAATTTTTGTTGTAAGTAAATGTGTTTCTTTTTATAAAATCTTGTATTAAAAAATATAAAAAAGTAGATCTAGAGTTTTAAAGTGTGCATTAAAAAACAAAAACAATAAAAAATAATTGTGACAGACAATTGTGTTCTCATTATACTGTATATTAGAATACATAAGGAACATCTACAAATAAACATGTATATGTCCCGCATGTACGTAAAATTTAAATATTAGTTCAAGTAATTAATAATTTTTGTTGTAAGTAAATGTGTTTATTTTTATAAAATCTTGTATTAAAAGAATATATAAAAAGTAGATTTAGAGTTTTAAAGTGTGCATTAAAAATACAAAAACAATAAAAAATAATTGTGACAGACAATTGTGTTCTGATTATACTGTATATTAGAATACATAAGGAACATCTACAAATAAACATGTATATATCACGAATGCACGTCAAATTTAAATATTAGTTCAAGTAATTAATAATTTTTGTTGTAAGTGAATGTGTTTCTTTTTATAAAATCTTGTATTAAAAAATATAAAAAAGTAGATTTAGAGTTTTAAAGTGTGCATTAAAAATCAAAAACAATAAAAAAATAATTGTGACAGACAATTGTGTTCTGATTATACTGTATATTAGAATACATAAGGAACATCTACAAATAAACATGTATATGTCCCGCATGTACGTAAAATTTAAATATTAGTTCAAGTAATTAATAATTTTAGTTGTAAGTAAATGTGTTTATTTTTATAAAATCTTGTATTAAAAGAATATATAAAAAGTAGATTTAGAGTTTTAAAGTGTGCATTAAAAATACAAAAACAATAAAAAATAATTGTGACAGACAATTGTGTTCTGATTATACTGTATATTAGAATACATAAGGAACATCTACAAATAAACATGTATATATCACGAATGCACGTAAAATTTAAATATTAGTTCAAGTAATTAATAATTTTTGTTGTAAGTGAATGTGTTTCTTTTTATAAAATCTTGTATTAAAAAATATAAAAAAGTAGATTTAGAGTTTTAAAGTGTGCATTAAAAATCAAAAACAATAAAAAAATAATTGTGACAGACAATTGTGTTCTGATTATACTGTATATTAGAATACATAAGGATCATCTACAAATAAACATGTATATATCACGAATGCACGTCAAATTTAAATATTAGTTCAAGTAATTAATAATTTTTGTTGTAAGTAAATGTGTTTCTTTTTATAAAATCTTGTATTAAAAAATATAAAAAAGTAGATTTAGAGTTTTAAAGTGTGCATTAAAAATCAAAAACAATAAAAAAATAATTGTGACAGACAATTGTGTTCTGATTATACTGTATATTAGAATACACAAGGAACATCTACAAATAAACATGTATATATCACGAATGCACGTAAAATTTAAATATTAGTTCAAGTAATTAATATTTTTTGTTGTAAGTGAATGTGTTTCTTTTTATAAAATCTTGTATTAAAAATATAAAAAAGTAGATTTAGAGTTTTAAAGTGTGCATTAAAAATCAAAAACAATAAAAAAATAATCGTGACAGACAATTGTGTTCTGATTATACTGTATATTAGAATACATAAGGAACATCTACAAATATACATGTATATATCACGAATGCACGTAAAATTTAAATATTAGTTCAAGTAATTAATAATTTTTGTTGTAAGTAAATGTGTTTCTTTTTATAAAATCTTGTATTAAAAAATATAAAAAAGTAGATTTAGAGTTTTAAAGTGTGCATTAAAAATCAAAAACAATAAAAAAATAATTGTGACAGACAATTGTGTTCTGATTACACTGTCTATTAGAATACATAAGGAACATCTACAAATAAACATGTATATATCACGAATGCACATAAGTTTTAAAACTTAGTTCAAGTAATCATTTTAGTTGTAAGTAAATGTATTTCTTTTTAGTAACAGCCACTTTTCCTTGTTTTAAAATTCCGTGTTAGACAACATCTAATGGTAATATGGTGGTAGGGTTGTCTAAACAATGTAGATTGATTAACGTATAGCGTATTAAAAAAAATGTGAGATTCACTTTGATTCAAACATTCAAAGTTAAAAAGTGTTTGTGATATGTTTTATTGGAGTCGTTTGGTAACCTGCAACTGCTTCCTTTCTTGTTACGTTTTCTTAAGTTCATGTGACACCGATGTTGTTAAAAAATGTATAAATAATAATTAGAAGTAAGAAGCAACTAGATTAAAAGGGCGAAGATAAACGGTAAATCAACTAATGTCTTGTACCGAATATAAAAAGTGTTCGCATTCCGTAATAGAGACATTTTAGCGACATAGATAAACACGATCTGTTAAAACTATTCACTTTGTCTTCAATATTGTAAAAGGGTTAATAGACAGCCATATCTCGTGAACTATCAGCACTTGATTCTGATGTACTGCCTTCACAAATCATCATCGATGCTTTTTATATGGGTCATTCCATGTCAAATCGACAAATTTTTTACCTGACCCCCTTTGATTTCGCTGAAAATTTTCTATCTTTTTCTACCCCCCGAAAGTTATTTTTCAGAATTTTTTCAAATTTTTTTTCCCGACTCAAAAAAGTTATGAATTTTTGAAAAAAACCGCTCTTTTATTTTTAAATTGCCAGAACTTTTTCAAAAATTGACCGTTTGGGAACTTTTTTTTTTCAAAATTTTTGTTTTTAAATGTAGTTTTCGAAAAAAATATGAAAAAATTTTCAGAGTCCCAGATATATGAAATATTTTAGTTTTTATGAAAAAACCGTAATTTTCTCAAAGTCCGACCGTTTTTTTTTTTTTTTGCTCTAAAAATACTTCAACTAATTCTGCAATGATCCCCGTTAATCAAAAGATGTGACGACAGTCGCTTCTAATTTTTTTTCTTGATTATAAAAAAACTTTTGTTGAATTTTTGGTGATTTTATATAACTTTGTTATGAAATTTTTTTTATTTCCTCGTGAAACCTCAAAAGTTGAAAAATAAAATTTAAAATTTAAAAGATTATTATTTAAAAAAAAAAAAAAAAAAATTTTCTCTCATTGACGTTATTTTTTTACTCTTATGGACGTTTTTTTTTTGGTACTGAAATATGACAACTTCAAAAATACAATGGGTGTAAAAGTTACCTCCAGTTGATACAATGTGACAATTTAAGAGCTATCGATTGTCGGTAAAAAAGATATCATCTACATTCCATATTATTTAAATGAACTTATCACGAGGAAATAAAAAAAATTTCATAACAAAGTTATATAAAATCAGCAAAAATTCAACAAAAGTTTTTTTATAATCAAGAAAAAAAATTAGAAGCGACTGTCGTCACATCTTTTGATTAACGGGGATCATTGCAGAATTAGTTGAAGTATTTTTAGAGCAAAAAAAAAAAAAATTACGGTTTTTTCAAAAAAACTAAAATATTTCATATATCTGGGACTCTGAAAATTTTTTCATATTTTTTTTCGAAAACTACATTTAAAAACAAAAATTTTGAAAAAAAAAGTTCCCAAATGGTCAATTTTTGAAAAAGTTCTGGCAATTTAAAAATAAAAGAGCGGTTTTTTTCAAAAATTCATAACTTTTTTTGAGTCGGGAAAAAAAATTTGAAAAAATTCTGAAAAATAACTTTCGGGGGGTAGAAAAAGATAGAAAATTTTCAGCGAAATCAAAGGGGGTCAGGTAAAAAATTTGTCGATTTGACATGGAATGACCCATATATCGTTGCATTCAGATATGTGTTGAATAATTTTGGCTTATATTTAAGTTGATATATGTGAGAAATATTGGAATCTAATTCGGAATTGTTTTGTGAAGTGTTGTTCTAAATATATAATGCTAGTTTGTTTTAATAGTTCTATTGAGTTACTTGACACTGCAAATGATTTGACAATGCAGTTTTCATAAAAATACTATAATATTACGATGAATTAATTAAAGATATTATTTATATTTTGGATGTTTTGACCTTCTACGGATCATTAAAAAAGTTCTGTTTCATAAAATTTGTTTCTTGCTGTCGATATGATAAAAGCTATTTTAAGTAGCATATAAGATTTTCTTAAATTACTTCTGAAATTAATGATAATATAAAGTTTTGAACTAGAGTTATGTTGTTAATTTCTTGCTGAGTGCTACTTGATGATTTATCAAGTTTTATTGAATACTCATTGATAAATTTTGTTATTGTAACAAAGTTTTTGGAATTATGTCATATTTTTACAGTTAATTATTTTTGTTTTTATTATTATGTTTAAATTTTTTATTTATTTATTATATTATGTTTTCTCATTATGCTGAATAAGATCATCTCAATACTATAGTTTTTAATGCATATGTGTATTATTTTTATTATTACCAATGCTTGCAATCTTATTGTGAACTATAGGACTCGATGTACTTCGTATTACGTGGGTTTGATAATATTTTGGAAACATCATGTACAGTTTGTGTTTAATTCGGTTACTAAGTGAGGCTTGTTTGTATGAATTCATTTCTTATATTTACGTGGAAGGTAAATACAGTTAATATCCAATGCAAGGCTTTTTGGTAAACTACGTCTATCGTTAAAGTTGAAATTTACTTTCGTATTGCTTTAGTGAATAGTATACTTTTTAATTAATTTTACAAATGTCGACAAGATCAGGAGTTGAACGGAATAATTTGATTTTTAATGACGCTTAATCTACATATCTATATGTAGGTGTATCTTATATTATAACTCGTCTAGATTGAAAATGTTAATTTTATCAGAGAATTTGGGTTTTCTTTTATTTAATCTATAATGATTGTAACAAATTAGTAAAAATCGATTTATTTTGTAAACAAGGATCAATTTTAATTCTAAGCAAAATCAATGCTTTTAAAACACTTTGTGAAAGACATACTACTTATATCCGACTGTGAAAAAGTGACAGAAACATCTCTTTGGCATATCCTAAAGAAAGAGGTTGATGGAGTTTAGCCTATGTGGTGTCTATATTCGTCGTAATTGTGGGAGTATTAAAGTACATATGACACAAGCAAATAAAAAAATGTGATATAAAGTATATAATTAAAAATACGAATACAAAATTGAACAAGTATTTGTAGTCGTTTTTTTAAATATTGATATCTGCTTCTTTCTCTTTCTTACTACTTATTTGTGCTCTGGCATTTTTGTTTAATTTTTTGTTATTGGAGATTTTACATGTATATTATAATATTCTTTCAAGGTCTTTTAATAAATGTTTTGCACGTTGTTGTTTTCAATAAATGTGTGATGTGATTCCCGCAAATCGTGTTTTATTTTTATAATCGCTTGTCAATTGTTTCATGGTAAGTTTTGAGTATTATTAAAATTACTAGCTGTTGCCCGCGGCTTTGCACGCGTTTTTATAAATTCTGTAAAATAATGAGAAGATATCCAATACAGAAATGATAATTCAATAACATTTGTAAATACGACACGCACACCACCTACTGTAACATGTAACGTGTACTTTAGATATGTATATACTATCAGTCTGTCGAATGAGATTTACCATCAGTTACATATTTGGAACTTTAACCGATTATATAACTATCTCAGTGCTGACTTACACTGTATAAGGAATTAATGAAACAACATATCCTATAAATGCTACTACATAGATATAATATGGCCATATTGTCGATATAGTTAGGTATTTGTGACTATAATAAAAGTAAACGCTTGTCTGTTCCACAAGAAGTAGTATTATGGATCTCTTAAGGTAATATTACGTTTATGGTCTAAGATCTTATTAGAAAGACCTCTTCTGTCATCAAAATTAGAATTGAGCCGAAGCCTAGAAATCTAGAATGAATATAAATCAAGATATAAAATTGTATATCTGTCTGTAAGCAGTATTTAATATTTCACAATTGGAATAGTGCGCCTTGAATTCGATGCGTTATTCTTATACGTTCTTATGGTTACTGAGTTATGTAGATGCAGGCGCGGTAAATAAAATAACATGGCCGCCAAACTGACCAAAAAGACAATATAATGAAATTACCCATCTTAATATATATATTTCTTGTGTGCGTGTGTATGGCCGACCCCCTAAACACTGGACCGAGGAAAGTGGGTCGTGGACAATATAATGGAGATTCAATTGGGAGGTGGGCTGCGATCACTTTTAGGATTTTTTTTTTTTTCAAGGAGACAACTCCCCTCTATATATATATATATATATATTAATTTCAATTATATTTGTTCTGGTAAACCAGGACAGGACATGCCTTAAGCACATGCTTACAGCGAACAACATATTTTTGCTAAATTTTACGCGGACGAAGTCGTGGGTAACAGTTATTATCAGTCAAAATAAAAGTACGCGTTAGACGATAAATGCTTGATAACGAGACGCATTTGATTTGATGTTTAAATAATAAGTAACCTAATTTACTCGTTATAATACAATGATGTTATAAGTAAAGAGCTGTATAATATCATTGTTATAATATCAACTATCTGTCTTAAATAAAGTCTCGTCAAAACCGTTATTTTGACATTAGATGCATATAGGCACGTGTACCGTAAGTACGACACGCACGCCATTTACTGTAACATGTATTATGTAATGTACATAATTATGTGAATACTAACAGTGTGTCTAGTGGCATGGGATTTACCATCAGCAACATACTTGGAACTATTACCTATTATATAACGCCCTCAGTGCTCACTTATACCTTATAAGAAAGTAATGAAAATTTTAAGTTATACATTATCTGACAATATGTCTTAAATTTTTATTATATACATATAATATGCCCATATTGTAGATATAATTAAGTTTTTGCGACCATGCAAAAAGTGATCGCTTCTCTGTTCCGCAAGAAATTATATTATAAAACTCTTAAGGCAATGCTTTTATTATCTAATGTCTTATTAAAAATACCTCTTCTATCTTCAAAATTTCTATTAGTTGTAATTTTGAGTTATAGCAATATGTTGACAATTATTGTTTAAATTTAAATTTAATTTAAGAGTGAGTTGAAGATTGAAGTTAAAGAAGTTGACAAGATATAAAACTCTAGCTCTATGTATAAGCAGCTTTTAATACTTCACAATTAAAATAGTCCTCATTGAACTCGATATAATATTCTTAAAAGTTACTATAGTTACTGCGTTATGTAGACTCAAGCGGGTAAATAAAATAAAATGGCTCCCAAATTCACCAAAAAGACAATATAATTCAAATTACATACAAACATATGACTTTTAATTATATCTATTCTTGGAGACCAGTACAGCGCACATCTCACGCGCATGTTTACAGTAAACATCATATTTTTGCAAAATTTCTCCCGGACGAATTCACGGGTAACAGTTAGTTTAAAATAACATAACTCCTTAGTTAGTTATCTGCTATTGAAAGTCGTGTGAAAATCGGTTCAATCGTGTTGGACCTTCCACTCCAAACGAAGTCGCGGGTAACAGTTACCTTAAAATAAAAAAGAACCTATGTTACTTCTTATAAGGTCAATTATCTGCCAGTGAAAAACCCCTGAAAATCGGTCCAAGTATATCGAATATTCTACTGGGGACGAAAGCGCGCGTAACATCTAGCCTAAAATAAAAAAAAAAAACCGTAATTACTTCTTATAAGGTCCACAACTTACCACTGAAAGTCCCGTGCAAATCGCTCCAGCCGTTTTGGAAATAGCACTGTGGATGAAGCCGCAGACATCAGGTAGTATAAAATAAAATAGCCTATGTTACCCGCTATAATTTCAGCTATCTGCCATAAAAATTCCCGTCGAAATTGGTCCAGCAACAGTAGTTTTCAGTGGATGTTGGTGTCAGTGAGAGGATTATGTTATTATGGGTGAAAAAATCATTTTGAATACGTTTTACATAAACTCCGTTCTGAGTGACTTTCTACGTCGCAAAACAAGTAACTATGTTGAATTTGAAGTTAATCGGACATATGGTTTCGGTATATACTAGAACGCGCAACTTCGTCTGCACCAAATCGGTTATTATCGGTTCAAATTTTATTTCCAAACACGAAACATCTTAAAAAACCTAGAACCCGATTGTAGTAGCGACAATTACCGGGTTCAATTGTGAATCCAAACTATCCTATATATATTGGCAAGAAATTTCTTCCCGGTATCCACTGGGTTGCTCCTGTGGCCCTCACCTCTGCACCCCATTTACTATCCTCGCAACAACGCAATAATTTTACCGGCTTATAGTTTTTATTTTATTATCTTCGAACCAACTTCATCAATTAACATGCTGCAAAAAATATTTTTACAAAAAAAATAAACCGCCTTCGATGTGAAAAACTAATAAGGCACTAAAAAGCGAAAAATAACTGAATTATTAAATTAACCAAATTAAATAAAAAATATTGATATTCGCGCTACCTAATAATATATTTGAAGTCGATGCCAACCTAAGTTCATATCATCTACATACAAAGTTTGGGTCCACTCTCGTGTCCCATGATTTATATTTGTATAGTATACATATTTTATTACCTGCAACAAATTTGAAATGTAGGTTGGCATCGACTTCAAATATATTATTAGGTAACGCGAATATCAATATTTTTTATTTAATTTGGTTAATTTAATAATTCAGTTATTTTTCGCTTTTTATTGCCTTATTAGTTTTTCACATCGAAGGCGGTTTATTTTTTTTGTAAATATGTTTTATTTCTCCATTTTTAGTGTCCATAACCTGGTTTCTAATGGGTATAATAAATCGGTTCCAATTTCACGAAAATACGTAGAGACAAAGTGGGTGAAAATCAAATAAACGATATTTCACCCCCTTAGGGTTTGAATATTTTCTTATATGGGACCACCCCTAAATACAAATAAAAATTCAAATAAAAAAAGAATCATTAAAATCGGTTCATAATTGACAGAGATATCGATTAACATACATTAAAAAAATACATACAACCGAACGTAGTAACCTCCTCCTTTTTCGAAGTCTGTTAAAAAGTAAACTTTATCTCCATAAAATATTCAATTTTGTATTTAGCTATTTGTTTTAATAAGAATTTGTAAAGTATACATGAAACCTATATCTAACAATTTTAGTAATTTTTAATTAGTAGTTGAAACATTTATTTTCTTTTTCACATAAAAACAATCTTTTTGGCTGAGATATTGAACCTATTTACGTATTTTTAACCGACTTCAAAAAAAGGAGGAGGTTATCAATTCGACTGTATTTTTTTTTTTATGTTTGTTACCTCATAACTTTGGACTGGGTGAACCGATTTTGATTATTCTTTTTTTATTTGAAAGCTGGTACTTCCCGTGTGGTCCCATTTTGGTCCAGTTTCGACAACGGCATCCAGTGCAAAACCGTATAAGTTTTATATTTGCATTAAGTATGTACACGACAAATAGACGAATAACTCAATATCACGCTAACCGATTTTGATGATTCATTTTTTATTGGAAAGGACGTACTTCAAGGGTAGTTTGATGAGAGTTTGCTTAGGTTCTGATTATGGGATCCGTGACAAAGTAAGAAAACTTTCAAGAAACGAGCCTACTCCTTTCTTAAGGGCCGGCAACGCATCTGTGTTTCCTCTCGTGTCGCAGGTGTCCATGGGCGGCCGTGATCACTTACCATCAGGTGACCCGTATGTTCGTTTGCCACCAATATTATAAAAAAAACTCTTCAATTCTTAGGAGCCTATTGTGCTTATGTTCGTTGCTGTGTTGCAACATGACGCAAGCATTGTAATTACATTACTTAAGGTGTATTATGTGTGAAGCGATGGTAGCCGAGTTGGTGGTAGAAAAAATTATCGCGGATTATTGATAAGGTTGCGTTCGTACCAAACGTTACTTATTGTACAACCAATTGAAATCATATCGCATACCATACCGCAAAAATGCGCATATTTTAATATACTTAAGGCGGAACGGAGTTCGCGGGCACTGCTAATAACATATATTGATGTACACAAAAAATGGAAAAATAAAGTAAATTTTCAAAAAAAAGTATTAACCGACTTCAATATCAATCAAAAACCCATAAGGCACTAAAAAGCGGAAAATAAATAGTTTACCAAATTAACCAAATTAAATAAAACATATGAATATGTGTGCTACCTAGAGATATATTAGAAGTCGGTGCCAACTGAAAATCGTAACATCTACATAGGTACAAAAAGTTTAAGTTCACTCTCGCGTCTCTGTAATACTTTTTTACCTGGAACAAATTTGAAATTTCGGTTGGCACCGATTTCCAATACATCTCTAGGTAGCACACATATTCATATGTTTTATTTAATTTCGTTAATTTGGTAAACTATTTATTTTCCGCTTTTTAGTGCCTTATGGGTTTTTGATTGATATTGAAGTCGGTTAATACTTTTTTTTGAAAATTTACTTTATTTTGTAAAGCTAACAGCAATGAATTTTGCTACGGATTTAAATGCTTTATTTGAAATCATTCCAGCAACGCACGCTATGTTATAGAATTTGCTAATTTGAATTACATTTATTGTGATCAAGTATTGGAAATAATATATATTTACCAAAATAACAATGAGTCTAATATATCTTTCTAAACGTGAAAGAATTTTTAGAAAGAAATCAGTCTTTGTTTAGGGAGGATAAATCCTAAACATAGGTTTTATAGTGATCAAAATATCTAGTCTGGTTAGCTTCTTTAGCAACAAGGTCAACAGCTTCATTACCCTGGTTCCCACTATGTCCTGGTATTCATGCCAGAACTACATAGATTCCTAAACAATGACATTGATACAAATGGAATTGAATAATTATGATAACTGGATACTTTACTTTAGAAAAATTCGAACTAAGCAGACTACAACTTAGAGAACCTGCCAATATGATAGTTTGATCTAAATTATGTGATAGTACATATTTGATAGCTACTAATATAGCAACTACTTCACCTGCGTAGGTGGAGGGTAAAGAAGAGTATTTATTACCTCTTTATTATTGTAGATATTAGTGTAGATAAAACCGATATACATATACAATGTATCACATTGTCATATAAATCAATGTATTACTGCAAGCAAACGCATACATAAATGTTTTGCCGAATGTCAAGAAATAAAAAAATATTAAAAACTTAGCGTAAGTCATTTTAACCTAATGTGGTTAATTTGGAAGCTGACGGGCTAAATGGCTAATTAAATTTAATTGAAGTATGTGAAATATGTTAAAATAATATTGAAATATAATATCAAAAGTTCCAATAAGAGCGAAAACCCTTTCTTTCTTTAAGGCAAACAATTTCACTAATATGTTTTAAAAAAATATTCTTATATATAGACTTCTTGATACAGGAACCATCTCGGGCGTCCCCAGAATACCCTAAAAAATTATTGTCACAATCTGATCAGTGATTTCGGTGTGCATATATGACAAACATACATACATTGATTTTATATATAAAAATTTGATTGGATTTGATTTTGTTTCTAGTAATTTAATTTTATCATAGTTGGGGTACATCTTTTTAATATGAAACAATGTTAGAGAAAATACGCTTCTTTCTACTTTTACATTGTTACATATGAAACTATATTTGAATGTGGAGGTCGCACAATCGATGTTTTTTATTTTTAGGTAAGTGATAATATCTGATATTGCTACAATTTATGTTATGTTTTCGTACTATATTAGCAAACAATTTGAACTTTTAAGCATCTCTGACTCCACAATAAGAATCTGACATTCTTCTTATAGTTTGAATTAGGAAAATCTTGCCGAAACTTAAGTTCTATAATAATTATGAACAGTAATAAAAAATACTATATTGTCTAGACCTTGGTAATTGCGTACATTGTAAATACTTGCATCTAAAAAAAGTGTCATCAAGGACTTTTATTTCAGTGTTCTCATAGAAAGTTCGTTCTGTTGTGCGCAGTCGTCTTCAATTACCCTTCGAGTGCAGTTACCAGTTATTCAAACCAAAAAATGGATTTACAAATTTCAAGACTAAGGAACCGTGTTAAGTTACTATCTCTTAAGGATATATTATACTTTCGACTTATGTTCGGATGTTACTCTCAAATAAGCAAATCTAAACTGAAATGTTTGTTTTTCAAATTGTATTGTGTAATTGTTACCGTTGCTCCGATAATTATATTTTTACAAAGATCACTATATAAAGGCCCTTATATAATTCCTGTAATGTTCGAGTACATGTCAATGATGTCTATAAGTTTAATTACAGCGGAAAAATTTCTAATTAATTATTGCAAGAACATAAAAACTGCAAGCGCTATTATGTGCGTCAAACGCTCTACAATAATTCCTCTAAATGTGGTTATAATTGCAATGATTTCTTTTATATGTATAATCTTTGTTTTCATCATGAAAGTATTTAAAATTCCCACGGCATATTTCCAAATGCACTTGACGACCTTCTGTATTTTACTAATTAAAGATATTAACTATTTATCGGTCGTTATTATCTTTGCGATTTTACACAAGCAAAGGAAGATCATCAGACAAACAATGGAGACGAATACGATTCCGGTGAACATTATTGGGAAGAACGAGATTAAAAAGAAGACAAAGCTGGTCAGGAAGTGTACATTAATGTACAAACATTTACTAGACAATGTATACACTATTGAGTTTATTCTTCAGTGTCTGGTAAATTTTCGTTTTAATATGTCTTTTTAATTACATGTATATCTATACATATAATAAAAATGAAGTGTTTGTATGTAATATCAAAATCAACATTTTTTACTGATTGGGTACGAAAGTATACAAGCTACTTGATAACAAAAATGCAATTTTTAAAATTTTTATCGGTCTGTCTGTCTGTTTGTTCCGGGTAATCTCCGAAACGGCAGGACCAATTTTGACGGGAAATTCACTGGCAAATAGCTGAAATTACAGCGGGTTACTTAGGCTACTTTAAATTAGACTAGCTATTAGCCGCGGCTTCGTCCGCAATGCTATCTTCAAAACGGTTGGACCGTTTTTCACGGAACTTTCACCGACTGATAGCGGACAGCATAACAAGTAATTTAGTTTATTTTAATTTAAACTAACTGTTAACCGTGGCTTCGCCCGCAGTACTACGTAAGATACGTATTACGTATAAAGTTCCATAATACAATTTCTTACGAAACAGACAATCGTTTATTTTTTGTGTAGTCACAAAATTCTAATTATAATGGCAATGTATATTAAATGTAATGTAATGTAAATCTTTGTAATAATATTTTAAGTTATTATTTCATTACTTCCTTATACAGTGTGAGTGAGCACTATATATTAGTAGTTGTATGGTGGGTTAAGTTTCCAAATATGTTGCTGATGATATACCTTATTTGAGACATTGTTAGTATGTATTTATATATCTCATGTATAACTAACATGTTACTGTAAGTAGCGCGCGTGTCTTACTTACAATTATTTTTAAAGAGCATTTCTATAATTTATCTCACAATTTTATATTTCTTTAATACAATTTAAAAAAACGCATGCGTAGCAGCTACGCAAGTATAGCTAGTTTAAAATATAACCTTTTATGTTATATATTCTTTTTAAGAAATTACGCTTTTATACCTTTGCATGCAAAGTCGTGATAGTCTAGTGGTTTGACCAGTGGAACGTCATTTCGGTCTCCGATGTACTAATATTTTTTTCAGAATTCGCGTACATTTATAAGTGAAAAAATATACTTAGAAATCGCGCCCTTTCTAAGTTCAAATATTGGCATTTAAATCTTTTGTATCTCGTATATCGTTAACTAGTTTTTTTTTGCATTTCCCTTGACATTCGAGTTATAAAGATTCCACTGTATTTACATTGTGGTCTCGAGATTCTTTACATATATTATTAGTATGGTAAAATAAACATGCATTTACTATTCCAGGAATCTATAGTATTGATTGCAAGCCTACCGAAATGTATTTTGAAAATGTACGCAGTTATTCAAAATTTTATAATGGTGAGTTAAATATGTTTCTTACTTCATTCTTTACATCCATGTGGGATAAGAAAATAATAAAATTACATCTTCTATTTTGCCATAGTTCGATGTAAGGCGCCAGCATTGCCCTTTGTCATTCTTAGTCGGTGAAGCTAGGTCAGTCATGAAAATTACTTATGTTCTTTTCATTGTAATATCTAAAACAATTGATAATTATATAATCCAAAAATTAGTAGTTAGTGTCTAAGTGACTTTACTATAGATCTAAGAAACGTGCAGTGTTCTGAATAAATACCAGAAACTATAATAAATCTAGCTTAATGAAGTGATCGTGTGACACAAATATCTTATAGTAAGCCTACTGTACCGTTGTATTTGAAATTTAAGTCGTAAGTATTGTGGTGGAAAGTGGAAACACTTTTGATTTAGGGAAATCCTTACTTATAGTACCTGAGAACCTGACCTTTTCTTGTAGCACCCACGTATATGGTAGAATAGTAATAAACTGTGGATTTATCGGTGCTTGGAATTGTCAATACGTTGTAGGCTGGTGTGGATTATGCCTATGTCTTCCTACGGGAAGAAGCCTATGGACTCGCTGTGGACCAGTTATAGGCTGATGTGGTGATGAATTTTGTCTACGTGATGTTAACGACTGTAGTCCTAAAGTCATAACAATATACATGTGGTGATATTTATATCTTTATATATAAATTTCTTCTGTACGTGTGTATGCCACGGAACTCCTCCTAAACGGTTGGACTGATTTGGATTAAATTTTGTGTGCGTGTTTCAGTGGATCCGAGAACAGTTTAGATTCAAAATTGGAACCGGTAGGTGGCGCTGTGGTTGAATTTTAAATTTTAAAAAATATTATCAAGGCAAAACAACGTCCGCCCGGCCCACTAGTTCATATATAAATTATTTTCATTGAAATGAATCTTTTCAGAGGTGGTAGAGCCACGCTGAAGCTATTACTGGTTTCAGCATGAATGGGTCGGCTCGCTCGGGGTACTACCACCCGACCCTCAGAAACACCGACGTAAAATAACAGTGCTTGCATTGTTGCGTTTCGTTCGGTCAGTGAGAGAGCCGGAGGACCGCCTCCTTTAAAAGGCCGGCAACGCACTAGCGACTCCCCTGCTGTTGCTAGTGTCTATGGACGGTGGTGATCACATAACATCAGGTGACCCGCCTGTTCGTTTGCCGTTTGTGCCGTTCGATGTAAACTTATGTAGCATTGATAGTTCGAAATTTAATGTAATAATAATTATAACTAAATGTAATGAAGTAAGTAGAAAAGTTAATGTAAAAATAATAAAGCAAATTGTATTATTTTGAAGAAATCCAATGAAACTCAAAATAAAAAATTTATAGATCTCGTGTGAGATTAGTGGAGGGAGGAGACAAATCTTATGACGTGTGAGGGGGGAGGCTTGTTGGGAAAGTCAAAAAATCCTTAAAAATGCCTGATGTAATTAATGGACGACCCTAAAACCATAAGCCAATATGGTAATCGTTGCCATGGTAACATAGTCAGTTTGCATTTTAAATTTATTACACTAAAAAAAACTATTAATAATTAAAAGTTTTTTAGTTATAGATTATCTTAATTTGTGCATCTACTGTAATAAATATATATTTATAATTATTATATTTCTTACTAGCTGTACCCGCGACTCTATTCGCGTGTAATCTAATCTAAAAAACAGTGACTAACAAAGTCGTCTAAATGTAATAAGTCCATTTACTTATCTAATTTTCTCTCGTACTTAAGTCGCGTCGTTATTAAAATTACAACACTTTTCATAGAGTGAGCCGATTTTAATTCGCCGGGCGGACCGTTGGGGCGGCGCTCCAAGGGGAGTAGCATAGATCCTTGCCGCCCGAACACTACGATCGGACGGTACACCGTGGGGTTTTAGTCCGTGCGAGTCGGACATAACCCACCCTCTCCCCCGGGAGGCTGGCGGATCCATAATGGATTTCCCCACGTTAAAAAAAAAAGGTTTTACAACAAAGTCCTAAAGGATATTACCGATTTGCCGGATTGTGAGTTTAAGCGCCACGTCAAGCGAGTTTTGGTGTCAATAGGCTATTATAAAGTGGATCGATGTGTAAACGATGGTGATGTTTGGAATTGACTCTCTCGCTCTGTCTTTGTGCATCCACTAAAAACGATTGTGACGTGTAATGTATACTAAATATTATATCTATATATATATATATATAAGATAAACCACATTGATTGTAGGTTCTTCTCGATGACTGGGTTGTTTTCCAAACCGGTGGTAGTATTGACGTTTAGATAGTACTCAGCTACAATTATTTACATTTTCAACCATAAATAAAATAATATTGCAGGGCAATAATTCTAAAATGCTAATGAATGTAATGGATATCATTCAGAACATGGTGAGCGTAATTTCCCCCGCAATTTTAGCAGAAATGACATGTGGTGAAGTGGGCAGAATAAGGAAGATTATCATGAAGCAGTTGATGCAGTGTTCAGGTAATACTAATCGATTTCTTATTGGTCGCTATTCTTGGACTGAATTATTTGCCTATCAAAGAAGATTCCATAATTCTATACATTTTTAATCACCTTGTGGTGTTAAAAGAAAACTTCTCAAGGTGTTCGTTTCGTTTCGTATGATTCGTTATCATCATAATTTATGCTAAATTAAAATAAGCAAACACAGTTAAATCCTGAGAAATTTATTGGCATATGTCAAGACTCGGACCTGTGGACTACCGAATAGAACCAGAAAGCTGAGCAAATACTGACAGTAGTAAAATTAAGCATAGTTGTGATCAAGTAAATATTAGGTTCAGATAAGTACAATACTGTAGTTCGGAAATAAAGCCGAGAATACACCAATTCTTATATTTTCAACAGTCTTTATTAACTATGGCTTTTTATTCATAGATGATTCTGCTTCTATTACTGTATAACAAAAATTCGATCAACTTTTCAGTACCAATGTATTATATAATATTATGGCATTGTGTGATATATCATTAGAAAGGGTGGCAAAAATTATTCTTGCTTGAATAGCTGACTTCGCCTTAAGTTTAATGATTCTGCCACTGGGACTTTTATAAATATTTTTGTTTATTTATTGAAGAAATCCACTTTAGATTCGAAATAATTGGAAATATATGCAAATAGAATTAATCAATTTGTTATATCGAATTTAAAAGTCAAAACTGATGTTAAAGATTTTTAGGCGAAAGTTTCTAGTGGAATAAGATTTTTTTATGGTTTATAGAATTTAGCATTTGACCACAATCTCACCTGATGTTAAATGATAATATAGCCCAGGATGATAAATATGCTAAAGTTAGAGTGGCTCGCTCACAAATGCAGACGCCGGAACATACAAGAATCGCGACAGTAAAAGACATAGAAGAAAAAGCACAGTATTCAAGTGATCCACATTTACGCTTGCGTACCTAAAAGCTACTTAAAATGAATAGAATTTATTTATTTACAGACGCATCGTTACGTTTCGATTTGGGAATAATGTTGGAATACATAACTCGTCGACCGTTCAAACACATCATTTGGCGGGCTGTGCCACTTAATTCGTCTCTTCCGATTACCCTAATCGGCTTGAGTATCACGTACGTCATTGTAATTATGCAGATAAATACTTTTCATATTTAAATTTCATTCACACTCCTATTATTTATAATTCTCATGATTTAACACGCACCAAACTTTCAAATGTGTGGGAATAATAGTGAATAAGTGTTAGGTTTTGATGTAAACAAAGTTTGATGTTATTAATACATTAATTATTAGTGTTTCATTTTACAAAAAATGTAAAAATATTTAAAAAAATGTGGATCTAGAGATTATAGTGTGTATAACAAAAATGCGAGAGTCATTACGTTTCCCTTATTTGAGAATTTTGTGTTAAACAACATATATTAATGTTTTCGAGCATAGGAAAATTTTTTAAGTAATTCTATATGTTTAGTTGCTATATTTGTTCAAACTATTGCTTAACAGAAGTTCTGTTTATACCGTATATTAGTATACCACAGGAACATTAACAAATATGTATATGTCACGAACTTAACCAAACTCAAGTTGAAGCACTTAGTCTACATAACTGGCTTTCAGTTTTAGTTAAATCAAGGATATATTTTCACAAAATCTTGTATAAAAAATAAAAAAAAAACGATCTAGAGTTTCAAGTGTGCATAAAAAAATATAAAAGCGATTTAAAATAAATGTGACAAATACTTTTTCTTTATTGGAAAATTCTGTGTTAGATAACATATAATATTGCAGAAGTTGGGACACTCATTAAAGTAATCTATATGTTTATTTCTTACCATTGTTCTAAATACCATTTAAAATTTGTTCTGATTATACTGTATATTAAAATACATAAGGAACATACAAATAAACATGTACGAGTTAATTCAAGTAATTATTTTTGTTTTAAGTAAATCTATTTATTTTTATAAAATCTTGTATAAAACAGTAGATTTAGATTTAAAGAAAGATTTGTAAAAAACAATATAAAAAATTTGTAACATTCACTTTTACTTGTTTTAAAATTATGTGTTAAGCTAAGGACTCACGAAGCGGTTTTTGTTCGCGCCCGCTGCGGTTGCGGGCCCGCAGTTTCTGAAGAATGTAGATATATATGTAAAAAATGAAAGCACATCTCACGACGGACACTCAATACCAAGAAAGCCCCGGGCGCAGACCGTATTACCAACGCGGCGCTACGCCATCTGCCGGCGAAAACCGTAGCAGCACTGGCGCGCCTGTACAACGGTATTCTGCGCTCGGGACACTTTCCAACCACCTGGAAGATCGGACGAGTCGTAATGATCCCCAAACCGGGCAAAGATGTCAGGAAACCCGAAAGCTATCGACCGATAACCCTCCTCAGTACAGTTTCGAAGGTCTTCGAAAAACTATTACTACGACTTCTTACACCACACTTGCCGCTGCGAGACGAACAGTTCGGATTTCGGCCGCAACACTCAACAATACTGCAGCTCACTAGAGTGTTTCACAAGATGTCGGAAAGTGCCAATAGAGGGCACTACTTCGCAGCCGTTTTCCTGGATATGGAGAAGGCATTTGACAGAGTATGGCATGAGGGCCTGCTATACAAGCTGTCAACGTCTCCCATACCCAGGAAAATAATCCTAGAGTCATACATCAAAGATCGCCGAGTGGTAGTGGCGGTCGAGGGGGTATCCTCCACGGAACGCCAAGTACGCGCTGGGGTTCCCCAGGGCAGCTGCCTATCGCCTGTGTTATATGCGCGATATTCCGACGACATTCCCCGGGTCGGCCGGGCAGAGCTAGCGTTGTTCGCGGATGATGCGGCGTATTTTGTGTCCTCAGCAAACAAAAAATACGCCGTAGATTATCTACGTCCGACTATGGCGGCTCTACCTGACTGGCTGGATCGGTGGAGAGTAACGTTCAATGCCGCAAAAACACAGGCGTTCATCACGGGAATACACCCGTATCCGCCGCCACTACTTCTACAGGGACAAAGCGTACCATGGCTGAGGCACGCCAAATACCTAGGAGTTCACATAGATGCTCAGATTAAATTCGTCAAACACGTTGACTACATTACAGGACGTGTGAAAGCCGCGAGAGGCAAACTCCGACCTATTCTAGCATCCAGATTACCCCTAAGAACAAAGCTAGCTATATACAAGACGTATATAAGGTCAAGATTAACATATGCGGTACCGGCATGGTACGCATATCTATCCAATACCCAGAAAGAACGCTTGTGAACCCAGGAACGCCAGAGCCTGAGGACAATCGTAGGAGCGCCCAGGTACGTCAGAAACGACGTCATAAAGAGAGATCTCAAATGGGAAGATCTAGATTCCTTTATAACAAAAATGACAACAGCCATGTTCCGACGGGCAGACGCGACGAGCTTCCCCTTTATCAAGGGAATAGCTCCGCTTCACGCACGGCCGCCTGATCGTCGGACCAAACCGTCACCACGCAACCTGGCCACTCAAGAAGAGAGTGACTAGAAACCATAAGAAACAAGATAACACAGGAAACCTGATAGCAACTAGCTAACTAACCGCCGAAGGAAGCGGATATATCCAATGACTGATTCGTAGTTACGAATCGCGAAGGTTACTACTGAAAAAGGCAAAACGCCTTGAACAGTTTCCTCACCCGCCCCAAGGGGTAGGTAGAGAAGGCCACACAGTCACATCTCACTACGCGTTGTACGCCCGCGTTTGTTTGCGGTTCCCGTTGCACCGGCGGGCAACTAGTAGAATCGCGCGGGCCGCGGTCACCCGCAACCTCATCGGGTTGCGGCCGCGTGCTCTACGTTCAGTTCTACGATCGTTTAACCACCCGTCTTGCTACCGCCCGTCTTGCGGGCGATGATCTCAACCGCGACGGCTGCGTAACCGCGTAAATAACCGGTCTCATGAGTTTAAAAATAAAGTCGCAGTTACAACACCGCGGCGGTCGCGGCTAAAAACACTTCGTGAGTCCTTAGCCTTAGACAACACCAAATAGGTGGTGGGAACTGTTTAAAAAAATGTAGATCAATAATTTATGGCATGTTCAAAAAAAATATTGTGACATTCACTTTGACTCAAATGTTCAAAGTTAAAAAGTATTTGTTATATGCTTTATTATAGCGGTTTGCTAATCTGTAACTGCGTTTGACTTACTTTGAGTTTGACGAGTTGTTATTCTGTAAGAAGTAAGTAAATGAATACGACTTAGATAAACAATAAATCAATTACTTTGATTTATTTTAATTATTTTAATTATCAAGCTTAAAAGGTATCCGCAATACAAACGTTCTAGCGATATAGGTAAACATGGTCTGTTAAAAGTATGCACTTTGTCTTCAATACTGTAACTGGTTTAATAGACAGTCATATCTCATGCACTCTCGGCACTTGAGTTTGACGTACTGACTTCACATATCATCATCCACTATAGTAATAAACTCACATCTGAGCATGCATTCACATTACCACATAACTTATCATATATATCGTGGAGCAACAGATATGGTTTGATGTAGGATCCAATTGGCTTATCTTCATTTGGTCAGAATTTGTAAGGCTTTTGTATATATCGTTGAATATAGACATGTGCTGAATAAGTTTATAATTATTAATTATTATATGGTTAACTTGATGCATTTGCGGATTATCGGAATCTAATTTAGAATTGTTTTGTGAAGTAAATGAATAAATAATACTAACTTGTTTTAGAAGTTTTTGGCGGGATTTTGGTCTGTCATGTTGTGGATTTTATATTTTATTCATAATCTTGTGTTACTTGACTCTATATTGTGTAAAATTGGTGATGTTTTATATAATATAGTTAGTTTATTGTGCATAAGTGAAGTGAATGGAAAATAATACCACGGACCATGAATTCTGAGATGCCACAAAAACTTCATGGAAAGTTCTAACAAGATAGCCACCATCTTGTTAGTTCATTGTAATTATATCAAGAAACTTGTAATATCGATACTCAATTGACAATGGCGGTAATAGTCTACTAGAAGACTGGTTTCCAAAAATAAAATAGAAAAAGAACTTGTAATACTATTAACTACTCGACTATGGCAGTGATAATCTTTATTAAGAATTATACAAGAATATGGTAAAAAGTAATTTAGCCCAAAATACAGGTAACGACATTTCCGCGTTCTCCCGTCGATATGTGGTGCTTTTTGAATCGTTGTCATTATGGTAGTATTCAAAAACGTAGGACATCGGCAAATAAAAAAATGGGAGATAAAAGTAACTATATACGAATACAAAACTGAACAAGTATTTGCATTCGGTTTTTTTTAATATTGATATCTGTATCTTTTTCTGTCTTGCGACTTATTTGTACTGGGATAGTTTTGTTTAAATACTTTTACTAGAGATTTCACTTATATATTATAATCTTCTTTCAATGTATTGCACATTGTGGTTTTAAATAAATATATGTGTGAGATTCCCGCAAAACGTGTTTTTTTTATAACCTCTTATCCATTTTATCACGCTGTATTAATTTCGCTTCATTATTTTTAACAAAAAAAAAATGGTTTAGAAACCGTGTAAGGCACCATAATACAAAAGCTTTTAGACTTTTAGACGTTACACAAAAAAACAGAATAAGAATCGCGTAAGAGACCTACTCTATATTATTCGTTACTAGTTTTTGCTTTACTTTCTCTAGTGTACATTTGAGTTATTTTTGTACCCCTGACCAAGTGTGTGAAAACTTCATTATGATCTGTGGAGCGGTGACGGAGTAACAAACAAACAAACACACTTGTACATCTATAATATTAGTTAGTAATAGTCAGGATATTAGAATGCTTTAATGCTCAATGAAGATTTCATAATGCTGTAAGAAGAAAATGTCATGTATGAGAAGACATTTTGTATCTTTATATTTTGAACTTGAAATATGAAGATGAGAAGTTGTACGTCAGAAATGTTCATCTAAAAATTTCAAGTTTACAAATAAATAGCTTTAAGGAATATAATAGCATAAGGAAACATTTTTGTACAATAAAATAAATGTAACAACATAGTAGTGACAGTTTCGTTTACACATATTTTTCAACTTTGTCGACGTGGTAGTACTTAAGTGAACTTTCTTTAGAATTGTTATGGTTTGAATATCGATAGAGAGAATATACTTCATGACAAAGAGCCTACATATTAGATTTTATGCTTCTAATTCAACTGATTGATAAATATGCAAAGAAACGTCATGTTGCCGTAGCTCAATTATAACGTACATTATACGGACTGAAGATGTCGGTTTGGAACCTAGCTGTTATTATTTTTTGTTATTTGTTTTTTTTTTAAGAAGAATAGGGAGATGAAATTTTTAACTAATTTGTCTGCTATAGCAAAAAGAAAATTTCACCAAAATCCGTCAAGAATTTCATTAACTACAATTTTTTGACTTTCGTCCGTGTTCCTGGAGAACTCCTTTCATTTTTTGGTACAAAAAGAATCCTGGGTGCTACTTTGTATTAGTTATCACTGTGTCAAATTTTGTCAAAATCCGTCCATTAGCTCTTGCGTAAATTTCTTCTCTTTTTTTATGTCATAGGAGGCAAACGAACAGGCGGGTCGCCCTATGTTAAGTGATCACCGCCGCCCATAGACACCAGCAACACCAATGGAGTCGCAAGTGCGTTGCCAGCCTGTGTTTGTGGGGAAAAGGAAGGAGTAGGTGGAGTGGGGAGGGGAGGGAATAAGAGAGGGAAGAGGAAGTGGTCCTCCGGCGCTCTCACTGACCGAACGAAACGCAACAATGCAAGCACTGTTACTTCACGTCGGTTTTCTGTGAGAGGGTGGTACCATCCCCGGCGAGCCGACCCATTTCATGCTGAAACTAGTAATACTTTGAGCGTGGCTCTAACACCTTCAAAGTATATAAGTAAGATATACATATATACGCATATGATATATATGTAAAACATGCCCTAGATGTTATACCAGTGTATAAATATACCAAATTTTGTCAAAATCCGTCCAGTAGTTTTTGTATGAATCCTGTACGAACGACAAACAGACAAATATCTTAAAAACCATGGAAATGTGTTCTGTCATTGATTCTAAGCCTACCGTAGTATCTTTTCTTTAAAATATTTAATGTACAGATTTCGTCCCGTTAGACTTTTATTATATCTATAGTTTATTCTGTCCGTGTGTATTGTGACTGAACTCATCCAAACGGCTGGACCTATTTTGATGATTTTTTTTGTGTTCTAGTGGATTCATGAATGGTTTAAATTGGACCTGATAGGTAGCGCTGCGGTTGAATTTTAGGATTTTTTATTAAGGCAGGGCAAGGTCCGCCGGGCCCGCCGATAAATAAATTTGTGTTAATTTGTTAATCTATTATCTAAAACTAGGTTTGACACAAAAATTCTACAAATACTCTGATATAGTCATCCATATAAATAATGTATTTTTATCATGACATTTACGACAAAGTCTAATATTGCTACAATGAACGCTACGCTACAATGAATGTTATGTTTTGATACGATATGTCCAAACTAATTGAAATTTGGACATCCCGAGTTCCACAAAACAGAAGCGAACTTTCTTTTCATTTTGTGAAATAAGGAAACGCTGGTAAAATGTATATTATATAATATAATAATTAAGAAAATTACAAAAGAATGAAACTGAACTTTATTCTGTATACATTGTAGTAGAATTGTAACTAAAAAACGGTACCAAGGACTTCTATTCCTATATTCAAGGGGGGGCTAGTATTGTTGTGCGCAGTCGTCTCCAACTAGTGTTCAAGTGAGGTCTCCAGTTTCTTTAACCACGAAAATGGTTTTAAATGGCCTAAGATTAAGACATAGCTTTACGCTATCAACAGTTAAGTTTATATCATACCTTCGTGTTATGTTCGGATGTTATTCTCAAATAAGCAGATCTAAATTGAAATGTCTGCTTTTCAAATTGTATTGTATATTTGTTACCATTGCTCCCGTGACCGTGTATTTACTAAAGTTACATAATATAGGTCCTTATATAATTGTTGTAGTATTTGAGTACGTTTCCTTGATGTTTGTGAGCTTAATCACCGCGGAGAAATTCTTAATTAACTATTGCAATAATGTTAAAACTGCTACTGCTATTATGGGTATTGAATGTCCTTCATTAATTCCTCTCGATGTGATGATAATTGCAATGGTACTTATTATATCTACAATAGTCGTGTTCATTTTTAAAGTTTTTCTTGTGCCTATGATACAGCCTAGCTATTTAATGACTTCTTATATTTTATTAGCTAAAGACTTTAACTATCTATCGGTCGTTATAATTTTTGCGATTTTGCACAATCGAATGAAGACTATCAGAAAATCAATGGAGACGAATACAATTCCGGTGAATATTATTGGACAGAACGAGATAAATAAGAAGATAAAGCTAATCAGAAAGTGTACGCTGATGTACAAACATTTGCTGGACAATGTGTTGAATATCGAGCACGAGCTTCAGGTTTTGGTAATTCTCATTTTGCTTTCAATCTACTTATTTATTTTTATATCATAGGAGGCAAACGGACAGGTGGGTCACCTGGTGTTACGTGATCACCACCGTCCATAGACACTAGCAACACCAGGGGAGTCGCACCACTTATATAAATTTGCAAATATTTGTCTTCTATCTACTACTCAAGCTGTTATAAAATTGTTATCACATTTTTCTTCATATGTAACCATATGTGTATATTGTTAGAAAATTCACGCGGCTTTGCCAGCGTTTTCTATGCAGCAATTATTTTCGAACTTTTTATTTTATATCTATCTTCTATACATATAATAAGAATGTAAATCTAATGCGTCTGTACTTTTTAGATTTTTGTAAAAAAACGTGCCTAGGAATAGGTATTAAAAACATTTCAATCACTTTTAGAAATGTCTGTATGTATGTTTTTTGTATATCATAGGAGGCAAACAAACAGGTGGGTCACCTGATGTTAAGTGATTACCGCCGTCCATAGATACTAGCAACACCAGGGGAGTCGCAAGAGCGTTGACAGCCTGTGTTTGGAAGTGGAGGGGGAGTAGGAAGGTAGAGTGGGGAGGGGAGGTGGGCCTCCGGCGCTCTCACTGACCGAACGAAACGCAACGATGCAAGGACTGTTACTTCACTTCGGTTTTCTGAGAGAGGGTAGTACCCCGGGCGAGCCAACCCATTCATGCTGAAACCAGTGATAGTTTTAGCGTGGCTCTACCATATACAGAGATATGTTTAATATATAAATAATATTTTTAATACGTATGTTTGTTTGGATACGCATCACTGCTAAAGTAATGCTTTCATGATAAAACATTTTCGAGGAATTTATAACGCATATCTTGGGGTAATATTGGGTCTTTCCGGCTGGTGCAAATGCTGACTGGCCATGGTTGTTTTGGGAAGTATTTGCACCAGATAGCCGGAAGGGAGCTGGCACCAAAGTGTCATCATTGTGACAATTGTCGAGAAGACACAGCGCTTCACAAGCTGAGAGAATGCCCGGCCTGGGCAAACGAACGCACGGAATTGACGGCAGTGGTGAATTGTGATCTCTCCCTGCCGAGCTTGATACAAACCATGATCGATAGTGAGAGATCATGGTGCGCAGTCCTGTCCTTTTGTGAAGAGGTGCTTCGGCGGAAAGAGGAGGCTGAAAGACTGAGAGAGATAGACCCTGAAGCTCCTATGGCGCGCCGTAGGAGAGCAGGTCGTCGAGCGAGGAGAGGTGAACACTTGTCCCACCCGATGCCTCCGTAACATGCCTTCAGGTGACGGACGCGGGGGCGTCCGTTGCCGCGAAAGGTAGGCCCGAGACGTAAGAGCACGGTCTTATCTGCCGCTTCAACACAGAAGCATGGGGAGAGATATCTCTCTTCCCGAGAAGAGGGTCCCCGTTTTACCATCTTGCGGGTGACCCTAGCGCGTGGCCAGGGTTGTGGCGTATGCTAGTCGTGAAACCACTCCCTGGTCCACATTCGCGCTGAGTGGCCCAAAAAAAAAAAACGTTAGACCTGCGAAACAACAACAGCGCAAGCTGACTGCAATAGCGGTCGGCGAACGCATTTCGGTGGCGATAATACGTAAGTATACAAATTTTCAAGGCCCTAGCAGCAATAATTTAGGCTTGGCGTTGATTTGTCAATCAGTCAATTAGTTATTCTTTGATATATGTAAATAAGCCTACAAAGAATTTTTTAATAACGCATTATATAACAATGCTACTCGCGGAATTTCAAGGTATTAACAAACCATAATGTAACGTTATTATATTAGATTATTAGTGATGAATGACAAGTATTTAGTTATAAAAAGACCGAAATTAAACCATATACGTATCGATAAGTGAAATCAATAGAAAACCCTATATAATTACTATTTGTAATTAAGCATTTTAATAAAGTGTAATAAATATGTATCATATTGCAGGAATCTATAGTATTGATTGCCAGTCTACCAAAATCTATTTCGAAAATGAACAGGCTTCTAATTGCTTTTATATCCGTAAGTGAAATATGTTCTTTTGTCTCATTTTATATATTATCATCCAAGTAGAGACAGCTTCTTTAGCACCTCTCCACACAGAGCGTCATACATTGGTATCTACCGTATTGTACTCAGTATTACTTTTTTTTTCTCGAACTGGCTACGCTATTGACCTAGCAAGGTCTTAACAGCATCACCGGACTACTGACTACTCAGTGATGCTATATCAAGTCAAGTTAAAGAGAATAAAATGCATTTCTAGATCTCCGAATCCGACATCAGATGAATATATAATAGACCAATTAGCCGCACTTGTCAATGTGGATAGCTTAGGTGTGAGGAGAGCACAATATTCATATATTTTAAATTTAAAGCTACTTTATGATTTCCCTTTAATTTTGTTTGGAGAATAACCGTGTATGATTTACTTTTCATTGTACTATTATTTAAAACATTACTAGACTTAATTACTTGCTAGATTAGCAGTTTGTTATAGGCTTGGCCGATAAGATGGTGAAAAAAGTTGCAGGAATCAACTGTATACGAGACTGTCTATTGCAGTAATTTTAGACAGATCTATGTTAAGCATTCATAATAAAACTAAACTGGAAAGAGTCAACCAAATGGATGGTTATTATTAATAATCATTAAACTAAACTCTTGGTTATCAATTCATAGTTTTGCGAATGCAACAATTTTTATAGAGTAGCAGACTAATTTCTCCAACTGACTTATAAGAGACACTTTAAATGAAGTAAATTGTAACCAAATGTTACAATGCCTGCAAATTTACAGAAGATGTGGTCATTTTTTAAGCACATACAGATGGTTTATAAAACTGGTAATTAACAAGTCCAGAGATCATTCCCCAACTGTGTTTTATTGAAATAAAATAACATTGTAGAATGACATTTCTGGCGCACTAATGAATGCAATGGACATTACCCAGAATTTAATATGTGCAATTTCTCCCGCAATATTAACGGAAATGGCGTGTTCTGAAGTCAAAAGAATTAAACAAATTATCATAAAGCAATTGCTTCAGTGTTCAGGTAATATTTTAAATTTTCTTTAGTAATAAGACTGCTTATTTCTGTTTTTTTTTTTCAATATGATGCGCTAGTAAAAAGATGTCTCAAATTAGTCAAGTTTCCTCAGAATGGTTTTCTTCACTATCACCGTCGTATATTTACTAATTAACTCCGAATATGCAAATACGCTTAAATCGCGAGAAATATGTTTGGACATGTCAAGGATTGCATCTGATGATTCCATTTATTTAAATAGAACCCAATATATTGGTGGAAGAGTAGGAAAAGTATCCAACACGAAAAAAGAAAGGTGAAAAAGTGCTGAACTGTAGCGCAGCGTGTTGGAAATGGTGCTATTTTAAAGAGCTGCATATATTACTATGTATCCGAGCTAATCCAGCTAAACTAGATTTGTTATCCAATCGTTACATGTATTATAAATTTTTCTACTTATGTACTGAACTCCTTAATTACTAGACTCGATTACGAGACTAGACTCGATGACTAGAGTGCTCACTAAAAGGTGATGGGAATTGTTTTAACTTTTTTAATTTAACTAATAAGAAGGGATTCTTAGACTTTTTTTACTTCATAAATTTTAGCGTTTGACCTTAATCCCACCTGATTTTAAATGACGATGTAGTCCAAGATGGTGAACACGGTAAAGCCTACAGACAATCGACAGATTTTCAATTTGAGTGTGCTAGTTATCCAGGCGGGCTTAGAAAAACCCTACCACCATGCTGTTTCATCATTCATTCATTTCATCATACCGTCATTGTTTCATCAAGATATTTTCCTTCAAGTAAAAGGTCAGGCTCATCCGCAAGCATTAGAATCGACGCCGATCGACGTAGTGACCGAATACGCTAACAACTGACCCATCAAATTTTTCATTTCTTTTTCCACAGGCTTGCCTTGAGCGTCTGTGATTAATTAAAAAAAAACAACATGATTGTGTTACACTAATTTAGTATCTTATTGTGTCGTAAATGTAAAAGTTTAATTCGTAGTAACTATATCTTAATTTATTGGATTGTATTGTATAATAATTTGAGTTACTGTATACTGCGAGTTATTAAATCATCAAACCTGTTACAAACCAGTATTATGAAAGCGTATGTTAGTTTGTTTATCGCGTTTTCACGTCATAGCTACTCAACCGAAAAACATAAAGTTTTTCTTACACATTGTCAAGTATAGATAAAAAGATACAGTACCTTTCCTCCAGAATAAAGGCACTTTCCCAAGGGATAGGCCAAATGAATAGTAACGCAAACGAAGCCGCGGCCAAAAGCTAGTGTTTGATTAAACTGATCAATACATATAATAAAACAAAGTCCTCCGTCACGTCTATCTGTTCGAAATAAACTCAAAAACTACGGATCGGATTTTCATGCGTTTTTCATTAATAGATAGAAGGATTCACAACTAAGGTTTAGGTATATATATCATTTGTCAATATTTTTGTAAATTGGTTAAAATATAACGACAAATGTTGAAAATCTGTATCATGGCGAGTGTTCTGAAGAATTTCGGAGCCACAGTTTTACGGTAACTCCTATCTGGGCACGAACTAAAAAGTTCGCAATATCTTATCTTTGCCGTACCGTGAAGCTATGGAACAATCTCCCGGCCATTGTGTTCCCTCCTTCCTATAACACGGGGTCCTTCAAGTGTAACGTGAAGAGGCATTCACGCAACCCGGCATGACAACGACGATCGACGGAGGAGGGCGTATCTCTCGGTGGTCGCCGTTGTTTTTGGATTGTACTGTGCTTACCATCACGCACAATGCAGTCACTTCGCCATGCTACCATAAAAATAACAGTGTAGGGAAGAGTCAAGGCGCCTGGGAGCTTATTTTTATCATAGGAGGCAAACGAACAGGTGGGTCACCTGATGTTAAGTGATCACCACCGTCCATATACACTTGCAACACCAGAAATGTCTCAAGTGCGTTGCCACCCTGTGTTTGGGGGAGGGTAGTGGAGGTGGGTTATCCGGCGCTCTCACTGACCGAACGAAACGCAACAGTGCAAGCACTGTTACTTCACGTCGGTTTTCTGCGAGAGGGTGGTACTACCCCAGGCGAGCCGACCCATTCATGCTGAAACTAGGAATAGCTTCAGCGTGGCTCTGCCACCTCTAAAAGCTTTCGTGGAAAACGCTGCCCTTTGGGATATAACAAAACAATTGAGATAATAAGCGACGCCAATGAAGTTGCGGAATTTAGCTAGTTGTCTAGCTATAATATAAAGGATTCATTTTATCTTACAGACGAATCGCTACGCTTCGAGTTGGACATAATGCTGGAATACGTATCGCGGCGACCATTCAAACACACAATTTGGCGGGCTATTCCACTTAACATGTCTCTGCCTATTAATCTTATTGGCTTGAGTGTTACATACGTTATTGTAATTATGCAATTGAATGCATTTCACATGTAGATTTTATTCGTTTTATCCACTGTTATCATTGGTTATATAATTTAAGAGACAGCATCAAGATTTCGAGTGTATTGTAATTAGATTTTAATTCCGGATACTGGAATAACAATAAGAGTTAAAATTATTCGTCAAATTATATTTATTGCTTTGGGGTTAAGACTCAGTTTGTTGTTAGCTTGTTAATTATACACATTTTTAGAGCCGTTTGCACCAAAAATATTAATTAAATTGTAGCTTTAAATTCAGTTTCGTTTGGTGAATGTAAAAGGAATTGTCAGTGTAAGATGTGGTTTAAAGAATTGAAAGCGATTTAAGGTTTTGTTGCAATCTGCGTTTAATGCTACTCTGTGTTTAAACTTGAATTAATTGTTCAAAATACCATTACAAAATTTGGAGTGATGTTCACAATATTAACAAATTTATAATTATGTCACGATCTCATTTAGCTTTAAGTATTTAAGTGGATTTATCTTTGTCTTTAGTAAATCAAGCACGTACTTTTTTCATAAAAGAAAATGTAAAAAAAATATTAAGTGTATATAGTGTTCACAAAAAAAAGATAAAAAACAAAACAAAAGAATTAATTTTAAAAAATCAAATAAATATTACACATTGTATATACAGATTGTAGACGTAGTATACACATTATAGGATGGTTTTTTATACAATTTGCAGCATCTTGTGTAAAGGATTCGATATTCCACCGAGCCGTTTTTAGATTTGTATGCTATTTTAGTGTTAAATTTTTGATTTTCCTTTATTGTATTTTGTAAGTTAACACTAATTTTAGTATTATTTTCGTAAGCGTTTATTGAATTACTAGCTGATACCCGCGAATTCATCTGCGTTGTTTATTACCTTATAGATTAACTCATTTTGGTGTACTACTAGACCTAGTCACACATACTTACTTTAATATACATACAACACAAATATATAATACAACAAACCTACCTACCTTACGCGTAACGCTAAGCACGTTATGAGAGTTTTCCCTACCGCGCCATAAGAAGCTAGTTAAGTCGTAAGCGAGCCAGAGGAGCTTTTAAAAAAAAGAATGAGAGCGTGTAACCGTCACACGCGATTGAAGTTAAACTTTTTAAATATTTTTGATTTTCAATAAATAGTATATAAACAAATCAACCAAAATTTTTGAAAAACAAAAATTTATAAAAAATATTAAATTGAATAATAGTAAAAATTATACAACATAATTAATTATGTATATATATGAGCGCGCGACCGTGCTGCTATCTGGTTTCAATGTAAACAAGTCACAAATTAAACCAAAGCTTCATTATCTGTAGTGTTAGCTGATTGATGAGCTAATTCGGAACTAACACAGGAAATATTATTAGCAACTCTTTGTTAAAAAGTAAATAAAATATAGAAAAATACGAACAGATTACTATAATATGTAACGTATTAAATTAATTATGATTTATTAGAAGTTTTGGTTATGTTTAATTATTAACTAACCGAATGATACCGAAACGTGACGGTATATTGCCGTAAAGTACTTCCGTTGCATTGTAGTCCAGTTACCTCCTAGTCACGTCTAAAGAAGTTTGACTTCAAAATATTTTAAATTGTATAGACGTTTATTTCATACCAAAGTTGAGTTAAGACTACTTATTTCTAACTTAAAACTATTAGCTTTGCTCTGGGTCACCATGCGTCCGGCTAAGCTTATCGCTCGTGTTACGTTGCAATAACTCTTCTTAGAATATTTTACGCTGACTAGGGGAGTCGTTGGACTTAACTAGTTTCACTTCAAAAATATTATTCTGGAATTTAATAAACATCACATACAAATTGGGTATCGTGTTATTTCATTACGTGAAAAAACAAAATTCCAGAGATATAAAAGTTAATTTTATTAATTATTAATTTTATTATTATTTTTATTTGTTATTATAGTCCGATAAAAAAGTATATCTTAGTGATATTAGAATACTCCATTAAATGGACTAATATCAATCATTTGTCATCGAAAAGCATTGTTCAAGTTTAATTGGAATCGAAGCTTTTTATTACAATCAATTAACGGGCCCGACAATCGTTGTTCCGCCCTGATAATATAAAAAAACCTTAACAATTTATACACCTGAAACCTTCTATATGAATCACTTTATCTACTGGTGAAAACCGCAAGAAAATCGCGATTTTTGAGTTTATCGCGAACAGACAGACAGACGTGACAGAAGACTTTGTTTTATAATATGTAGTGATTTCGCAGTTTTAGACAGGGACAAGTATTATTACAACAATCTTATTGTTATCGATGCTCAATCTAGTACGGAGTAAATTAATATATTTGTTGTAGATAATTACGTATCTTATAATAACCCGTTTAAATTAATTAATTTGATCGTTTTATTACAGAATTTAGGTTCACACAATTTTTTAACTTGTGTTAAAACACCAATTTTAGTTCTAAAATAAAAGAATCATGTGGTAGATACACCGAAATAAACACATAGAACACAAGACAAGGTATTTTTAATGTGTAAACCTGATTATGTCAGGGCGCTACGCGACGTGGCGACGAAAAACAGGAACTTTGCACTATTAACGAAATACTTAAAACCTTTGCAAACCTATCTGGTGACGCCGCGGCGATGTCGACGTTCATCAATCTTTGTTCAATTTAAGTGGACTGTATTTGCGGGGGTGCTATATTGATATTCAACTATTGCGATCAGTTACGATTAAGGAGAGAAAGGCAGGATGGAAACTTGGCACATACCTGGCGGCGATACAGTCTCCACGTGGCTAGCCGGCTAGGTGTTTCTCGTTTCTTTCCTTCGAGTCTTCTCTCACACAACACTTATTGTTCATAATAAATGTCGGCACGTATGTAGCAATGCGTTTATTTCTCACTCGAGCTTGCAAAAACTCAATATGCCAGCATGCGGCGCGGCTCGGCAAGGACACTGCGAGCCGCGTAAACTACACGACGATAGCGGACGAAGTTCCACAACACAATGGCGGCACCAGTCGAACACTGGCGGCGGCAATCGAAACTATTGGCGGCGCGAGCGTCGCGCTCGCGGCGAATAAGCATGTGCCATAGTTAAAGGGAAATGTGGTTGGGCAAAACTAGATGGCGTGACCTGATCGCATTAATTGGTCAAAATTCAAAGTGACGCGATTTAATCCATAATGCGGGAATTTCCAAACATACATAAAGCGGCGCAACCACTATCTGTATAAACATAAGGTTCAAATTGTTTTGTCGGCCACTCGATATATTAGTTTTACGCGGCACGCGCAGACGACCTAGCGCCCTTTGATAAATGCCGCCAAACATACCGCGCCTGAACCTAGCAAAATTTTTGTATTTAATAAAAATGAATATTTATGTAATAAAATAAATGAATAGTCATTATTCTATGAAACAAATTTGTAATGCTTTATCTTTTCATTATGCCATAGCTGATTCCTGTCGTAATCTGTTCTTTTAGGCATATAACTTATACAAAACAATTTTGATGTTTCACATTTGCCAGACGTCCCGTGACGGCTCAATATTTGGATGTGGCATAGGGCAAATAATATTTAAGTATATGGTCTATGTATAATGGGAGTAGAGATAAAAATAATATTTAATAGTATTTAACTGAATAAGTCATATATACATATAAGATAAAAAACGCTTTAGTATTTTCGTCATCGGGTTTAAAAAATATTAATAATTCTATTTCTTTGTTCCCCTTTCTTGTGAGTTGTATATGTTGAGATATTTATTATATTCATATTATTGATTTTACCTGTATATAATAATACTCTTTTAGCAGCCATTTTGTTAAATATCTTGCACGTTCTTGTTTTATCAAATAAATGTGTGGGATTTCTGAAAAATATTTCGTGTTTTATTTCTACAAAGATTTTTTTTATTGTTAAGTGGCATTTTTAGACACTAGTATACCGTTTAATAATCGGTCTATGTGTTTGTCTCATTGAGTATCACTAAGATACTGCATAAAGCACCAAGGTACGGGCGCTTTTAAATAGCATGGAAAAGAAATCTAGAAAGAATAGCGTTGGAAAAAGCCTATATTGGAAAAACGTCAGTTGGTGTGAAGTCTGAAAATGTTTTATGGTACGTTTTAAAATGTCCAAAGGATATATATATATACCAGGTGAATGTTTAGACAGTATCAATATTTAAGGAGGACACTCTGCACTCGATTCTCGTTCTAAATCACTTAAAAAAATAGGTGCTTAATATTTATCCAAATTATCTAGAAACATACAAAAAATATACTCAATCCTCTAAGCGTCTATGTTAAAGCACAGTATCAATGATCGTCAGATAAAATGATTGTAATGGTTTATTGTCCGTTTTATTATCGAAAGTTATTAACTCCGGGTCGCCGCTCGCAAGTTTTATCACCGGTCATTCAACTTAGGTTTGTTATCCATACTTTTGAAATTTTTAGAATAAACTTTACCTAAGATTCTCTTTGTTGTCTATTAGTATTTGTTTTGATATTATTATTTTATGTGTTAAATGTGATTATGAAGTGTCATATCCTAGAATACTGCGAGTGTCTAACCTTTCACCGGGTATAAATGGTTATTATTAAAAAAAATCGAGTTCTAATCGGTGCCCTCTTTCAGCATTTAGCTTTACATCAAATCTGTGACCGTTTCTTTTGGGAATTGTTCTATATTTATAATAATCATTTTCACATATTATTTATTTGTGTAAAAACAGGTTTAAACATCGATTGTATTACTTTCTCAATCACATATCTAAAAATAAATTTCAAGTGATAATAAACCATTAGATGCATTTTAATTGTGTCCTTGGAAGGTGAAATCAAATTTGTGGGAATATTCCCGTAGGGACTAGAATAAAAAAGTTATATTTATATTATTTTCATATATAGGTGAATGTTTACATTAATTATTGGAAAAAAATACTTTGTCACACGTAAAGGTTTTCTTTTACCTTTGTGATATAAATAATATAACGTTTATGAAAGCATTCGTATAAAAAGATGGTCAGGGTAGAGGGTTATTAAAAAAAAACAAGATTATCTCACCCGGTACATTATCGTCAAATATGAAAGCGAAACTTGAAGCACTGAAAGGGCCTTTGATGGGTTTTTTACCTGATTTTTTGTCTTTTGTAGGTTACAGGGAAAAACAATCTTTCAATATCGAATGAATAAACAAAGGGGTATATAAAAATATAACAGAAGTTAGTTTTTGCTCGCGGTATCGCTTGTGTTGGTATAATTTAAATGTATTATATAAACCATAATAATCTATCCATCGGGAACAGTAATTTTTTTTGGATATAAAGTACCCTATGTCCTTTAAAAAATCGTGACGAAACCATAGCATGGTGTTAGGACTCTTTTAAGTCTGCCTACAGGTAGTTACCGCCGTTAATATAACACCAAGCATCTATAGGTAGTTTCGTCCGGTAGCTGTAAGATTCAGTACCCCTCTAGATTTAGCGTATTTACCATATTAGACCACTACCTTCTACCCGCGACTTCGTCCACGTGGAACAGTTATTTTGGGCTAACGCTAACATACAGCGAAATGTCTTAGAAGGAAAAAAAAAACGATTTTGAAAGATTCTTCATTGGTGTTCCGCTCCTATTGGTCTTAGTGTGATTTTTCTAAAATCTTTTTAAAACTAATTCGGACTAGTAGTTTCTAAGATCAGCGCGTACAAGCAAACAATCTCTTCAGCTTTATAATACCATTACATAGTATAAAACAAAGTCCCCTACCGCGTCTGACTGTCTGTCTGTTCGCGATAAACTCAAAAAGTACTGAACGGATTTTCAAGCGGTTTTTACCAGCAGATAAAGTGATTCATGAGGAACGTTTTGGTACATAACATTTGTCAAGGATTTTTTTTATAATCAGGGCGGGACAACGTCTGCCGGGCCCGCTAGTTAGGAATAAATATAGATTTGTCAAATGCTAAAATCTATAAAGTTTGAAATTAGATTATCATTGCATCAATACTGGTGAAGCTTTTGCAAATATCACATATGAAAGCATTACTCCACATCGTTTTTGTCTTAAATCAGCAGTGGTCGCGCTGTTCTGTTATAGTCTTGAGCAGTGGTTGGCAAACCGCTGCTTGCGAGCCGCATGCATTTCTATCTCTTCTCCACTGTGGCTCTTTCAAAAAATGTTTAGTGCGAACACGGAATATTAATTACTACCTTCCCTTATAAGAGACAAGTTATATTTGAAGCGCAAGACTATAGCAAAGAGGCACATTTTCAAGCAAAAATAGCACGACTAGACAAGCTCGAGAGAGTACTTTTAATGCTAATCTACATCCACACTAATATTATAAAGAAGAAACGTTGTATTTTTGTATGTTTATAACGAATAAACTCAAAAACTATTGGACGGATTTCGATAATTCGTTCACCGTTAGAATGTTACATTATCCCTATATTTATTATCCCTAATTTAACATAGAGTATTTTTTACTATGAAAAATAGGGATCCCTACTAAAATTGCAATAATGTAATCCAAGGTATGAAAAAATTGCCATGAAATGACTTTCATCGTATGCGCTGCGGAAAATATGAACGATAGAACAAAAATATGTTCTACCTAATATAAATTAGGTAGAATCTTCTTTACATAGATGCGCAGAGACAATACAGTTAAGTACATCTACCTCCTTTGTTTTTCAACCGAGTCTCTTTATTATGTGTTTAGTAAATATTGTCAACATTTAGTGTTATCTAAAAAAATCTAAAAATAGCACTACTTTACTAACCATCGGTGAATAAAACCTTTATTTATAAGTCTATATTCTTCATACTTCACGCTCCCTATGTTTACAATCCACAATATTTGTAGTATACTCGACTTAACTATTACTATTCAGAAAAAAACGAAAAGAAATACAGATAATGATGTTCATATATATATACGAGAAAAAATATTGCTTATTTTTAAGGTCGAATATCGACTAATAGAGGACCATAGTTAAATCTAAAACTTTATGTCGAACAAAGAATTTCTTAAGTGCATAACCTTTTGAAAGCCGACACGTCCCCTTAGAGTATTAGTCCGGTGAAGCTATGAAAACCCATCACGCCAAAGTGTAATTTGTTCAAAAAAAAACTTCTTTAGAGTTCAATTTCCGAGGCTCTACTCAATGATATTGTAACTAAAAATCTGTAAATACGTCATAAGCGTTTCGACAACGACTTGTTAAAACTTGACTAGCTAGCTTATTTTTGACGGCTGCCCCGTCAGTCCGCCCGTATCTAAGCAACATATAAGTATTTCTTTTTCACCATCGATATTGAGAATATGCCATCTTACTTCCACATTTTATCTAAAACAGTGTGGCGTTAGCATATTATTTTACGTATGTGTGTGTTATATTGCCGTTTGTTTTGTCAAAATATCATGTTAATAATGTATCTACAGCTTTTTACTTATAATATCATTGGATTCTACTGTATGATTGTTTCTAAAATACACAAACGTAGATATGTGAGATATCAACGGATTAATATTTCTTACAGATCCCGATAAAGTTAGTTAACTCGATATCCAATGTTACTAAGCTACTCGGGTGGGAAATAAAACTTTTACCCTGGGAAAAGACGAGAATATCTCTCGTGGGTTTCCAAGTTTTATCAACAACAATACTAACTCGGAAGTTTTATACCTGAGTAACTTACATTAAAGAATTTCTTTTTGTCCTCTAGTTATGTGAGCTTTGTTTTTTGCTGGTCTGTGTATGAAGCTCGAGAGATTATTTGAGTTTTTGTTTGTTTTCCTTATCTTTTTTTTTAATGTTGTCGTTTTCTCACAAAAATATTTGAAATTAGCAATGTAAAGGAACAGAGTGGTGACCGCAGTTTGATACCAGTCACTTTTCTTTCCCTTGACGCGTTGAATGAGCACTATATAACAAGATCACAAAGATTTGTCAGTCATGATTTAGGTGCAAGTCAGATAGTCATGGTAATTTCGAAGTTCGTTAAATGCTTTCAGATTAATGGTCACATACTTTACAAAATTATAAAACGATTTGATACCAGACACTTTCTCCATAAAGCCCAAACGATCGAAAAGATATATACGAAGATTGTTACAAAGCTATATGCCCTAGTCTCTTAGTATAAAATCTGGGACATTCTTGAAGCAGATGTTCAAAGTTTTGCACATATGTGCCACCGTAAGGGCAGTTGTTATCGTCATTTTTTTTCTTTTTGTGTTTTTGTTATCGCGTTCATTTGTGGTACTTTTGAATTGAACACTACTTTGGATGGTTTAAACAGTGTTTGAAAGTGAATTGTCACGCTCGAGCTAGTGACGCTGTGTCGGGTTTACTCGGCCCCTTTCGACCAAGCGCGTTCGGGTCAGTGACGTAATGAATCGTGTATACTCGGCTCTAGTCGTCATCAAAAACGTTTGCTATCTGACAAAACGTACATCGCTGCAATAACTTGATTTATTATTATTACGTATCATAATGATAAAATAGTGTTATGTGTATTTTGTGTAAGTGTATATTATGCGTATTTCAATACTACAATTATTTATTGACATATAATATTAATATAACAAATGTGAAAGTGTGTTTATTTGTTATGCTTTCCCATCTTAACTACTCAACCGATCATCTTGAAATTTCGCTTAAACGTCGTCAGGAAAATAAGTAAGTATACACGGTACCTTATGTTTACAAAATTGCACTATTTCCATGAGTTATCAAATTTACATTACCAGGAGCGAAGTAGCGAAAAAAAAAACTAGTCACTAATAAATCTGTATGAATTTTAATAGCATGTATTCATTTATAAGTTTTCACTTCCATCGTGTGATCATACGCACATACCCACTTTTTTAATGTAGCGCTATAAAGTAACGATACTGTATCTGTAAATATAATACAATTAAAAATAATGGCGACCGCGGAGTGATATAAAATTAGTTCACAGTTGTTACTCTCTTACTTGCCTGCAGCCTTTCAAGAGCTGCATATACCTATACTGGCTGTTTCTGAGACAATCTCATCCGATAGTCAATGACGATTGACTTAAAACGATACCATAATAAACCTAGATATATATAGCTCCCTAAACACATCTACTTACCTATCACGTGGACTATGTTGTCATCGCGATGTTTTCTTTCACAAAAACAGTGAGTTCACTGGAGGATTTGAACCTACGTCGGTGGACGTCTTGTCTAAATACGCTACTACTAAACCATTATCGCTTCAAAATAATTAATTTTGTTTTCACTGAAAATCTAATTGCATTTTTTTTTCAGGCGAAGTCAGAATACGCTATCAATGACCTGGAAAAATTTAATATTATAAAGTAATTAAAAAGTATAGGACTTACGTATTAGGCACGTTCCTCATAGCCTTATGCCTCACGAATACTGCAACCAAGGTACCATTCCCCACCACACCGATGACGAAGATCAGCGCGAATAGTATAGGCACTATGTACGTCTCCGGTCTCTCGTAGTAAGGTTGGTACGACTCTGTCGTATTCTGATCCACCGCGGTCTCATTTATGTTATCCATTTTGCATATTATCTGGAAATAAATGAATTAATTAATATTTATATCAGAATTTATAAAGATCGCAGCATCATATTTAACTTTTCTAACTGTCCACGCCGCCACATTTACTTCGCGGTGCGCTTTGACCAACCCACACCTTCGGATACTACGTAACGTAATTGTATCAATGAGGTCGTAGCTTTTTTTTTAAGTTTATTTTTGGCAACCAATCTTTTAGATTATTACTGCCATTGTTAATAGTAGTTAATAGTATTACAAGTTCATCTTCCATTCCATTTTTGGCAACCAGTCTTCTAGTTGACTATTACTGCCATTGTCAAGTGAGTATCGATATTACAAGTTTCTTGATATAATTACAATGATCTAACAAAATGGTGGCCATCTTGTTACAACTTTCCATGGAGTTTTTGTGGCATCTCAGAATTCATGCTCCGTGGTATTATTTTCCATTCACTTCACTTATGCACAATAAACAAACTATATTGCATAAAACACCACCAATATAGAGTCAAGTAACACGAGATTATGAACAAAATATAAAATCCACTACATGACAGACCAAAATCCCGCCAAGAGTTTTTGTTTTTATTTCTGTTTTTTCCTATACTGAAGAAAAGGCAAAGGTATCTAAACCATACAGCCAAGTCAGGCTTAATTTCATAGTTTTCAAGAGTACAAGAGTAAGTGTGCAGTGAAAATTTCAATGTTTTAATAAGATAGTAGCTCGCTTGTTAGAACTTTCTAGAAAATTTTTGTAGCAAGTCAGACAGAATCCATGTTCCATGTTATTATTTCCCATCCACTTCACCTGTGCACAATAACTAAACTATATTACGTAAAACACCACCAATATTGTAAAATATAGAGCCAAATAACATAAGATTATTAATGAAATATAAAATCCACTACATGACATTCCAAGATCCCGCCAAAAACTCCCACGACGTAACGTCATTGTAGCAATGCGGGGGCGCAGCTTGAATTTTTTTTTGTTTATATTTTTTCCATTCTAACGAAAAGGCAAAGGCATCTAAAGTATGCAGCCAAGTAAGATGTCATTTCATAATAATAATTGCCAGCGCTGGAGTAAGTGGCTTGTGATAATTTCAGTGTTTTAACAAGATAGTAAGCTCGCTTATTAGACATTTCTATGGAGTTTTTGGGGCACAATTTAGTGCACAATAGCCGATCTATATTACGTAAAACACCACCAATATTATAAAATATAAAATTCACTACATGATAAACTAAGATCCCGCCAAAATTAAGGCGCAGCTTGATTGAATCTAATTGGTTGGTAAGCAAGGCAACACGGCGACGACGTTCGCATAACACAACATCAAAATATATAGTTACCTCCTTAACCCCTCGGCTGATTTTTTATTTCACGACATCGTAAATTGTAAATTTCATGGTTTAGTGAAAAAAGTTCGTAGAAATGAAAAAAAAAAAAGATTTAAAATACACTTTATACAAAAAATAGATTTTACGATAACCAATTTGTTGTTTTTGAAACTTTTGAAATAAATCAGGTTTTTCTTTAAAGGTTATGCTGCCAACAGTCTGTTGACCTGTGCCTCATGAGGTCTAAATTCGTTTGTATGGAGCTTAAACCTATATGATTTTGGACAGTCCAAATTATTCCGACTATAACAATATCGGTGTTATTACAAGAAAGTTAAATACGTATTGAATACTTGCTTTAAAAAGGTTTCGAATTAAATGCACCGCGGGCGCTGAATGTTCGCCATCTTGCTCTTTTGTCTCGCTTTGTTTACGTTAGGTTAGACTTGCGAAAAAGGATAACGTGACCTTGCCTCCAGCGAGCGCGGTGCATTTAATTCGAAACCTTTTTAAAGCAAGTATTCAATACATATTTAACTTTTTTGTAATAACGCCGTAAATGTCTAAGTTAAGACACTGACAGATTCGTTAATCACGCCTTGGTAAAATGAAATAACATAAAACTGTTTCTGTCCAATAACATGCACTTTAATTCGTAATAATTATAATTCTCGAAAGTTCTACACGAGTTTGGTTTATATATATTGAAAACTAGCTTCTGCCCGCGACTTCGTCCTCGTGGAATAGTTACTTTGGGCTAACGCTAACACGCAGGAACACGCTAACACGGAAGCTCTCAAAAGGGAAAAATAATGATTTTGAAATATTCCTCATTGGTGCACAGATCCTACTGGTCTTAGCGTGATGATATGTAGCCTATAGCTTTGCTCGAAAAATGATCTATCTAACACTGAAAGTATTTTTCAGTAGTTCCTGAGATTAGCGCGTTCAACGAAATAAACATACGGACCCTCCAGCTTATGATATTAGTATAGATGTGACGGCAAGTACCACCCAAGGCGTTTTGTATAAATTTTTGTTTCTCATAATAAATACACTTGTGAAATAATGCTCTAGCATTTAAGTCTGTTTTATCGAATTTAATTATACCATTTCCACGAGGATAGTGTTTTACGGCTGTGAGTTATTTAACGCATTGGTAGACCGCAATTATTCGGTGGAAATGAAAAGTGGAGAGAAGCTCGACATTTTGTGTAAGCCCGGAGTCTTTTTCATGGCCATAATGCTTTTTAAGTTGATTAAATGGAGCTGAAAGTAATTTAATGTGTTTTTTTAGGGTTTTCACAATTTAATTATTATTTGTAATTTATGTGATAATGTGCTTACGTTCTATGAAAATACTTTACTTTTTCTTTTGTTGAAGTGAAGTATTTCTTTAGGCGCGTCTAGCGGTATTTTGGTAGTAGATATATTTATAATTTCGCGTTATGACATGGTACATAAGCGTGACCAGCCGTATTGCGCTTGTGCGGTGTGTGTCTGGACTAGCGGAACATGGTATAGGGACATGTGTAAATAAAATATATTTTTTTTATATTACAGGAGGCATAGCAACACCAGGAGAGTCGCAAGTGCGTTGCCAGCCTGTGTTGAGGAGGAGGGGGGGGGGAAGGAAATAGTAGAGCTGCCTTCAGCGCTCTCACTGACCGAACGAAATGCAAAAATGGAAGCACTATCCATGTCGGAGTTTCTGTGTGAGGGTGGTAGTACCCCGAGCGAGCCGCCCCATTCATTCGTAACCAGTAAAAGCTTCAGCGTGGCTCTAACCTGCCAAAATATTGATACTTTGCAGCTTATCATACATTTGATTAATTAATAGACTTTATAGAAATGTATATAATTATTGCTCCGAGTGTCAATAGATATGAGAACCACACTCATGTTAATAATTTTAATACACAAATTTTGAAATTTAAACATTGTTATTCACACTATAGTTAATATGAAAATACAGAAGAGAACACATTTATTTCCTTGTTTTGAGTATTCACTTCTGTCGGCAGTTCTATGACTGCCTCGACTATTTTTTTTTGTATAAATTACTTAGTTATTTCAAATATAACTGATCTAATAGTGACTAATATTATAAATATGAATATTAGTTTATTTATAAAATTTTATATTCACGTTGTCAGAAGGCCAGAGAAGGACATAGGGTGTCTTTAATCCAAAATAAGTATTTTCCCATGTATCGGCTAAATTTATACTAATACGAACGAAGCCGTGGGTAAAATAGTATTGGGTAAAAAGGCATTTCAAATATTGAATCATTGAATACAGGTAACATTAATCATAAATGTAAATACATTATTCATATTTTTCATTATTTCTAAATGTCTTATCTTTATATAAATCTCTTCTGTACGTGTGTATGTCACTGACCTCCTCCTTAACGGCTGAACCGATTTTGATGAAATTTTGTGTGCGTGTTCGAGTGGATCCGAGAATGGTTTAGATTCACAATTGGACCCGGTAGGTGGCGTTGCGATTGACTTTTAGGATTTTTTTTAATTATCAAGGCAGGACAACGACCGCCGGGCCCGCTGGTATTTTATAAATTTGTACATCAATATTTAAATGTATTTTCGAAATTAGTAGTTTATATTAGTTTATCAAAATAGTAAAAACCGACGCAATCATGCCACTGCCGCAACTGCCGATAAAAGTGAAAACTCAAAGCAATGAAATAAATCTGTTCTCTTTTGAACTTTCATATTAATTATACTGTGAATGGCTATATTAAAATTTCATAATTTGTTTATTGAAATTATTAACATTAGTGTGGTGACATAGATACAATGATTATATAGGGTTCTATAAAGTCTATTAATCAATTAAGCGTATGAGCTGCAAAATGTCAATATTAGATGTACATAGGCGGCTATACTATTATACGCGTCGCTAGTCTGACGCAAGCGCAATACGGTCGGTCACGCTTACTAGCATGTCATGACGCGTAATCATAAGTTTATCACATGCCAAAAAATACAGCTCAATATGCCTAAAGAACTTTACACTTCAACAATGAGATCATTTTTTTTTTTTTTATGTCATAGGAGGCAAACGAACAGGTGGGTCACCTGATGTAAGTGATCACCACCGTCCATAGACACTTGCAACACCAGGGGAGTCGCAAGTGCGTTGCCAGCCTGTGTAGGGAGGGGGGGGGAGGAAAGGAAGGGGAAAGTGGAAGGGGAGGGGAGGTGGGTGTCCGGCGCTCTCACTGACCGAACGAAACGCAACAATGCAAGCACTGTTACTTCACGTCGGTTTTCTGTGAGAGGGTGGTACTACCCCGGGCGAGCCGACCCATTTATGCTGAAACCAGTAATAGTTTCAGCATGGCTCTACCACCTAAAAGAATCATATATTTCCTTTACAGTATGACCGTGTATTGAAATAGAGACAAGTGAACAACCTCTGAGCAACTGATCGTCTGTCTGTGAACTATTTTGTCGTGAGGTAGTCCGGTGAAGCTGTTAAGACCTTGGTAGGTCAATAGCGTAGTCAGTTCGAAAAAAAAAACGCAATACGGCAATACGGGAAATTATAAATTTATCTCCTGCCAAAAATAGCCGGTAAACGCGCCTAAAGAAATCTTCACTTCAAAAATAATTCGGAATTATAGAATAGAAAATGAAGGATTGTGAATCTATTTCGACACAAACTGTGTGCATCAAAAAGGCCTACAAAATGAGTAGGGATGCGTGTAATCTCCTTTACGACGGTTTTCTTGATTTATCCTCGTTAAAGAAGCGTCTCTAAGACATCAAAGTATCAAAGTCCCTTGAAGGGATCACGGAAATTTAATGTAGAAGGTACAAGGCTTAGGGATCATCATTCGATTGTAATCTTGTGATACGATTTAAATATATAGTTAATACATTTTATACTCGACATTATTTTAGGTACACAAAAACGGATTTCTTATAATTCCTATTTTTGTTTGTAATCTATCATACATTAGGGTATCCGCTATTTATCAAGTTGGCTTTTTTGACGTGGGTATCGTTCAAATCGTTAGTTGGTACTTACGTATTAACGCCATCGCAATGGTTGCGGCAGCGGTCGGCGAGCGTATTTCAACGGCATTAACTTTACCTTTAGTTTATAGCCTAAATTTAAGATTTTTTTTCTGATGTCATTTAACAGTGACTAAATGAAGATACATTTCCCATTTAATTTACACTTACACTTTTTTGAAATGAAGTATTACCCTGCTTATTTTATTGAATAATTTACCAAATATTTACTTTTACTGCTTTTTTCTAAAATACAGACAGACGCGAAAAGCGAGTTTGTTTTAGAATAATTACATATGATAAAATGACGGCAGTGTACTCGATGATAAGTACAGTGTAAAGCAAACGGCAACCACTGAGAAATCCATAATCCATCACTAGGCGTCCTTGTAGTACTGTGATGGAACAATGGTAGCATATAGCAACAGCGTGTATATCGAATCCATATAAGTCTGATCTCTAATTAAATTATGTATGTTCATGTTAAAAAAATGTCCAACAACTGGTAAACCCATCCAACAAGTATGTTGCAGTACAGCAGTAGTGCAGCCTTGATTTTCGATGGGAGCCCATATGATATACGGACTAAGCATTACGCATTCTGCGATGTGTGTTTCTTCCCGTGAAGAAATGTAGTAAGCGGTTTGGTGTTTAGTTTTTCCTCCGTACATAAAATATATTGTTAAAATAATACAGGTTTAACACATGTGAAAAAAGACTCTACAATCAATATTCCCTAAACACTGTTGCATGTGATCATCAGTTAAAGCGTTGTAACTACTTTAACTTCAATATTTATCAGCCCGTGTTTATAAATTCATGAATATTGTGGAAAACGATCTCTGTACCATCGATATGCGGCAATATGAGATAGGAAACGATTAAGTGTAGGGTTGTCAAATGTTTTTTATAACATTGAAATAAGCGCTGGTGGTCAGTAAACTAATATAAATATTATGCTGCAATAGGACCATAGTTTTGATCCAGGGTGTTGGGTGGGGGCACAGAGGCACTATACAGTTTCTTTTTGCGTACATAATGCAATGTAACAAAACACAATATGCGCAAAATAGTAAATCGCAAATATAACGCCTAAAAATAGGAAACCTATAAAAGTTGCTGTCCAATTTAAGTGGTGATGTTATATGTTAGAATATGAAAAGCTAACATTAGCTACTCTATGTCATTATAAGATATTTTTGACAACTTTTTTTGTTATAAGATGGCAATAGCCGTTGTATGTAAATGTAAGCCAAGTGAATAAAGTGAATTTGTAATAATTGCGTTATATATTTTCTTGTCAAAAACGGCAAAATTTATCAATGTAGAAGATATTTTGTAAGTTGCTGAAGGCTATCAACAAGATCTATTTGATTTCTTAACTTTAAAAGGAGATTTATCTGTAAAAGAGTGACTACACTACCAAATATAACAATCCTGTGCCAACCATTGCACACATTATATGTGACAATCAACATTACAGTGCGATCTTTCCACACGTTACGCCGGTTGAAGACATAATATCCTCGGATCAGTAAAAGAAATGATCGTCTAAATGGACTGGACCTAATAAGTATCTGTCAAGATATTACTTCAATGATGAAGCCTGACGAAGTACAACATATCTTTAGCAGGAAACATATCATAAATCATTCTAATTTATTTTATTAACCTTTTATTACAGATTAACTGTGCCCGCAACTTCGTCCGCGTGGAACTTCGTGTAAAAACAGTGCCTAATACATTCACCTGAAAGTATTGAGTCCATTTAGCTATATACTTTTCTCTCGTACTCAAGTCGCGTCGTCATTAACATTACAATAACTTTTGATAGACCGAACCGATTTTAATGAAACAGAGACTAAATGATACTCGAAGGTATGCTTTACGATTTTCTATGTTTTTATTATGAACTCAGTATTTTATCAGTGATGCGTTTTCATACAAACAGGCAGATGGACAGACAGTCATTTCTAAACATGATTGAAACGTATTTTATTTGGGAGCACGGCAGTGCCCCCGCCAAGTTGAGCAAAAAAGCGGCACGTCTGTACCATGTTTTTCTCGAAGCAGTTTATGTCATTTTCAACCCCCTACAACTACGTTGTTGATAAAACTAGAAGCCTGAATTTTACAATTAGTATTTAGTGTATAAATCAAGGAAAAACTAAAATATTTTGTAATTTCGGTCCAGTTTTCTAGATATACCAGCTGCATAAATAACTTTGTAATCCCATATAAATGTACAAAATTACAAAATTACATTTGCAGTTACTGAATCAGTATATGTATAATACAAAAGAATAATAAGTGTAGATACGTTGTTTGCATTCAAGAAGTAGAAGGTAACGGAAAGGAAATAAGTAGGACTATCTACGAAAAGAAATGAGGTGCCATCAAAAACAAAACTCTTAAAAAAAACAAGTCTCACAACTCAGTTCTACTACCATAAAAAGTTGTGAGATCCATGCAGTGTAATTTGAGGCTTTATTAAATCCCTACTTAAGGGATCTTCTGTCTTAAGTTATTACGTAATTAGCTAATTTAACAACATATTATAGTGACCATATCAATATTAAAGATCTTTTATGTTTTAAATCGAATAGATTGGCAATCGCACTAAACAATCGAAGTTATTATAACTAGTGGGCACCCAGTGGTCGACATTCGACCATAGTTCATTGATTTTTTAAAGTTTGAACTTTATTAGGGTTCTTTCGTCAACTTACTTCTATAATCAAAGGTTTTCATCATGGTTACTCAGTTATTTGCCACTTTTTTTTTAATTATATAAACATGAAACGGTTCTATGACTAATTGAAATAATAACTATTTTGAAACAAAAAACAGGCGGTTACATAAGGTGGTAAAAGTCAAAAATTTTAAATAAATATAACTTTACGAAAATAACTCACTCAACTCATGATACAATTATCAATTAATTTTACACGACACCATGAGTGGTGGCATTTCTGAATGATATTGAATTAAATGAAGTCTGTAGATTATGAGGAATAGTTATATGCCCAGTAACATCGCTTGGAAAAGTAATGGATACACAATAGAATCAAATGATGAATCTAAAACAAAGATATTTTTAATACTACCAATAACTTTTGAAAAGAATTCATTTTTGTTCAAAATTCATCATCAACTGTACCAAATATAATAGCTACATCAGGTTGAACTGCATCATTGTAACCGCGGATATCTAGGCCATGGATTACTTTCATGAGCAAACAAATTTTGTTATTTTGAATTTATAAATATTTTTTGGCTCATTATATTGAATCATCATTTAAAGTGATTTCACCATAAAAATACTAAATATTAAAATATTGACATTGACTTTGGTAATATTGCTTTACTCTTATGACAACATGAAGCAAAATGGAACCAGTCCTGTCACCTAAAAAATTTGACATTCAATAACACCAAAGAGAATAATAATTATTTCAATGGTTCCATAAATTATGTATCAATTAATTTTTAATGTATGTTATGATATATTATTATACAATTAACCTACAATTTGACCAGTTGATTTCAAAGGGCAGTCATGTTAAAAATATTGAAAAAGGTAATTGGAACGTAAGAGTAAAATGACGGATGACTTTGTCAAAATTGACATGTGTGTATATGTTGTGTAAAATTCAAGCAGTAGTGTGAGTAATGTATATTTTAATTAATTTAATATACTTGTAATGCATTTTATATAAAAAAAATAGCTTTCTGCACTTCTCCTCCATATAAACTTTAACTATGCCAAATTTCACGTTCATCCGTTCGCGCATTTCTTTCAAAAAGGGATACAAAGATTTGGCTTCACGTATTAATATATAGATGATGATATGTAATACTTGTGAAATACATTGTGTTTTCATGTGATGGCCAAGTCAATCACTTTTAATGATTGCCAGTTTTATTTAATGGTTAGTTAATTACGTAATAACTTAAGACAGAAGGTCCCTTAAGTAGGGATTTAATAAAGTAGCCGATTTGGTAATTACATGGAACTAACAAATTTTGACGGTAGAACTGAATTGTGACACTTGTTTTTTTTATAAGTTTTGTTTTTGATGGCATTACTTATTCCTAGATACCTGCAAAATAGTTTTTTACAAAAGTTACAGACACGTTACATTTACATTCTTATTATATGTATAGATGAATAATTGTCTGGGCTTTTTGCAGTCTTAGAAATAAATCCTGGATTTACCCTTGGTCTTGACATAAAGAGTTGGACTTTCTGAAAACAAAGTTAAACCGACAAAGAGCATGTCAACCGCGCTCTTCGAATCGAAACAGAATAGCGCGTGCATTATTCCTTTATTGCAGTAATAGGTGTAATAGTGGCGCTTCTACCCCTTTCCACACCGAACCACGCGTTCTAGGCTCCGGAGCCACAGTTTTGCGGTAAACTGTATCTGGGCAAGAACTAAAAAGTTCGCTACTTATCTTACCGTAGCGTAAAACTGCGGAACAATCTCCTGGCCAGTGTGTTTCCTCCTTCCTATGATATGGGGTCCTTCAAGCGTAAAGTGAAGACATTTACGCAGGCCTTCGTGACAGCGGCGAAAGGCGACGTATAACTTGTCTCTCAGTGATCGCCATTGTTTTTGGGTTGGCCTGTACTTACCATCAGGCATTTTGCCTTGCTACAATGAAACAAAAAAAAAGAATCTCGTACTACATATATTCTTACGGACTCTGATGTATTAGACGAATAATATGAAAACTTGTTTAAGTGTAATCAGGCCGCAGTTTAATGGCACGCTAACGGCAACTGAACACGTGATTTACGTAGTTTTGTTGATATAAACTCTGGCCATAAGAAAACAGAGTCCTAAACTATATTCCATAATTATAATAAGTTACGAAGCTACGAAGATAATGAGACCAAATCTTTTCCCACAGTACAATAGTGTAATGAAAAAAAAAATGACGAACCGAACATTTTTAAAGATCTTATTATCTTCTCTCTCACTCTTTATTTTATATGGACACCAAGCAATCGTTTCATAGAATTCAATTCATACCAACCCAAAAGGAGCTGCATTTTAAAAACTTACGATAATGTTGAAGCATAAAAACTATTGGTCGACTTTCGCCCCACTGCACAGAAATTATCTATACTATAATAAAACTGTAGCAAGGTCAAATCTGTACATTAAATATTTTTTGAAAATTTTTATCGGAGTAGACTTTATTATCGATATAGAGGCCAAAAATAATCTTTTTACAATTTTTATCTGTCTGTCTGTTTGTCTGTCTTTCTGTCCCTGTGAACACGCATCACGCTGAAAGTACTGAACCGATTTTAACGAAACTTGACACAGTAATAACTAATATTCCAAGGTTACATTTAGGATACTTTTTGTCCCATAAAACGCAAGGGGTTCTCCAGGATAACGAAAGATAAAAAATTGTAGTTAATGTAACAAGACTTTTTTGCAACATCTTAGTACAAGAGCCAGCAACGTTGGAAGAACGAGAATTTTAGAAAAGCTGGTTCTTTAATATGAAGATATATTATGCCCTTCCAAACAGGATTTAGGATACGTGGTAGCCGGTTAACGTTGTGTTTTTTAATACGCATCACACCTTTACAGGTCAAATTTTTGGGTTATAAATAATTTAAGGAACATTTTTTTTCAGTAACTTTTAAATGCTATTAAAAGATGAATTTATCACTGTCAGAGAATTTTGTTATTGACACTAATATGCCCGATGATATTCTTTATAAATAAAAGAATTCATTTCAAACTATTTTATTTTTTCCATTGCAAAGAACATATTTTATTTTATTAACCATTATGATATTGAGATTTCACCGTAAACAATGAAAAACAACGATAAACGTAGACGTATGACTTGGGACTGACGTCATCTTGATTACATGCGTCTATAACAGGCGCTTTCACAAGTATCACTATCTTTATCATACATAAAATGGGGTAAACATATCAATGCAGATGCAGAATCTAGCTCTAAGTCTCTTAACGTTTTCAAAGCATTAGCCGGTTCTAACTGGGGTGTTCATCCATAACATTGAGTTCGTTTATACTTCAATATTATACGCAGTCGAATTGACTATGCGAGCTTTCTTTATGATAATAGTGCTCAGATTAACCTCTATAAACCTGAAAAAGTCCAAAACCAGGCCATGAAAATTATCGGGGGTTTCATTAAAAGTACTCCAATCCATGTTATGGAAAGCGAATTGAGCATATGCCCGTTACATCTTAGGAGACAATATTTAGCTGGAAAAATCTATTTAAATTTAAGTCATTCGAAAAAAACGAACTACCTAATTTATTAGAAGAACTGTCCGCCTCTTTCCAATTACTCTATTGGCGTAACAGAAAAAAACCATTATTAGTTTCTATTTTTTGTCAATATAAAAATACTCCAATTCAAACAAGTATAAAACATGAAATGTTCACTTTACACACCTTGGTCGATAACATTGATTTGCACAATATAATTAAAATAAATGTAGATGGTATTTGGAAGCCAAAGAATCAATATGATATTCTTAAAATAAAAGATATTTGTCTTCAATATATGAATAAATATTACCAAATTTTGTTAAAATATACACTGACGGATCTAAAGCTGGTAATTATTTAGGAGCCGCATTTTTTGAGTCAAATTTCAAAACTTTTATGAAATTTCAAATTGATGAAAATATTTCAATTATGCACACTGAATTGATAGCAATTGCAGAGGCCTTATCATTTGTAGAATCCACTGAGTCCATTAAGATTGTTATTTTATCCGATTCAAAAACTGCTCTTCAACACGTAGCTCGATGTACCTTGACTTTTCGAGGAATACCGATAGCCTACACTATTTTGAAGCAATTACTAGATTTCAAAGCAAAGAACAAAGTAATTGTTTTACAATGGATCCCTTCTCATATAGGTATAACTGGGAATGAAAGACCTGATCTTTAAGCTAGAGAAGGATCCTCCGAAGGTGCTCCTATTAATATTTAACCAACTTACTTGGATGTATGCTCAGTATTTAAAAATAGCTGTTACTCGCATTGGAAGGAATACTTTGATGAGCGTTCTAAAACAAAAGGAATATGGTACAGAACGATTCAGCCACATCCCTTAAGGTCACCATGAATTGATGACAGTACGATTTGCCGTCGGGAAGTAATCACAGGAATGAGATTACACTCAGAACACATCCCATGTAAAAAGTTCGCCTACCTGATGCGTAAAGTACTATCACCACTCTGCCAGAGTTGTGAGCTCATCGATGATGTGCACCACATCCTGGCAGAATGTGTTCGAAGCGAAGATATTAGATCTCGGCTTAATGCTACTGGTTCGTTCCACACTGGTTTGTACAATTCGTTATTGTCTGACCCCATTTCGAAAGATGCTAAAGAATTGTACAAAATTAATATAAGCTATTGTTAAGTTTATTGTCATTCTTATTGTTATATAGTTGTATGTTACTTAGGCGATATAGTCGCGCAGGCGACTAAGTCTTCATTAAAAATAATAATAATATTAAAATTACAGCTATCTTAACATAGTTTGAACATACTTATTTGATTTACAAAAAAATAGCATCGGGCACATTATTGTTAATAACAAAAATGTCTGGCGATAATAATTTCATGTGTTAGTAGCGTTTCAAAGTTAGTAAAAAACAATACATTAAAAAATTATATAAAAATTAATATTTTTGCCTGTAAAGGTGCGATATGCACTAATAAACGCAACGTTTACAGCCAGGTAGCCCGCACACTGTTCGGAAGAACATAAAGATATATAAAAACTGGCTTATTGAAATTCTTTTTCGAAAACATTACTAGCTCTTAGACAAATAGTTATAGGTAAGTGACATTTGACGCGTCGTGTTCATATCTTTTTAATATTTATATTTTTCTTCAATACAATGGAGTGTCAAAAAGTTTTAATACAAGTTGAAAATAGTTATGATATCATTGTGTTTCATTTATCATTATTTATTTTATGAATATAATTTTATCGTTTAATTGAAGTGAAACTTCTTTATCGGCGTTGGAAAAAATTTACCGTCACATTTTTCCGTTACGCGCCATCTTTTTTGTATTCATGTCTATGATAATAAAATCCTTTTGTTTAAACTTTATGTAATTTAAATTTATTTTTTAATATATTAATGAAATTGTTTGCCATAAAGAAAGAAAGGGTTTTTTAATTTTTTTTTTTTTGGTTTTTTTTTTTTTTTTTTTTTTTTTTTTTTTTTTTTTTTTTTTTTTTTTTTTTTTTTTTTTTTTTTTTTTTTTTTTTTTTTTTTTTTTTTTTTTTTTTTTTTTTTTAACCAATTTCTGGAAAGTTGCATATAGATCATTTTGCGAAAAATAAGGCCTTAAACAAGTTTCACTTCTTACGTGTGTACACTAGTACACGCACACATTTTTTTACAATTCAACTCTATCAACTTGATATTTTATAATGTAAGCTCTACTGACTGTATAGTAAACGTCTACAAAAAAGGGGAAGGAACTTCGTTAGAAACTGGGGGTCCATAGACCTCTAAAGCTTTTTTTCACATTACCGCCAATATATGTAGGTTGCTACGAACGGGTTGTAGCCTTATTTTAAAAGATGTCTCACAAACCATCTGGGCTTGAGTGAGTCCCTTGATAGTTTGGATTCACAATTGGAAATCGATGGTGTGGCTGCAATAAGGTTTTAGGTATATTAAAATTTTTCGAGTTTAAAAATACAATTGACACAAGTTATAACCGATTTGGTGCAGACGAAGTTGCACGGGTCAGCTAGTCTTAAATAAAATTATACAAGTTTCGGTTTTAATGTTCGTGTCGATAAATGTGTGTTTTGCGACAAATCTGTTTCATTAAACATTTAGTAAAACAGTAAGTCGCATGTCACCGGGTATTATATAGGTCCGTTTCAACTTAATTGCCTAGTTATTTTACCGTAGCATGATCAGACTGGCATTACAGCTATTCCTGAGGATTGTAATGCATTGATTACTAGAAACACTGCAATTTTTAGCATCGCGGATATATTTTTTATCGACCGCTATTTTTAGCAAACGCGTTGTTGTAATAATGAGAGGCCTTACCACTGTGACCGGTATATAAATCTATTTAGAGTTTCTGCATCTTAGTTTATCGTTTAGTGGCTTTTATATTTTATTTACAATTTTGTGTTATTTGAGTCTGTATTTTGTAATATTGGTGGCATTTTACGTAGTTCGGTTATTGTGCTTAAGTGAAGTGGATGGAAAATAATACCATGGAGAAATGAATCCGGAGGTGCCTCAAAATTTCGTGGAAAGTTCTAACAAAACCCACATTCAAATTATTGTACGATATTTGTAATATTACCTACTCGACAATGGCAGTCATGATCTGGACGATTGGTAGTAAAAAAAAATTTAAAAAAAATATATTTGTGGTATAGACAGATCGAATGAACATGTGAAAGAGATGACGTTATGAACGAGCCGTAAGTGCGAGTGAAAGAGGTGATACGGAGAAAGCGATACCTAGTCTGAGAAGTAATGATGGGGGTGTGAGAGCGCTTTAAGAGTAGGGTTGCCACCCGTACTTTATAATAGAGTATTGTACGTTATTTCAGGTAATTGTACTTTATACTTTATGTGATCAATAAAGTACATAAAAATACTTTATTTGGCATGATTTGGTTTCTTTGGTGTTTTGAAAAGTTTATTCATATGTATTTTTTCGTTATTATATTATCTATTCCTGCCACGACAACATTTACAGAGAGCGTTTTTTCTGTGATGAATAGCAAATGGCGAGATGAAAGAAATAAAGTGTCTCTGAATTTGATTAAAAAGTAATTACTTATTTATTTTAATTTAAATATAGACTGTAAATATAGTATTAATATAGTTTAAAATATAGCATTGTTTAGTAGCGATACAAATTTTATACAAATCGCAAAAAGTAATAAAAAATATGTATTTAAACATAATAATAATAAGAAATAAATTGTACTTTATTTTAATACTATGTACTTTTTTTCCTACCTGTAATAACCAATGTACTTACTCTATCTACCAAAAAAAAAGGTGGCAACCCTATTTAAGAGCTTTAAGAAATTAGATAAGAAGAATTACTTTGTGGGTGGAATTAACTGATACAACAATCTGTTCAAACCCACGTACACGAATTTTTATAATACGAATATATATTGTTAGCTCGAATGAATAGTTACATTCAATTCACGGAACTGTATTCACGATAACAACCAAAAACGACGTTCGACAATTTTGTCGCTCTTGCGTGCTTCTTACGGTCACCATCAAGCGCGGTAAAGCTGTCGAGATACTCCAGGCTACCAACCTTCGTTTTCCAGCTTATATAGCGCTTTCGATACAAAACTAATGAAATTCTACGTCATTTATACACAGTATCCTATCGTATTTAAGATTCAGCACCCAAAGCGAGTAGTTACTTTTAATGTCCTTGTGTACCATCTTTATTTGATATTGCAGTATTTTCTTCTTAATATACAGATATTATTTTAGTTCAAAGATTAATATTAATATAAATAGATTACGTGTTAGCGGCGACAGCTCTTAAACAAATAGACTCCGGCTTTGATTAATTGCTTATAATGGATAGTCCCAATGAGTGATTGCTCGAAAACTTTGCTCTGAGTGGGAGTAACGAGTAACTTGGATTGGTTTCAAAAAGTTATTCTGCAAATATATCCTGTATTCCATTGTTTTTGAAGTGAAAACTTCTTTAGCCTCATTGAACGATTTTTGATAGGGGAAAACTTACGGGTTCGCGTCACTTATGATCTCGACATGCTCGTGAGGTATTGCGCTTGCATCAGACTAGCGACGCGTAGTACAGCCAATGATATTATAACTATAGATACGTCATAAGCGCTTCGACAGCACCTTGTTGAAACTTGGCTAGCTAGCTGCTTTTTAACGGCTGCCCCGTCAATCTGCCCGTATCTAAGCAACATATTACTATTTCTTTTTCACCACCGTTATTGAGAATATGCCATCTTAGTTCCAGATTTGATCTAAGACAGTTTACGTATGTGTGCGTTTTCGTGCCATTTGTTTTATCAAAATATCATGTAGGTAACGTATCTACACCTTTTTAGTTAAAATATCATTGAGTACAGCGGCCTATGTACATATAATAATGATAATGCAGCCCACCATATATTTCATTAGATAAAAAAACAAAATTAATATAATTATTGTTCGGAGTGTCAATAGATGTAAAAATTATACTAATGTTAATAATTTCAATTAACTAATTTAATAATTGAATTAAACATTTTAAAAAGAACACAGTTATTACATTGTTTTACGTGTTCATTTCCGCCGGTAGTTTGTAAGAATATAACTATAACTATAACTAACTATATTTAAAAGAATATAACTATAACTAACTATAATATGAACTAATCACAAAGTTTCAAAAAGTCATTTTATTTTTGGTAAATTTTAAATTAGATTTATTATATATAAAAATTCAACTACCAAGACACAACATAACATTTCCAGACGTTTTTTTTAAGATCTCAACATGGCGGATAATTTTTTTTTTTAATTGCAAGATATTAATACTTGTGTCTGTCAGTATAAAATTTGGCAATAATACGTTGATTTATACGACAATGTATTACATTATGTATAGTTTTAATATCATCATACATTTAAAATTAGTAATGTTTTATCATGAATACTTATAGCTAACTTAAAAAAATTACATTTTTCTATTTTCTTCATAAAATAACCTATTGTGTAATATTGTATGATTTCGGTTTACAACATCTAACGTCCGACATCTAAATTTAAATCTGTATGATTTAGTTTTTTTTTCTATCATAAACAAATCAAAAAAATCAGTAAATAAATTTCATAGTTTATTAAAAACATTTTTAAAAATGAAAAAAATAATTTAATAATACATTTTACATAAACATTATAATTTTTTACCACATCATTTGTTATCGTTAAATTTTTTCAAGCTTTGTAATATATCCGTTATTTTTTAAAACTTATGCTGCCAACAGTGTGTTGACCTGTGCCTCAGAATGTCTACATTTGTTTGTATTGAGCTAAAGACCTTTTTGGCTTGGACACATAAATTGTAGTCTGTATATGTTATTTTGATATATATAAGCTACTAGCGGGCTAGGCAGACGCTGTCCCGCCTTGATTATAAAAAAAAATCTTGACAAATTATATACTAAAACCTTCCCCATGAGTCACTGTATCCACTGGTGAATACCGCGTGAAAATCCGTTCAGTAGTTTTTAAGTTTATCGCGAACAGACAGACAGACAGACGCGGTGGGGGACTTTGTTTTATACTATATAATGATAATACTATAAAGTTTAACAAAAATCATATTAGTAGTTTTTGAGTGAACACTATTGTTTTGATCTGTATTATATTTATTTTTATTACAAAAAATATGTAAAATACATGACATTACAAGCAATTGAAAATAAATCGTTTGTTATATAATAAAGATGATAAGTGTTTGTTGACTTTTGTGACAACAAAGAAATGTTTAAGCAACTCATTTGTAATTGTCAGAATAACTAGAGTTTTTGGCAGGATCTTGGTTTGTCATGTAGTGGATTTTATTTTTTATTCATAATCTTGTATTACTTGACTCTATATTGTGTAAAATTGGTGGTGTTTTATGTGATATAGTTTGTTTATTGTGCATAAGTGAAGTGAATGGAAAATAATGCCACGGATCATGAATTCTGAGATGCCACAAAAATTCCATGGAAGGTTCTACCAAGATAGCCACCATCTTGTTAGTTCATTGAAATTATATCAAGAAACTTGTAATATTGATACTCACTTGACAATGGCAGTAATAGTCTACTAGAAGACTGGTTGCCAAAAGGGAATAGAAGAAGAACTTGAAATACTATTAACTACTCGACAATGGTATTCATTGAAATTATATCAAGAAACTTGTAATATCGATACTCACTTGACAATGGCGGTAATGGTCTGCTAGAGGACTGGTTGCCGAAAATGGAATAGAAGAAGAACTTGTAATACTATTAACTACTCGACAATGGCAGTAATAATCTAAAAGATTGGTTGCTAAAAATAATGTTAAAAAAAAAATTGTCAGAATAACTAAAAAGCATAGTTGGTGAGTTATTGTTTGGTGTCACTTAATAATATTCGTGACATATTTGTATTGAGTTGGTTATTTATTTTAATTACTAATGAGGTTTTAACGATATTCTATTAAACATCGTTTGCGGGGAAAGTGCATTTTTTTAAAACTTTTTTAGGCGCGTTGAGCGGCATTATGTTGCCAGGAGATAAATGTATTACTTCGCGTCATGATATGCTAGTAAGCGTGACCGACTGCATTGCGCTTGTGCGGCTTACATCAGACTAGGAACGCGTAGTATAGTGGCCTGTGTACATCTAAAATTGATATTTTGTATTTTGTGCAGCCCATTTGATGAATGAATAAACTGTATACAAAAGTATATAATTCTTATTTTAAGTGCCAACAGATGTGAAAGAGAAACGAATGATAATAATTTCAATTTACAAAATTATGAAATTGAATTAATTCACACTATAATTAATTTAAAAATTCATAAATAATTTAAATTCCATTGTTTTGAGTTTCCACTTCTGTCGGCAGTCCTTATGACCGCCTCGACTTTTTTTTTAATTTATTTTTCTTATAGTCACTTGGTCCGCACCGTTTTCCTGACATCATTTTAACTCTAGTGCAGCTTAAATACAATATTATTTTCCGATCTTTTTGCTTTCATTGTGTAAACGCTTTCCTTGGATTATGGTCAAAACACGTGTATCTTGGAACATAAAAGTGCTTCAGGTGATTTCTGCTGCACGGCAGTTGAATGCAGTCCGCGTGACGTCATTGTAAATTGACTTAATTCGCTCGTAAAAACTGTGTTTAACAATTAAAAAGGATGCCAAGAACGTTCATATATGGTCACGACCGGGGGATGAGTTTTATGCAGGAGAGGCCGTACCAGAAAGAGCGGGAATTCGGTTTTTTTTCACTTAACTACAAGAGTTCAGAGACTTTTTGGAGCAGTACGCTCCGCCATATTTAAAAATTAAGCCGACAAGAAACACATGTAATTCTATAGGTACCTATAGTCCATTTAACCGTGAAAGTATCTTGTTAATTTTTGTTAATTGAAATTTACACTTTTCCGTTTATTGTTATTGGTAGTTATTATATTAGGCAGTTTAATGCGAGAGGGCAGCTCCTGGCTTCCTCCCTTCCTGCCGCCCCCCCAATCCTTTCATCAATTAGATTACCGCTGGCGCGTGAACGCATCGCGCGTGCATTCCGCTATTATACGTACCGCGAGAAGGACGTACGTGCAGTTCCGCTATAGTATGTGCCGTGAGACGTACGTTAACTCTCTCTGTCACGAACTCTAGTGCGCAAAAAAACTCGTGAGTGAATAGTGAATACATTTGATGTGACCCGCCTACTGATTGGATACGGGCACAAACCTGCCGAAACCAGCGATCAGCCTCTGCCAAGTAAGCGTGTATTTTCTATTCTATCCTAGCTCAATCGATTATATACTCGTGGATCCTACGATTGAGCGTATTTCCCGTGATACCTTGCCCACGCAAACCGCCAAAATACAGTCCACATCTCTCCTTAGAAAACTACCGCAAAAGGTGAAAGGAATCAAGTGAGTGGTCCGTTCGAACCCGCATTTCTTGGTCCCTCTCGCCGGACAATCCACCCACTTTATGGTCCCTCTCGACGGATTTCCCTCCAGTTATTAAAATTTGAAATTTAAAAAGGTTACTTTTTGGTTTTATATTATTTAACTTTTTAATATTATGAGAAACCTAAGCTTTATCCACGTGGATGCATATTGAGAATTTTCAGTCTTTATTTTAATTTTTAGACCTTTCTTGACTGTTATGTTTTTCATAATAAATAAAAAAATTAGTTATGAAACAGATCACTGAAGTATAGAGTTATTTTTGAGTACTGTAATTCAATAGCTTTCATTTGAATAACTTTAAACCTGAGTGAAATAGATTGATTGTTCCGAATACACGACATAAAATGCTGTTAATATTAAATAAGTCTGACATTGTGCTCCATTTAAGCTGCTGAAATTGTATGTACCTTGGTATACATCTACGGCATATTTTCGTAGTAGTGTTGAGTACTTAAGTGGATCCAGGTTCAAGCTTCGAAACGTTGAGTTTCTGAATGAGGTAGTGCAATTAGTTCCCCGTAGTCTTGGGCCGTGCTGTATAGAAATTAAAAGCGGGTTTGCCGCGGCCATTGCTGATGCATATTCATCTCTCTGTGGTGCATTTAAAATCGCTTTTACGAAATCATGTAAATCTGAATCAATGTAAACACTGTTATGGAGAATAATTAACGTCAGAACTATCTTAGTTCAGAAAATATTCCTGACGCCGAATAGAAACGGCGCCGACGTCATTAGGATCATGTTTTCTTGTTAATTATTGGTTTTTCTATTATGCTTGAAAATAATACTTTATTCACTTTTTGTTGGCGACTACATATAATTTCGTTAGTAGTAAAACATATGTTGTTGTTTACTCAATCAATTGTGAAATATTTTTTATCTTAATAATTTTAATTTTGTTATTATTGCCTAACACCAAGGGAAAAGCGCAATATAATATGTAAACTGGATAATAATAATAGTACTATAAACACTCCTCTATTTGCTAGTGAAAGTTTGGTTACAATTGATCGAGCCGTTTCAGAGATTAGTGCGAAACAGACACTTCAATTTTACTTATATGAAGTATAGACTTTCCAAATAGTAACAATAGTAACATTAGCGTGTGACTATCGAATCGATTATTGTTGTGACGTGTTTACATGTCTAACCCAGGATTTCTCGAGATAATAAAACCTCGGTACTTGGGTACCTCGAATTTTGTATTTTTTGGAACAATAATATCATCGGCGAAGTAGAAAAGTATCATAAGACAAAAAATATATATATATACGGTATGCGTATTTGGGTATTTGAAGTTCATCACCATATCACTCATTTTTTATCTCATCATCTCAATATTCATACCTTTTATACACATTAAATTTTTCACACATTACCACTATACCTTCTTCAGTTTTCCTCTAGTCTTTTATCCGCCCAATTTTTAAGTTAAAATTTTTCTAGTTACATGAACTTTGTCTCTCCATATGGACATGCCCACATCTTGCTAACCTATTACTCTGTAACTTCTTTGTCAATAATGGTATTTTCAAACTTCCTCTGATATATTCATTAATAATTTTATCTATTTCGATTTAACCACACATTCATTATAACGTTCGCATCTCTACCACATGTAATCTTCTTGCATTTGTCTCTTTCCCAGTCCATCATCACACAGATACAAAATATACAGTACAACATGTCTTATACTCCAGTATTTAAGAATTTGAAGTTGCATGATATAAAAATGTTTTTAAGCGTTAGGGGTTATAATGCAATGTGGTTGAATTGAAATACGAATTAAAAATCAAATAAATCTTTAGATGCTTTTTAAAAAAGGAGAGGAAACAGTAAAAGTAATGTATTTTGTTGAAATAGTCTCGATCATGTTAAGTATGAAAATATAGTTTATCGAATATCATTTTCTAAAACAATTGAGATATATCATTTTTCTACTTATACACGCGCATTCTGTGTTGATGTGAAACACGTTTCCTTTTGCTCCTTTTCCTAAAAAGCTTTGTGTCATTTTGGCGTCAACACGTCGGATTCATAACGCACGTGAGAAACGGATGAATTTTTTTATAGTTGAGTTCTCTGAGATAAATAAACTTTTTAGAAATAGAAATACAGGGTCGTTAATAGCCGACTACACAGGTGGATAGCAAGTTTTTTCAGGGGAATAAATATTTGTTTGTTTTGATAGACTTTAACATGTGAAGTAGGTACTAATTATATGACGGCTATATAACATTTAAGTGTTATGATTGTGTTTGTTAATCAAAAGAGGAGGGTTTTTTGTAGTTGAGTGTTTTCCTAAAGACGATTGTTAATTTTTATGTAAAGAATGGTTTGTTATTAGAAATGTAATATGAACTTTTGATAATAGTCAACGTAGGATTTCGATGATAACGTTTACCTAACGCAGCTATGACTTGATTAGTGGATATTAGAAAAGGTACAACATTTTTATATCTATATGCGAAACGAGCTATAACTAGCTATACGATCATATATTTGGTAATAAATATTTTTATGTTCTAGTTTTTAAATTATAAAATAAAATAACTTGTAGAAAATGAACACCTCGGTTTTAAATATGTTAAATATATAAAGTAATATATAAACCGTAAGTCAGAAACAAGGATAATTGTGAATGACGTAAGAGTTCGGTGGTGTCGTGTAACATGGTGCGGGGTGTCGGGGCCGAGGACGAATTGGCCGCCCGAAGAAAACAGAGTATCACCGAAGGGTGCTAAACTGTCAATGCCTATACCACAGCACGCAGTTTGAGTACATAGTCAGTTCCTTATGGAACAGAAAACAAACGTAGATATATAGCATCTCTTAAATATCACTAATGGTATAGTAGAGTGCGCGGAATCATCAAGTAACATTACTACTAGAAATAAATGTCCTATAAACATAGCGCTAGTAAAATCATCCTATCGAAAAACTCACTCTTAATTAGAGCTAGTAACCAAATGGATACTCGAAGATCTTTGATATATACCCCTTTTACAGGGGGTTTCTCAAACTTAAGAAAGTTATCACCAATATTTTTTTTAAAATAATTCTATCAACTCATTTTAAGTAGTTATATAATTTTGTATAAGTATGAATTTTTACATGGCCTTATTTATGTTGTTACTTCTGTATTTGGCTTTTTATTAACTGTAAGATCACTTTTTATCCTAAAATAAAATAAAACAGTTATGCTTTGTATAGAATTTGAAGACGTATTGCATATATTATATGAAATAGATGAGATTTTGTCAACAAGTGATGCTCATCATTTTCGACTACTAAAGATTAAATTAAAAAATAGCTGTGTTCCCGTTTATAAAGACATATGTCAGACCAAAGTGCTTCGAGAAAACCTACAGCCGAGTTTATTATTTCGAACAGTATATAAAATTCGAGCATTGGAATATCGCAAGAAACAGTACTCGAATGCAGGGTTGTATAATTCGTTTGTACAAATTTAGAAAACTTCATGTTTCAAGGATTTACGAAATCGGATTGATTTTCCATTTAACTTAAGTTTGCCATACCTTCCTTTGTTCTAAAGCGATCGGCGACTTAGAATATAGGGATTAATTTATAAGAAGTTTGTTTTTACTTACACCATCATTCTTCTAAGGGATCTATCATGTTAATTCATAAATTTAGATTAAGTATTTAATATATTTTGTAGTATTTCATACTTTGCACTCACGTGTTTCAAAACACATTGTGAAGTTACCTGACACGAGTGATTTTTATCTTTTCTAGTAGGAATAAGCCTAGACCGAATAATTGAAGCAAAAGATAACTTTAAAGTCCTTAAGGATTATTGGAGAGATTAACACTATATTATAAACACATATAGCAAATGCAGCAAGGATAATGAATAAATTTGGCTCTTTAATATATATAGGTGAAAATCAAGTTTAAAAGTACATTCAGTATTTTGTGTTACCTTATGAAGCTGACTTTCAAGGTTGTACTGAAGCCTTAAAGAAAAAAAGGATTATTCTGACACAAGTAAAGTAGATTATCGTTCATAACTAGAAACATGCACTTTCATGTGCTCCAAAACTCCATAGTTTGTAGTTAGATTTAAAAAATATTCTAGGTACATGTCATGTGCATTATTGTGTATGTGATTTGTGAAGTATACTTTCTGAAAAAGTATCTGTTAGCATTTTATATCGGTTTTTTGTTGTAATGAGGTTGTCGGCTAAATCGATGGTAACTCTAAACAGCGTTACACTATATATTTCGAGCGATGTAGGCTCAGTGGTAACGTGTTTGACCATTGCGTTCGAATCTTACAATGACTCGGAGTTCTCTGGTAAAGAAAATATCACGATAAAGCAATTACATAGTGGTAGAGCTCTTTCTAATGCCTGTCTACCTAGTTATCATACTGAAGTAGACAATTTGTCACCAAGAATCTTTATACATATGTGTTCTGGATAATTGCGTTTGAGGCTCAGTGCTCCCTTAAGTTTGGCAATTTACCATCTTTAGGCCACATTACAAGATTATGATTTCGATGCTTAAAGCTATATAGCATAAAGTAGGTATTGTCTAGAATTATTTAATTTCGTTGTAAAGCTCGGTTGAAATTGCTCCAAATGATATTAAAGCATTTTCAACATAGCAAGCATTTCTATTTAAGTATGGTGGACTAGTGGTGTATGGAAACTATTTACTTGCTTGTTAGCAAACTTAACTGCATTGTTCTTTGAAAGTTAAACGCGAGGTCGTTTATATTATACGTGCTTACAACATTAAATTATTGTAACATTGAAAATTTTCTCAAGGAACTTATATAGTTTCCTATACCTATGTAAGAATCAGGTTCTTTTATGATTGAGAATTAATTCTATAGTTTTCTGAGTAATTAATTACTCAATGGGAAGAAATGAATAACATTTAAATATCTTTATTATAGAATTTGATGCCGTAAAATGGGACTAGTTTCTTTTGATTTACATCTTTGGCAGCTTGTATAGTCAAGGTTTTGGTTTCTATATTATCAATCCCAATTATAATAAAGAATATATATAATCTGAGATGATGATAATTATCATCCATTAGAATAAGAATTTATACGTAAAATAAAAGTAGTCTGTGAAGTGGTTTTTTAAATTCATCTTTTATTGTTGTTTTCATTCATCATGACTGGAGTTACATAATACTGTTCTACCTCCCGATGAAATAACGGCAGTGAACGATCAGTACTAGCCTGTCTTTCCAAACAGAGCGTGTTCATGTCCACGCCCGCGTAACCACAGATCACGCCGTCGTGGTCTGGGGGTCAATTTCGCTGCTGCACACCAGATTAGGCCCCCGTCGGCAGCGGCTCACGCCTAGGTCCGTTCCCTCGGCGTGCAGTCCTTGAGTGCGCTGCTCGCGCGATACAGTGACACAAAATCTTACATCACTGCGACAACATTACACATATCACCTCCACACACGTGCACGCATACACGCTTACACATGCAAGTGGAAGGGTTTTATTTTTTCCCTTATCAAACTGAAATAGTTCAGAAAATTATCCGATACGAAGTATATATAAGAGTTGTTGAGGTATGTATGCCTGGTACACATATATGTTTCAACAACTCATATATGTATGAATTGTTAGCTTAGCTTAGGTTAGCTCAGATAGGTCGCGAATTGCATGTATCAGGCAACAGCCCAAACCGAGGTGTGCCGTGCACCCTTGAGCTAGTTGTCAAACAAAATCGACTGAGTGCCTTAAGCGCTCGTCTTAGTAGTCCGGTGAATCTGTTAAGACCTTGCTAGGTCAATAGCGTAGTCAGTTCGAAAAAAAAACTGTTCTACCGTAGGGAAAAAGGCCGTATTTAACTAAAACATAAAACGGAGAAAGGTCCAGAAATCTGTAGCTTCCAAATTTAGGGAAGCACTAATGATTCGTTTTGTATTATATATAATTCGCGAATATAATATGTAAGTACACAAAGAGAATTGCTCTATTCTCTGGATGGTAGTATTGTAGCCCAACATGATGACATGCTATTTTAGTTTAGGTTGGTTTTGCGATGTAAATGTTATATGCATTCAATACATCTGGGCTTGTGTTGTTTTCCCTTCTAATGAGAATAGAATTCGTGGCTTTTAGATTCCACGAAGGATGAATGTAATATATAATACCTGTCCATGCATTAAGACCTCTTTGTTATCTGCATCTCGGTTGAAATACAGTTCCTAGATTTATCACGTTTTATATAATACCTTATTTCTGAACCTCGGAGTTCTTAGACTTATGCCTTTTGATATTTTGTTTGAAAAATTATTATATTTTCAAACAAAATCAAGCTAAGCACATCACAATTCAACCGTAAAGAATGTTCAATGATTTATTACGAGAGTTTTCAGTATAATTTAAACTTCTTTTTATTTCATTTAAAGTTTGATTGCTGCGAAAAAAAAATCTTTTATATCTCTTATTAATAATTATTAAAGACGTTATAAACTGTAATAGAATTTACAAAAGAATCACGTTTATTTTCATAGAATTAGATTTTTCTTTAAGAAATATAAGCTTGTTATCTTTCAGTGCTAAAAAGACTACTTGGATCTGTGTCTTTCTTTATTGTAGCGTTGTAAAGTGACTGTGTTATGCCTGATGGTAAAAGCGCAGTATAATCCAAAAACAACGGCAACCACCGAAAGACAAATTACCTATCGCTATTCGCCTCTGTCATTCTGGCCTGGGTAAATATCTCTTTCCGTTACTCTTGAAGGACCCCATGTCACAAGAAAGAGGGACCACACTGGAAGGGAGATTATTCTACAGCTTCAAGGTATGGCATAAATAAGAACGTTGCGAACTTTTTATTTCTTGTCCAGATAAAAATTACCGCCCTTGGTTCGATTATGGAAAGGAGAGTGGAAATGTGATTTATGAACTTCGCTACATGATAAGATAAAATTCGAATCATGATCACTACATACCAGGTGTAGCATCTGTCATAAAGGCTTAAGGGACGCTTAGCCGTGTCCGTGTATATTGAGCAGGTAAGCAGGGTATAAACCTCTCATAGTGAGTGACTTTTGAAGTGACGATTGCTCTGTGATTAACGTGGTCGGCCATCGAAGATTCCAATGGTTCCAAAGGTCCCGATACTTGCGAACGAGCCGTAGCTTTTGATGAAGGAATACATCATGGTGTAACCATAGCATGGTAATTCGGATTTTTCTAAGCCCATCTGGTTAGCAACCCTTAAGTTGCTACTCTGTCGCCAGATATCTCTAAGTGTGTCCCGGCAGCTACACTTGAGAGCCAGGCCTTTTCTATGTTTTATGTGTGATTACCGTCGTAGACCACATTATCATTTAATTAAGATCAGAAGATAGCAGAAGATAGATTGTGATAAAATGTTAAACCCTTTACAATAAAATTATCTCAAGGGTTACATATACAGAACAATATTTATGACAATGAAGTTGCGAGAATCTGCTAGTAATTAATGAAGATACGCAAAGAAAATAAAATTCCTTTGAGAGTGAATGACGTCAAAACTACACAACGTATCGGCATAGGACCATAGGCATAGGATGACCATTCGATTCGTAATTTTTAGTAGATTGTTCTAAGCTACCTATTATTTAGATTTCTTTATGTCCATCATTAAAAAAATATATTTTATGGACAACGAAGCGGTCGGGTATCAGTCAGTATACATTAAATTAAATCATATCATAAGGATATCAGCTCACTTGTGGACATTTGGTTTATATGTACTTGAGTGCAAAGCTTAGTAGAATCAGTAAGTGTTTGAGTTAAATTTGAACCACTATTGACACTATGTTAGGTTGAAGTAATTGGAGCTTTTGAATAGAAACGGCGTCTAAGTAAATATACTAGGATCTTCACGGGCTAGATAGAGCGACAACTTTACTGAGTACCGCTGGATGATACTCAATACCTAAAATCTGAAACTGAACGGATCATTGCGCTTTAGGTAAATCTATGGTATTCATAAATCGCACTATTACAATAATTTTTATGAAAGATTGTTACAGGTATTGGTCTAGTTATTTTTTTTTTTTTTTCCCCCCCCCCGGGGCCCCCCCGGGCCCCCCCCCCGGTACCCCCTGTCCCCTTTTTCCCCCCCCCCCCCCCCCCCCCCCCGTTTTTTTGGGGAACCCCCCCCCCCCCCCCCCCCCCCCCCCCCCCCCCCCCCCCCCCCCCCCCCCCCCTCCCCTTTTTTTTTTTTTTCCCCCCAAAAACCTCCCCCCCCCCTTCCAATTCCCTCCCAACCCCCTCTCCCCCCATTTTTTCCCCCTTGTCCTTCTCCCCCCCTGTGGCTTCCCCCCCTCTCTGCTCGTGGATTTTCAACTCCCCATTTTTTTCCGAAGCCCAACCTACCCTTCCTCCCCTTTTTCTGCGGGGGGCCCCCCATTTTTAGCCCCAAAGGGAGACCAAAATCCCCTCCCTACCCCCTTTCATCCCTTTCCGTGGGTCCCTTTGGCCCTCCTTTTCCCGGGGCCCTCCCTTCTCCTCACAAGCCTCTCTGCGATCTCATTAACACCTATGCCAATACTACCCATGATAAAAACTTTGTATTCAGTTTCTATACCCAAAATTCTACATTCACTGGTGTTACTGATTATCATAGTAATTAATTTAACGACTACATGTCGAAACTTTAGTATAGTTTGGATTTCTTTCGTTGTAATATGAAAATATGAAATCAGAGTCATTAAAGGAACAAAAACCAAATTTGTTTACAAATTCTCCACTAATTGTCTCAATTGGAATTAACACTTTAGTAAATATCATCAAGGACAGTAATTTCCTTGTATAAATATGTACTGCCATTAGTAATGCTGTCATTTGTCAATTTAAATTTTTATACGTATAATCATTAAGAGAGAATGAAATATTATTAATAAATGTTCCGCTTTTATCTTATGTGCTTTCATTACAAATTGTATTTTTTCTAAACGAATTTTCAATTTTTTTTTCTATATTTATCAAGTTCACAAGTAGCTAATATGAGTGACATGTAATTAATTATTCTCATTAAATACTCTATTCAGCTAATATATGCTGAACCAGATCAGAGGTATATTGTAGGTATTGAGAAACTAAGGAATAATGAAATCGGAAATTAAGAACATTTACGTCTTTTTGATATTTTAATTCCCAGTTAAGTTTACTTTCAAAATTAATGAAGTATAATGGAGGTATTCCATCCATATATTCGGCTGAAAGATATCTAATATTGAAAGTAGGTTTCTTACGGATATTAGTACAACGATACGTCCTGCGTTTTTCGTATCCAGCAGATTCTCTAATCTTCGCCTTGTTACGGATCTGTTTATATTGTATCCATGGTGGTATTCGTCAAGTTTTCGGTCCCATTAGTCTCCCGTTTCGCTAATAATTGTGCCTCACCCTGACGGTAAGTGAGTGAGTGAGTGAGGGCGACGATGGATCACACTTATCCGCCAAATGCCTATTTACTCTCCACTTGAACACTCGTAAATTATATAATCCTAAATACACAGACAAGATGACAAAAGCCGTGAGTAAATTGCTCTCCTTAGCCGTACGTATAATAAATGAGGAAGTAAATCGTTGCGTACGAATCACGGGAAGGGAATATTAGCCACAAATAGAATCAGGGAAGAGACACAGTAAATATGCCACATGGCGTCTACTTGACGTTCAGTGAAACAGAGAGGGCAGAATTAATAATCAAAAATATTTTATTCATTTTAGGCCTTGAGAAGACGCGTATGAATGACAAAACTACCACCAGTCCAGAAAAAAAAATCCAGTCATCGAAAAGAACCGGCAAGAAACTTAATCTGGTTTATCTTTTCATTGTACATATTTTTACAATGGATTTTTACATTAGTTTTTGCCGGATGCAAAAAATTGGCCTGTCGAGAACTGCAGTAAGTTCTATTTTAGAACGAGTATCAAAGGCTGCACTAACAGGTTCCTACCAAATTTGGCTAGGCAGGGCGGGAAACTCGAGCAGTGAAGGTGACTGATGCGCATCTCAAAGGAGGCCTCCTTAAACCTACACCTGGGTCGCAAGTCCTGGGAACTGCTCTGAGTTTCTCCCTCTGCCACACGATGGACCCGGCACCCGCACGGTGAATCCATGGAAGGCTAAGAAGTTCGTATCACAGGGCTGTTATTTCCAAACATCACCATCGTACACGTATAGGTCCACTCTATAGACATAAATGCATCAAAAATCGGCATCCTGTTTTGGGATCTTGTTTTACAACTTAAAAATCGTTTACTTTATAAAAAACTGAGAGCAAAGCACTCTTTCAAACCTGTGTCTTTTAAATCCAAACATTCTTAGGACCATATCAGTGATTTTAATACTCCAGCAAGTCTTAAGTCACGCAGAAAAACTACAAACAGAGCATAATAACCTTTAAGTAGCCTCTGGGAATTTATATTATATACGTATAATAGGATTGTAAATCTAATTTATCTGTATTGTTTAGATTTTTGTAAATAAAATGTTGCAGGTGTCTTGGAATAAGTAATAAATACATTAAAATAATTGTTACAAATGTTTGTCTGTCTGTTTATCTATCTGTCTGTTTGTTTTTTTGTACACGCATTAGTGCTAAAGTAATGCGTTCACGATAAAACCTCACCAAGAAAATCATAAAACATATTTTCGAGTAAAACGTAGTCTTAGTTTCATTAAAATCGGTTCACTCTATGAAAAGTTATTGTAATCTAAATAACGACGCGCTTTAAGTACGAGAGCAAAGTAGATAAGTAAATGGACTTAATATATTCAGATGATTTTATTAGTCACTTGTTTTTTTATATTAGGTTCCATATGACGGAGTCGCAGGCACAGCTTGTATTAAAATAAATGTTTTATTCAAAAAGTCCTTATATAAAGCTGTAAGGGAGGTGCCCTTATATCTAAAAGCATATAAGCGTTCGCAGAATAATTATTTATGTATAAAAAGGACTGGATCGTCTCCAGTACATGTAAACATAAACACAATGCTCAAAATGAGAAATAAAGACGGGTGTACCTAAACGTATTATCGAAACGAAAACACTTGAAATTGGAACAAGACAAAAGGGTATTGACGTGGGTACGCGACGAGCGGTCCCTTGTAATAAAATAAGCGTATTGAGTAACATTTTTGCCCTTTTCTAAAGTACACACGTACTTGAATATTTCTTTATACTTCTTTATGTTATTTAGGTAATGTGATTCTGTTTTTAAAATTGAATAATGTTCTTTTTTTTCTTAATAAAAAATATATGGTTTTTATTTCATGAGAGAACGCTTTTGTTTTAACTAAGATTTAACCCTGCTAAGTGATGACGCACTTAAAGATTTAAATGGAATATTCACTTTAACAGGGTTGAACCATTGTTGGGGTTAGTGATTAAATATCTGATATAGCTGAATTAGTATTACGTCATATACCAAAGCTCGCTTGGGGTAGTACCACCCTCTCATAGAAAACCGACGTGAAGTAACAGTGCTTGCATTGTTGCGTTTCGTTCGGTCAGTCAGAGCGCCGGAGGCCCGCCTTCCTTTCCCTCGCACCAAACACAGTCTGGCAACGTATTTTCAACTCCCCTGGTGTTGTTAATGTCTATGGACGGTAGTGAACACTTAACATAAGGTGACCCATCTGTTCGTTTGTCTGCTATGACATAAAATAAGTGTATGTGTACTTATGTACACGCGTTAAAAGTTATACTTCTTTGGCGTAACAAGATAAAAATCTTTTCAAAAATTTTATCTTTCGCCTTATTCTACGTTTGTAGAAAAACGACACTAGCAATAGAAAAAAGGTATTTAATACATTGAAAGTTTTAATACAAAGAAATACAAACAACAAATACAAAGAAACAAAATGTTGACTATAGCTAATTTCAGGGTATCGGTCTTTCGTGACGGTGTGCGCGCGCATCGTAATAACTTCAGGGTGTCGGTTTTTCGTGACGGTGTGCGCGCGCATCGTAATAACTTCAGGGTGTCGGTTTTTCGTGACGGTGTGCGCGCGCATCGTAATAACTTCAGAGTGTCGGTTCTTCGTGACGGTGTGCGAGCACATCGTAAAAATTTACTCTCATCATTTTTCCCCAACGTGCCAAAAGAAGTACAACTTCAAAAAAAAAAAATATTATGGAAATTACTTAATTCTCTAAAACTAATTACGAACATGTTGATGAAAATTATAGCCAGTAAACATGAAAACACATAAAATATTATTAGGCATAAAAACAAAACCATAATTAGAAAACACAGAAATACGAGTGATATAAAATTAAAACGAACGAAATAGGCCTGACCTATAACATCGCAGTAGAAAAGAAAGCTCATAAATTTTAATTATAATGCGGTGAATTGTTTTGCTTTGGGTGAATTTAAATCAACCAAAGTCGAATAAATTGAGAAATAATTGAATTGTTGAAATATTTAAACTGGAAGTTGATATATTTATCTCATGTTTTATCATCTCTCTCTAGTTTAACGCCTTTGATTTTATTTTATGCAATTATTTAGGTAACACGAACGTAATTTTTTTTCCTTAATAAAAAACTAAAGAAAGCTGAATGTACCAATATTTAAAAATAGACAATTTTTTAGGTATGTACAAGAAAATGTTAAGCTAATAAGTACGCATTTAGAAGTTATATTTTAAAGTTATTAAGTAAAACAAGGTGAAATAATTTTCGAAAACTTTGCGGTTTAGAATCTCGAATTTCTTTTATGATTAACTATCTTTTATTGCCGATCGAGTTTTTGCCGATTCTTCTCGATGACTGGGTTGTTTTCCGAACTGGTGGTGGTTTTGACGGTCACAAGCGCCTTCTTAGGGCCTAAACTGAATAAAGTATTTTTGATTTTGAATTGAATAGGCATACACTTTGTCCTTCTACGTTGCGACTACATTATACCAGGCGTAACAAATAGAAGAACACTTTGAAAATACAACTATGCTCATGGTAATAACAAAACCCGTCACCCTCGTTTTTGTTTTTCTAATTTCTAAGTCAGGCATGCCAAGTATATCCTGCAGTCGGTATGATATCAACGAACGGATTACCAACCTCCTAGCAATTGTCCTTATTCATGGATTGTATTATCATTACGTAGTATAAAACAAAGTCCCGTACCGCGTCTGTCTGTCTGTCTGTTCGCGATAAACTCAAAAACTACTGAACGGATTTTCATGCGGTTTTCACCAGTGGATAAAGTGATTCATGTGGAACGTTTTGGTATATAATTTGTCAAGGATTTATTTTTAATCAGGGCGGGACAACGTCTGCCGGGCCCGCTAGTATAGGTATATAGAAAAGAAGTATTTTGCTTGTTTTATCCTAACTGCCAGTTACGAAATACATGTACGCGTTACATACATGCTGGTACAACACATATATTTGTTTACTAACGTATAAATAATAGGTCTTTACCTATGAAATTGCCGTTCTGGCCGTACTGGCCATTTCAAATCAAAATAATTTTTGTTTGGCTAAGAATTGTAATTTCAAATTAATTGTATTTTAAAAACATGGAATTCTTTTTCCAAAAGTAGTCATTTGTTTATTGATTAATGTTACATTTTCATCGCATTTCAATCTTTTTTGTCATCATGGATACGTTAAAAATTCGAGTAATTATGGAATATGAGTACCGTCGTGGCAGCAAAGCGGCACAAGCGGCACGCAACATCAACGACGTTTACGGAGCTAATACTACAAACCAACGCACTACCTATTATTGGTTTGCTCGCTTCCGTTCTGGAAATTTCGACCTGAAAAATGAACCTCGCGGTCGTCCGAAGACTTTGGTCGACAATGACGAATTAAAGGCGGTTGTGGAAGCTGATGATACACAATCTATGGCTGAATTAGCAGCAGCTTTCGACGTTAGCGTCAAAACAATATTGGTCTATTTGCGTCAAATTGGCAAGGTAAAAAAGCTTGACAAATGGGTGCCCCACGAACTCAATGATCGCCAGCGCGAAGTACGCGTCGAGACGTGCTTTGCACTGCTCAACAGACACACAAATGAAGGAATTTTGAACCGCATTGTTACCTGCGATGAAAAATGGATTCTGTTTGATAACCGCAAGCGCTCAACAAGTTGGTTGGATCCTGGTTCAGCACCTAAACAATGCCCTAAACGAAAACTTACCCCTAGAAAAGTGATGGTCACTGTTTGGTGGTCTAGCGCCGGTGTGATTCATCTCAGCTTCTTACCAAACGGGGTGAGCATTACTGCAGATGTGTACTATGAAGAACTGAACACAATGATGGAGAAGCTGGCACATCTCCAACCAGCATTGGTCAATCGCTCGTCTCCGCTGCTCCGGCACGACAACGCGCGACCTCATACTGCACAGCAGACGGTCTCCAAGTTGTAAGAACTGGGGTGGAAGTTCTCCGTCATCCGCCCTACTCACCAAACTTTGCGCCTACAGACTACTACTTTTTCCTGAATTTGGATAACTCCTTGGCGGGAAAAAAATTCAATACCCGAGAGGCAGTATAAAATGCCTTTGAAGAATTTGTTGCCTCCCGTCCAGCTGATTTCTTTAAGAAGGACATCAATAAACTGCCACTGCGTTGGCAAAGATGCATGGATTGCATGGGTGATTACTTCGATTAATACAAATAAAAAATACATGAAAAAAATTAGTTTAAACTTTTTCATACAAAACGGCAATTTCATAGGTAAAGACCTAATATATGATTAGTTCAGATAACTTGGTTAGTTTAGATAGACTCGCAATGTTACCTTCAAGGCAACAATTCAAGCCGACTTCCATTTTGGCGCTTTTGAGCTTATTGCCTTACGCCCGAGCCAAGACTTGTACACTTTGGCACATTTGAGTTTATTGCCAAACGCCTGAGCGTCATAAGCGCTCGACCAAGATTAAAAAAAAGCAATTTGTTCGTAGAAATATTTAAGCAAATAATAAAATTAGTAGCTATAAAATTTGAAAGGGTAGGCTGTTTTAACAACCGTTTTAATAAATATAAACATATATATTATTAAATCTTCAAAGCACATAAATCGATCTCGTCTCCCTTAAGCCGTGAACAAATTTATTCGAGACGTCTTCCGAATAACTAATGTGAGCGAAATACGAAGGTTAACGTGTGACATTGTCCTAGCCTTTATCTTATCAACGAACTGGACTAAAATATGACTCCATTTATAATGTATCACAATAGTCCTACTTTTTATATACTTACTAGTGTATTGTCATGTTGACGATCCTAAAATAAATAAAATAAAAAAAATAAAAAATAAAATAACTGCTGTCTTAGATGTCTACAGCATCAATGAACGAGACTAGTTTATGTTAACTACCTAGCGTATTCCATCTCTCGAGAGTCATTTTAAACCGTATCGCAATTATGCTATTTTATATAATTTATGAAAAAGATTTAGTCATTTTTGTAATTTTTATGTAGCATGTAAAAATTGAAATAAGTGTTACTGCCCTAAGAATACACAATAAAATGAACCCGATTTATTTCATATATAATAATAACTAGCGGGCCCGGCAGACGTTGTCCCGCACTAACTATGAAAACCTCCTTGACAAATTATATACTAAAACGTTCCTCATCAATCACTCTATCCACCGGTGAAAACCGCATGAAAATCCGTTCGGTAGTTTTTGAGTTTATCGCGAACAGACAGACAGACAGACGCGGTAGGGGACTTTGTTTTATACTATGTAATGACTTTTGCTCGCAGCTTTGCTGTTATTGATGTAGATGTGATATAACCTTCGAGAACAGTTCATTTTTTATATACTACCCTATGCCCTTTCCTATACCCCTGACAACATATATAGAAATGATGATCAGTTGAGTAGTTAAAGCGTAAACAAACAAACTCACAATTGAATTTATAACATAAGTACTAATATTACACAGTTAGAAAAACTAAGGGGACATAAAAGCAATTGCGAGCTGTGTAGAACAGAGCTTTGTTCTATTAAAATTTATATATTGACACAGATTTTTAATTTGGAGTTCAGTGATCGTACATTAAATTATATTTTCATGTAATAAAGCCTTACCTTACTCTAACCAGTGGTTTATCTTCAGCGCGTACTAATTTCTTACCAAAGTCAATTTTGTGTATAGAGAAAACATTCATATCACTTTTGACACTATCTTCCCACCTGAGGTTAAGTCGACAATGGGTTCTGCATACATAATTTTCTCGAAAGATCTAAGTTAAACGTTAGGGATTCATACGGCGTACGTGCCTTGAACATAATAAACGCATAAGTGGAGATGTTACGTAACTTACAGAGGTGAAATTTTGTCACTTAATAACGTGAATATATTGTAAGGTAGAAGTAGATGATTGCATTAAATTTTAGCGAAGAAATAAGGTTTTTTATTGTGTTAATTTTTAGCGAACTAAACGGTATATGGATAATGTCATAAAACTTCCCATACAGGTCCAACTATTACTTGATATCTATAAGTCGTTGCGAAAGCTACATCTACTGTAAAACGTATTATTTCCTACTCACCAACTCACACCGAGTGCAAGGGTATAAAAAAACGTAGTGTAAAAAGAGTAAAAATCCCCGCCCCTTAATTGATCATGCCGACGTGGACGGGTGATTAACTTCGGTCCCGCATATACTCGTACGCCGCGATCCCCTCAGCGTCGTGTCAAACCTAAGTTCGATACTCTAAACTGGAGCCAACGAGTATACTGCTAGCGCGATACAGTGACACTGTATTCACTAGCTTATCACACACCACATTTCAGCCACAAAGGTGCACACAGGCACGTTAGGTACATATGGAAGGGTTTGAAATTTTTTTCGTTATTTTTGCGTTTTGCTCAGTAGGCTTGAAACAACATTGTCAGATACGTATATGTATCTCACTAATAGCTTAGTTAGCTTTGTTCGTATGGATAGTTTAGCTCGATACACGATATTACATGCAACGTAAAAAACCAAAACGAGTTCACGTCACTGGTAATCATGCGCTAGTTCTCATTTCGACATGTCTTAAGCACTCGGCCAAAAAGCGCGGTAAAACCGTGAAGGTTCATCAGAATTGGTAGTTGGTAGAGTCACGCTGAAGTTATTACTGGTTTCAGCATGAATGGGTCGGCTCGCCCGGGGTAGCACCACCCAACTCACAGATATATCGACGTGAAGTAATATTCCTTGCATTGTTGCCTTTCGTTCGGTCAGTGAGAGCGCCGGAGGCCCATCTCTACTCACCCCTTCCCTCCCATCCCCCCTCCTTCCCCCATATTAAGTCCAGGCTGGCAACGCACTTGCGACTCTCCTGGTGTTGCTAGTGTCTATGGACGGTGGTGATCACTTAACACCAGGTGACCCACCAGTTCGTTTTCCTCCTATAATATAAAAAACAACAGAGGATAGTTAGAATAAAAATGCGGAGGCCATTCTCGCTTGGATCATCGGTCCTTTCACGTCTATAAGAAATTACTCTATGGACTACTCAACTAAGTATAATTAATATAGCGTCGCCCGTTATAAGGCCACCTATAACGAAATCGCTCTTGGTAACACTGATATTGATGGCTTCGCACTTTCATAACTTCATCTATAAGGCGGGCTTCGTCTTAGTCATTCTTAAACTTGTTTAACATGGATTCGAATATAAATTCGAAATTTCGTACATGAGATATATTATTGAGAAATTTAGGTGCTATAAGTAATATTTTTAGAAACGGTTTTTGTCTTGCATTATTCTTAATTACGTTTTATATATACCGGGCATATTTTCTTTCAAAGTTATAGCCTTATTATTAAGCCTATAGTAATTTTTAATTATACTTTTAGAAGTAATGAAATGTGAGTAAAAGTAAAATTACGAGATGTAAATAATTGCTGCGTAATAAACGAGTACTAAATTCCGGGTACAGTACAAAAAGGAAAAGTGTATACAATTTATTTTATGCTGAATGCTTTAAAATGATTAAATCTTTGGACTAAATGATCTCATTGGTTTAATCACTCCAGTGACGGAAACCATAAGGATTTAAGCTCCATACAAACGAAAGTAGACCTTATGATGCACAGATTAGCAAACATTTTGGCAGCATAAGTTTTAAAAAAATACTGAATTTATTACAAGATTTGAATAATAATAAATTATATAATGTAAAATTACAATTTTTGTATAAAATATATTATTAAATTATTCTTTCACTCCTAAGAACTTTTTTTTTACTTAACCATGAAGTTTACAATTTATTTATTGTATTTATACTTTTAGGTTAGAAAAAATATTTTACATGAAATACTTAAATAAATATTAAATTATTATTATTATATAAATATTTAAAATTAAATATCTAATAATTTAGACGTATGAATAGGATAGCAGCAGATTTTTTAGTCAATTTACTTTACTAATTTCCTCCCTATTTATTTCATATAAAACTTATTGCAAGAAAATATACTAAGACCTAGCTAAAGATATAATACCGCAAACGAAAGTTGTTTCGTTTTTTGTAATTTAATAAAAGTACCATAATTTATTGTTTTATTGCTTACGTTGTCATTTTTTCTCAAATCGTTAAGCATCATTCAAGTCAAAATAACAAAATGTTGCTTACCTAGTTTCGGCAGTAAGCCGTATATATGCTTTCCCATACATTTTTTGTGTTATTCTAAAGCAATATTTGTAACAGTGAAATTTTTTTTTTATTAATTTAATTATTTTTAATCATTTTGAATTCAGCTGTTTTACGAACCTCTATGATTTTAGAACCTGGAATGTTCTTGTTTAATGATTGATTTATGAAATTTATTTATTTTATTTATTTATTTATTTAATAATACATACATATTTGATATATACATTAATGTTACATTGTTACATTGGTGTTAGAATAATATACAATATCAATTAAGACATCGATACATCGAAAATAATTCATATATCATTACTCGACACTATTACTTATAAGTGCTTATAAATTCCTTAGTAAGAGGCAGAAAAATTAAAAACCTCCAATAATAATTTTAAAACAATCAGTATTAAACAAAACAAAGAATTCACGATATTTATGATTAAAATTTTCCATAAACACAACTTATTATGTTTAGCTTATAATTTCCAGTTTGTTAAGATAAAAACATTATAAATCTAGTACAGATTTGCCATTTTAATTTGATAATGTGAAAACTGATTAACATATATATATATATATATTTTTATAATTATCGTTGACATCTGTACTAGTATTTAACTTATCACAGATGTCAACGCCCACCGTATAATTTAATGCAATTACAAAATTTTATGTAATTTAATACAAAAACACTTGTGCGCTAGTGTGTGTGTGTGTGTGTGTGTGTGTGTGTGTGTGTGTGTGTGTGTGTATGTGTGTGTGCGTGCGTGTGTGTGCGTGTGTGTGTGCAGGATTTGTGTATGAATTAGTGTACATGTGTGTGTCTCAATGTACCTAAGGAACATCATGCTGTATATTATGGTTTAAGAGATCTTCAACTTCTGTGTACTTTACGTCGTAAGCCACGTACTAATCCATTTTTTTACAGTGTACTTTGACGACCATAAATATAAATAAGTTTGTTAACTTATTATAATTCGGGAACCTAGATACAGAAATGTCGTGCTCAAAGCAGTCCGGTGGGGTTTTACTTTACAAACACGGCCACGTCTCCGATTTACATTTAAGTCTAAGAGAAGGAAACATAGCATGTTTAAATATAGCTGTATGGAGCACAAATAAACCTCTTACCGATAAAACTTTACACTCAGAATATAGTGTAAGGTAGGGTATAGAAAAGGTTTTTTATACATAACCTTTAAGATAGCTCTTTGGGCTCGTTCCAATTGTAGCAAAATTGTCCTACATGCACCTCCCCAGGCGGATATACAATAGGACAAAATTGATTGAGCTAAGGAATAATAGACCATCCGGAGTGCTGTTATATGTGCAACAGACCTTAATTTCTTAAAGATATATATAAGTTTTCTGGAGCGAGTTATTAAGCTAGAAATATGTGTTTTCCAAGTAAGTGTGCTATCTATTTGAATACCTAAATATTTAGTGCAATCTATTCGTGTTAATGGAATACAATTACATAAGTCTATTTGAGATATCTTGTTACAGTTGTGTGCAATTTAAGCTATCATGTTTGGGTTGAACTAACTTACAAGAGGAGAACGTAATAAAATTTGTCTTTTCTACATTTAGCTGAAGCACATTTGCTGATAACCATTTAACAACCATATCTAAGGCATTTTCCGCAAGTGCAATTTTATAAAAATAGAAACCACTTTATAAAAATACATTTATGTTTTTTTATATGCTTTAAGGTTCAATGACCACGTGGTCTAAGATTCTAAACACGTCCCACTTAGAGGGGGCTGGTTCTCAAGTGCTGCTGCCGGAACACACCAACAGGTGCTTGGTGACAGATTTTGACGGTGGTAACTAACTAGGTGGACTTAGAAAAGATCTTATCACCATGTTATGTGTTCATCACGATGTCTTCCTTCACTGGAAGCTCCGCCTCAGTTGTAAGGATTCGAACTTACGTCCATATACACTGTGTCCCAACGAACTAAACGATCATTGCGTTAAAGTGCTCCATTCAATAACCATCCACGCTTATAGAATCAAAATCAGCAACTTGTGTTTGGTTGCACTTTGCAATTCCACCTAGTGGTGAAGGAACAATCTATATGGGGTGTCTGATAACGTTCTCAAGAGCTACCACATAGTCAAATCATCGCCTAAAAATCGTCAAAAGAAGTCGTCGAAGTTTCAACAGACAACCCTAGTCACTACAGTACTCAGGTAACCGCAATAATATCCCGAAGACCTATTTTGTTCGTCCGATACGAAATATATATAAGAGTTGTTGAGGTTTGTATGCTTGGTACACATATATGTTTCAACAACTCATATATGTATGAATAGTTAGCTTAGCTTAGGTTAGCTCAGATAGGTCGCGAATTGCATGTATCAGGCAACAGCCCAAGCCGAAGTGTGTCGTGCACCCTTAAGCTAGTTGCCCGAATAAAATCGGTTGAGTGCCTTAAGCGCTTGCTTGCTTAAGATCTTGCTAGGTCAATAGCGTAGTCAGTTCGAAAAAAAAAAAACTATTTTGTTCGCATCGCGTTGGAAGCAAGTCTTTGTTATCTAAAGGCTCCTGATATAGAAAATTCTACGTATTCGATATATATTATGAGCATAAAACGCGTCTTTATTTGTGTGATTACATAATTCAAAGAAAATATTAGTTTTGATCATTCATTACTTCTTTCGAGGGAAATACAACGGTCATAAGAAACTAGGTGACGTAGTATAACGATTTATTTACCGTGAATCCATAAGTTTCCTATAAGTATATGAAAAAATATGGGACTTTTATGGGCATCCCATAGCGTATCTCTATAAGATTTATTGCTATGAGTTTGTTAACGGGAATAGTTTCTTTTCAGTTAGATTTGTAATATCAACTTAAACTATATGTTCGTCGTTTTTGTTGATAAAAACGATACGTTGCTCCGTAGTAGCGTATTTGTACACTATGTTCGTCAACAAAAATTTTAATTTTGAATCCTATAATAGCTGAAATTTTAGCATGGTAGTAGCTACATCTGTTTCTAATACCGCCTACCAATAAACTACCGTAAATTTAAGAATCTTTCACACTTCACCTATAGACGTGTCATCGATAGCTGCATATAGAAGCAGTCCTTCCTTTCCTCTGGACTTAAAGTGGTTACCAACTTAAGTCACATTCTTATTTGACGTCAGATAAGTTTGTAGTAAAGCGCTATATCCAACAAAGGATCAAAAAATTCTTCCCACTTCTTTTAAACGTCATTACAAAACAAATTGCGTTCTAGAGATTTCCACCCCCTCATTTCTATTACATATATAAGCGAGCCACGTTGCAGTCAACAACAGTTCTGTTCTGGATATTGAAGCATACACACGGAGCAACAATAGGAAAAAAACTACTAAAGTACAGCACCTACAGATCGTAACAGCTTGTTCCACTTATGTGTTTGTCTGTACGAATATATTTCTTTTAAACCGGCATTTATATACTGGAGAGTTTAATATTACTAGTGGTCGCCTAGTAGTCTAAATTCGACCATTATTCATTTTGGCATTCAATAATACCGAAGAAAATAATAATTAGTTTAGTTGTTTCATAAATTTATTGAAGATATATTATTTATCAATTAATTATTTAAGTATGTTGACCAGTTAATTTCAAGTGACATGTAAGGTATGGAACGTAAGAGTGAATGGGAAGACAATAGAGTAAGCATGATGAGAGTGAAAGAGTAAATAAGTAAGCAATGAAATAGCGCGAAAGAGATAGTTTAAGTATCATTGTGATTAGAGTAAGGAAGACGAAAAACAAAAGAAAAAGGAAGGATTGCGAAACGTCTTTTTCATTTACATGTGTGTCATTAAAGCAGTAGTATGTATAATACTTATTTTAATTAATTTAATGTAATTCTAAAGCATTTTATATAAAAAAAAAACATAGTTTATGCACTTCTCCTCCATATAAACTTTAGTTATGCCAAATTTCACGTTCACCCGTTAGCGCAATTCGCTTAAAAGGGTGTACAAAGTTTTCGCTTCACGTATTAATTTACCATATAAAATCAGTTGCTTAATACGATAAGAAAAAATACTTTCGTTTTTCAATGACATTTTTTCTCCCCGTTCTGTTTTATGTTTCGGACGTTAAACCTGAAATGTAGGATTAAGGGAATGGTAGGTTTCAAGCGGCGTGTGTAAATCAGTAGGCTTTACTTTACTGTTTATGGCTTTTTGATGACTCCAAGCTACGGGCGAAAACATTCCATTTCGCAGTGGAAACGAGAATGGTAATAATATCAGGGATATAAATGAATCGTGGATTTTATTGTGTTTAAATATTTTGATACCACCTGAGCTTTTTAAATGGATGTTATAACAGAACTAGCTATGCTCGCGGCTTCATTTATTACGTTGTAATTACTTTCCTCAGACTTATGTAAAGTAAGACTAAAGTAAAGTCGTGGTGGTCTAGTGGTTTGGCGGTGGAATATGATTTCGATGTCCGCAGGTTCGAATCCCGGCATGTAGCAACGGATTATTCGGAATTCGCGTATATTTACTAATTTAAATTTAAATTGGTAACACTATCAGCTGACGGTGAAGGAAAACATCATTAGGAAACTTGAACCTGAGAAATGTTCTTGTAGTACTACTTTATGTGGGAAAACATAGAACTGTGGATTTCTCAGAGTTTGAAATCGCCAATACGTCGTGCGCTGGCGTGGTGATTATGCCCATACTTTCCTTCGGGAAGAGGCCCTGCAGTGGGTCTATTACAGGCTGATGATGATGAGTTACTGCCCTCAGGTAGTTCTATTTTTAACTGGTTATATTACTAGCTTTATCTCCTTTTATGTTTTTATAAATGACGATACGATACATTATCTTTATGTAACTCTAACAGTTTATCGAACACACGGTGAGATAGCTCTACGATGGCAGGATTGATTACTTACTTGACATCTATTGCTATGTTATGGCCTATTTCAACAACATCATTATAAATTATAGTCTAAGTATTATTTTGATGTATGTAATGTAGCATACATTACTGTAAAGTTTTATTAAAATCCATTAAGTACTTCTTGCAACAAAGTATAACAAACACCCTCACAAACTTTCCTCTTTATTGTTTAAATAGGATTGATAATTATAACGACCTTATCAATTAGGAACGACATATTGTACCCTACAAACTTCTTAAAATAGATCATGAGTAAATAAATATGGCTGATAATGAAGAAAACTGTAGTGAGGACCTGAGAAATGTTTTTGTTGTACCGCCGTACGCGGGAAAATATAGAACTGTAGAATTATTGGAGTTTGAAATCGTCAGTACTTCTTCGGAAAGAGGCCTATGGCCTTGCGGTGGGTCTTTTATAGGCTGATGATGATGGTGATGAAATTGTAATTGGAATTTTGTCCTGAATATCCTTAAGTGTTAACCATAACATTTTTATCTTATGTTTGGCATTTAATGTAGATATACATTGCTCTTTACAATATAACATTCTATTAAATACTAACTGTGCCCGGTTAAGTCGTGTCGTCATTCAAATTACAATAACTTTTTATAGCGTAAACTGATTTTAATGAAACCAAGACTAAATGTTACCCGAGGACATGCTTTATGAGATTTTGTACTTTAGCAGTGATGCGTGTTAATACAAACAGAGAGACAAACTGATTTTCGAAAATGATTGAAATGTGTTTTATTATTTCTAAACACATGCAACAGTTTTTTTTCTCAATAATCTAAAAAGTTCAGACACATTCGATTTACGTTCTTATTATACGCGTTGATCTTAGGATATATCACAAATTTATAATTACTTACAACAAGAAAATATTTTTTTTTCTTTGTCGATACTTATGAAGCTTGACTTTGGTGAACTATCGATGTCGATAGTAATACATACAATGTACTGAAATACACAACCCCTTTGTTATAGTATTTAATTAATATTCAGAATAAAGGAGTAACAGTCTCAATCCGTGACATAAGACTTCTCAAGAGCGCGGACTTCGTGATATTAACGTACCTTGTTAAGAATCTATGGTTAAGTTATTATTATATATATGAAAATTATTTCGTAATATTGTCTAAGTTTTACTTGATATTTAATGAATATTGTTTTATATTCCCATCAAGTATATTAATAAAAGCAACAGATCTGAGGAGAAGTGATTAATTAGTAATATGCCACTTCGAAATTAGTTGGAGTAACAATTGTAAATTACTTTTTATACTTTGTAGGTTTTAGTATAAGGGGCGCCATGCGTGTCGCGCCCGGGGGGGGGCACATAGGCATTTTTTTTTTTCTTTTTCTCCCTCGATTCCCCCCCCCCCCCCCCACTTTTTTCCTTTTTTTTTCCTCCCTCAACTCAATTTTCTCAACAACCTTTACAACCACATATTCTCCCCCTTTTACTCCTAAATTATTTTCCTCAATTCCTCTATTATTCGAATTTCAAATATTTTTTAACCCAACCATATAAATTAATTTACACAAATTAATCTAATATTAATTATCGATGTGACCTTAAGATAGCGTACAAGCTAAACTTAAGAGAACTAGCTCTCAAATACAGCTGCCGGAACATACTTATAGCCAGGCAGGGATTAGCTTACGTTTTCCTTCATCGGCAACTCCGGTTTATATCTCGATTCTTATTTTTACAATTTGTTTATTTGTTGGTTTAAAATACTAGGAGTGATAATATTTCAATGAGCGCGTATTCCGTGCGTCGATTAATCATCAGACCACCTTGTCCGTAACTATAAGTTTATACGCGATTTCTGTAGAGTATTGTAGATTCTCCAGATATTTCTTTACTGTTCGGAAATAGGGTTATTTTTTGGAATGAATTGAAAAACGGTAAAAGTTAGTTTCAAAAATTTTATTTTTTTTATCTCAATAGGGGAAATTCAGAAGAGAGGTTAGTTTTACTTCGCTCGGGTAACAACAGACCACATTTTTTTACGTAACAGAAACAATGTATTATTATTACTTAATAGAGAGCAGAAACACACGATATTACTATACGGTTTTTCTCTGAAACTAAACATCGGACACGACAATTTTACTTACACCAAATATGTTTACAAGACACTATACACCACAAAAACTGAAAACGATTTGAATTTCGGCCACGGAGTAATAGTAAATTTAGTTATTTAAATACAGCACGATAAGGTTCATTTTCTATATAATAAATAATATACCAATGAAAGCTTACAAACGTTATAACTTTTAACTCGTAGATTTAAGTTATGACTTTCAATAAGAAAACTTCCTCGTCCTCGGGACGGCTTTCTGTACCTCTATAAAATTTTACAGTCCACATTACCGTATATTACTCTACTTGAACGTTTTTGTATTACCGTTTTGATTTCGTTCGGTAATATTATACGAAAAGATATACATAATTTTTATTTAGTACGAAAAATGGAAAATTGGATTTTTTATACCAGGTGACTGTTTAGACAGTAGCAATATTTTTGGAGGACACTCTGCACTCGATTCTCGATCTTAATCTATAAAAAAATAGGTGCTTAATATTTGACTTAATTATCTAGAGAAATACTAAAATTATACACAATCTTCTACGTGTCTGTGTTAATGCATAGTGTCAATGACCATCGGGTGATTACACTTTCATTTGAAAGGGAACGCGGGAACGTCAGTAACAAAACAAAAAGGTTTATTGTCCGTTTTACTATCGAAAGTTATTAACATCGGGTCATCCATTGTAGCTTTTGGCACCGGTCATTGCACTTAGGTTTATTATTTCATTCACACCTTTGTAGCTATACTTTTGAAAGTCTTAGAACAAACTTTAACTTAGGTTTTCTTGGTTGTTTATTAGTATTTGTTTTAATATTATTATTCTGTATGCTAAATGTGATCATGAAGTGTTATATCATAGAATACTGCGAGAGTCTAAACAGTCACCTGGTATACTTAGCGTTTTAGCGTCTGATTACCATCTCACCTAATGTTGGTTAGATGAGGTCTAAAATGGAGACATGCTAAATCTAGAGGAGCACGTGCTCTCAAATATAATTACTAGAACACAGCTATATATATTTAGAGACAGATATTCATTGTCATTGACAGAATTGGAAAACAAAAATATTTTTGTATAGCGTTCCATATTTCATAGTTTGATCTTGTAGTAGTGGATTCATAAGCATAAATTAATACAAAACTGGACATAGTCCTTACGAAATTTAATTCTTCCTAACAGATATTATAAATGTGAAAATGAGTTTCTTCGTTCGTGCATTCGTTCGTCCGCTTGTTTGTTTGTTAAGTCACGTTTGTTTGTTTGTCACGACTTAACCCATCATCATGAGATTTTGCGTACACGTTTTGAGTGGTACAGAACATAGGGCACCGTTCATCTAGGAAAAATGTATTGTCACTGAGGCATAAATCAAATCTTACATTAAAGCGAGCGAAGCCGCGAGCATAAACTAGTATACCTATAATTATAAACGAAATTGAAATGTCTGTTATTTATTTTTCTCTGTGATTATCTCTGAAACAGCTGAACCATTTGGACAAGATTTTTACTATCTGATAAATTATATTTTAGAGTATTATGGCTATGTCCATCTGGAACCTGATGTAAAAAAACAGTGACTAATAAAATCATTTGAATATATTAAGTCCATTTACTTATCTACTCTTCTCTCGTACTTAAGTCACGTCGTCGTTATAATTACAATAACTTTTGATAGAGTGAACTGATTTTAATGAAACAAATACTAAATGTTACTCGAGGATATGCTTTCTGATTCTCTTGGTAAGATTTTATTGTGAACCCAGTAATATAGCAGTGATGTATGTATAAACAAACAGACAGACAGACATTTCTGAAAATGATTGAAATGTATTTTATTACTTATTCCAAGACACCTGCAATATTTTTATTTTGCGAAAATCTAAATAGTACAGACACGTTAGATTTACATTTTTATTATATGTATAGACTAGTGGACCTGGCAGACGTTGTCCCGCCCTGATTATAAAAAAAATCCTTGACAAATTATATACCAAAACGTTCCTCATGAATCACTTTATCCACTGCTGAAAACTGCTTGAAAATCCGTTCAGTAGTTTTTGAGTATATCGCGAACAGACAGACAGACAGACGCGGTAGGGGACTTTGTTTTATACTATGTAATGAAGATATAGATATAGGCAATTACGCTTTTAGGCAAAGCACTAAATATTAAAATTCAACAGAGGTTACTTAATATGGGCGATAGGCGACAAAATTAAAATTAAATGTAAAATATAGTCGACAATTAGTTCAAGGACGCGTTTAGTTTCCATGAAACAATGGACGGGTATGCTTTTAGTATTAGCAATGATAGCAAATTAGTCATTCAATTTTTCAGTGGCAGTAAAATTAATAAAAGCTTTTTTATGTATGAGTATCAAGTTTCACAATAAGATAATAAATAACTTCAAAAACCATGACAAGCAGGTTTTACTTTCAAAAGGTTGTTATAGTCCGGAGCGTTCCGTGAACGATAATGATGTCTGGGAGTGATATTCCTCTTTGTATATAAACTAGAATACGATTTTGTACGGTAGTTGTAATAAAAATGTATATAAAAAAAGATAAAAGATATCGAATTTTTTCTCGATGATTGTGTTGTTTTCTGAATCGATTTTAGTGTTTTGACGTTCAGTTTTTAAATTAAATAATTTATATATATAAAATAACTGACAGTTATTTTTTTAGAAGAACCAAGTGGTAATCACTTGCTTATTTGTCAAAAAGAATTAAAAGAAGGCTATGATGACACGTAAATGGCAAAAATATGTAGCCATCAAATAATTTCAATTGAGTTTTTCGCAGGCTTTGGTCTGTCCTATAGAAGTTTTTGTATTTTATTTATAATCTTGTGCTATTTGACTCTATATTTTATAGTATTCGTGGCATTTTACGTAGTATAATCCGGGTATCGTGCATATGTGAAGTGGATGGGAAATACCACGGAGCATGAATTGTGAGATGCCACCAAAACTTCCTGGAATGTTCTAACAAGGGAGCTACCATCTTATTAGAATGTTGAAGTAAACATAAGATACTTATAGTCAGGCCGTTTTTGTCACGTTTTTATGGGGGCACGCTAATTTTCGAAAATTGTAAATCCATAATTTTTTACGACCTCGAACTGCAGAGTCAAACCACTGTGCGACGCGGTAACTGTTCAAGAGAGAAAGATTCGATTCTGTATTTGGATATTTTTGATCTATTAACTTACTAAAAAAGTGCATGCCTCCACAAAACAACCCTGATAATAGTATTATTAACCTACTTTACAATGGAAATAATCTATACTAAAATTATAAAGAGGTAAAGTTTGTGAGTTTGTGACGTTGTAGGGGGTAATCTCAGGAAGTACTAAACCGATTTTGAAAATCCTTTTACCAATAGAAAGCCACGTTATTTGTGAATGTCATAGGCCATACATCATCACGCTAAGACTAATGGGAACGGAGCAACAATGAAGAATGTTTTAAAATCGTTTTTTTTTTCCTTTTGAGACCTTCCGCTGCGTGTTAGCCCTAAATAACTATTCAACGCGTGCGAAGTCGTGGGCAGAAGCTATTAATTAATTATATTATATTATAAAGAGGTAAAGTTTGTGAGGTGGTAGGGATAATATCTGGGGAGTCGGAGTAAAAATGGTCGAACGAAAACGTTTCTTACGAACGCTGCCTTAACGTTGAGAGATATATGCCTATTACCGCCCAACGAAGTGGGCACTGGTCAGCTAGTAATGTAGAAAATTGTTTGTCAAAATAAAAGAAAGTAATTTAAATTATTTTTGAAGTGAAAACTTTTATAGGCGCGTTGAGTGGTATTTTTTTGGCACGAGATCAACTTATGATTTCGTGTCATGACATGCTAGTGGACATGACCGACCGTATTGCGCTTGCGCAGCTTCCGTCAGACTAGCGACGCGTAGTATAGCGGCCTGTATTCATCTAATATTTATATTCTGTATTAAGATTCTGCAGCCCACCATATGTTTGATTAACTCATAAACTGTATAAAAATGTATATAATTATTTTTCAGAATAGCAATAGACGTGAGAACCGGACTAATAGTTATTTCAATTAACAAATTATGATATTAAAATATTTTATACTGTATTTAATTCAAAAGATAAAACAGTTACTCCATTGTTTTCAGTTTTCACTTCTGTCAGCAGACCTTATGACTGCCTCATTATTTTCCAGGCTTATTGTAGTTGCTATCAAATTAAACTGATATAAATGTCTTGCTCGGTTGTTGATTACTTTTGTCGAGTCGAGTGACTGCATTTGTTTTCTGAGATTTTATACGTTTTATTTTCATTATATAAACTCTGTTTTTTCTCTGACTAGCTTCGTTAATATTTAATTCATTATCAGCAGATCAGAAAATGTTTATTTTTATTACACTGTATTGTAACACTGAAAATATTTAAGACAAACGGCAGTCGTATGTAAAACAAATTTAACAAGGCATGGTAGACGGACTTCGGTCGGTGACTTTACTTACAGACGTCGTCAATCTTTTTGACCGTTCTGAATATATCTGTAAGTTGGTGCTTGCTCGTTATATAATGAAGAATTTAATACAAAACATAGATAATATACTACTATAGGAATCTAAAATTGGCATTTATTTATTCTTAAATTGTCTCGATGCTATACATACAATATAACTAGCTTCTGCCCGCGAATTTGTCCGCGTGGCATAGTTATTTTGAGCTAATGCTAAAAGAAGGTGGTAGAGCCACACTGAAGCTATTATTGGTTTCAGCATGAACGGGTCGGCTCGCCCGGGATAGTACCACACTCTCATAGAAAACCGACGTGAAGTAACATTGCTTGCATTGTTGCGTTTCGTTCGATCAGTGAGAGCGCCGGACGCCCACCTACCCTCTCCTCCCTTCTCCTCTCCCCTCCTACCCTTTCTCCCAAACACAGGCTGGCAATGCACTTTAGACTCACTTGGTGTTGTTAGTGTCCATAGACAGCGGTGATCACTTAATATCAGGTGACCCAACTGTTCGTTAGCCTGCTAACACATAAAATAAAACGATTTTGAAACATTCTTTTATCGCTCATATTAATCTCAGCGTGATTATATATGGTCTGTAACCTTCCTCGATAACTGAGTAAATTATTACTCGACTTCTTATTTTTAATTATTATTACTGACTTCAAATATATTATTAGGTAGCGCGAATATCAACATTTTTTATTTAATTTGGTTAATTTAATAATTCAGTTATTTTTCGCTTTTTAGTGCCTTATTAGTTTTTCAAATCGAAGGTGGTTTTTTTTTTGTAAAAAAATGTTTATACCAGTTGATACGGTCTGCTACAAATTATGGCAACAAGATATAGTTTGATAGGCGAGTAGTACTTATAAAATGGTAGTTTCTTTAAAAATCAATTATTTAAATGATATTGGCATGTGTTTTGAGATTAGGACTAAATAGTAAAAAAACAGAACTAAAAAAAAATCCAAATGTATTCAGTAGTTTTTACGTAATGCGCTCACAATCATTTTATTTATATTGATTCTTACATTTTTTAAAATAAAAACTATCATGTAATTGAATGAAAAATAAAGTTTATATTTTCATCTAAAAATATATACACTAAAGTTTATTTTACTATTTTGCTGGCGACACAGCGCCCACGGACACAAATCTCTGTGAATGGAGCACCGCTTGCAGTGCAATGTGGAGCGTAATAGGAAGATCGTAGGCGTTACTGCAAACATTAGTTTGTTTAACAACCTGGAACACCACCAACGCCAATAGGATGTATGCCAAAAATGTTAAATAATGTAATGCATAAATGAAATTTTTGACAAAAATTTTGTATCGTTCAATGTGGTTCTATATCCTTATACATACCTTTAGTTGAATTTTTAATATACACGAACTAAAATTTATTCATAATTCCATTTAAAAAAGGTTAAATTGACACCACACCAGTCCAACCAACATTATTTTACTTAGGTATGAATATGCCCAGATGTAAATAGCAGAATAATGTTTGGGAAGCTGTGACGTAACGCGTTATGATTGGTGTATCCGGTTACGGGGTAACAAAAATGGATTATTGATTCTTTATTTAATTATTGAAAATACATTTTTGACTTGGTAATAAAAATTATATAATGTGTATTGTACATTAAAATGTGTATATTATTTTAACGCAGTGTTGCTCAAATTGTCTTGCTATGGTCAGAAGTATGTTTGTTGCAGGCAATATAAATTAGTTACGAATCATTTTTAACTCCGTTTTGAGTACACTAATATGAATTTTCTATGAAAGGTTCTGTTTGAGCTCTTTACAGTTTCATAATTTTCAAATTTATACTCTGTTCGATTTGTTTGACAAATATCCATATGACACTGGCAGAATTGTCAAACATTACTTCAGGGGCCATAGACTAAATAGAATAAAAAAGTGATAATACATAGGTATAGGCTGCAGTGATCATTTAACATCAGGAGTACTGTTTTCTTAGTTGTCCTTTTTATGAAAAAGATGTTGCAAAATTGGCCGCTATAGATGATATAGGTAATATAGTATCAAATGAGATATTACAACTTTGACTGCGTGATTTTTTTTCTTTATTCCATTAAAGGATTTAAATCAGCCAAAAAGAGCAACGAAAGAGAGTCATAGATAAGTAGTATGAGTGTTAGTTTTAAAAAAATCTTACGAAAACCCCGTTCGTAGAAGCTCAAGATGTTATATGAGATGGTAGTGCTATTTCATCAATGACTCCACTAATGTGAAACTAGAAAGCATAAGGAACAGTGGGGTTGATATGTTTCTAACAATAAAAGACCCAAAAAATACAAAATTAAAAAACAAGGTGTGTCGTAAAGACACACGATAGAAATGAAACTTTTGTATTACAATGAAACATTTTAATTATTCACCGATCACTTCTGAATAGCATAAACTGTGTTCAGTGATCGCCATACCGCCGAGAAAGAAAGAACGCGAGAAGAGCGTATGTCTTAATGTTTTTCAATACCCAAAAGCAAGCGATACACTGTTCTGCCCGACACAGTGTTTATCTTCACCAGTTTTCGTCACACAAAAAGATTATGGATAACAATTTCAAATCCCTCCTATAAGAAGACTTCAAAAAGCATCTTCTAGAACTTTCAGAATGAACACGGTGCCTATATCATAATTTTTATACATGCTCAATACATAATATTAATAACGGGATTGAAATTATATTATTTAATTTACCTAGGTATAATATTACCATAATCCTCAGTTAAATGATCATTTTGTCTCGCTTCCTTAATTTTCATTGTACACAAATTACAAGGTAACGGGCAATTTTCCGTCAGGGAAATTAAACTAATTTTGTTTTAGATTTAGTAGTCAATTTCAAATTACGATGCGTAGAAATGATATCATAGGCTTTGATGATTTCCATAATAGGGAATGATATCGAACACTTGTGCAGTTGTTATCGTGAAAATGTACTTTTTTTTAAATTATGTATGTTAAAAGTAAGTTATTTTAAACTAATGCCTAATTGCAAAAAACGATGCGCAGTTGTTATGCCGTTATATTTGATTTTTTCTACAACAAAAGAGACATAACAAATATGTGTATTTTTACGAATAGAAAAAAAGGTTTTGACCTGATGTACCTCCATAGCTTCATCGCACTAAGCAAATACGTGTACAGTCTATCTGACAGTATTGACCATTATAACCTATAGCCTCTTAAGCAAAATGAAAGGCCAGTCTCAAATCAGTCAAGTCAAGGAACTGTAGCGAGCATTGTTGAATTATGACAGAAAAAGGTGTCGTACATGTAATATTCTGATGGTAAGGATTGGCACCCAACACGGTCACCACCAATATACGTATGGTGATAAAACCTTACAGTGACTCTCTTTTATCTCGTCTTGTTTCAGGGTCAACCAGTACACATCCTGCTACCTGCCAGCCCACAGACAGACATGACAGGATCAACTGTTGATGGATTATGGATCTCTCTGTAGTAGCAGTTATCTTGGGATTACACTGCACTTACACAACATTTACTTCCGTTTGTACTATAAAAAAATGCACGTTACTTTACAATGTTTTTATGTCTTATAAATTTTATCGTTCGACCACAAACTTGTCTGATTGTAAATGAGAAGGTGGTCTAAGGTGGTAGAACACGTTTTAAAGGGGGACTGGCTCTCAAATGCATTTACTGGAACATACCAACAGACGCATGGAGACAAATGTTCAAAGAGTGGTAGCTAGCCAGGCGCACTTAGAAATAAACAAAAAAATATATTTTCACCATAGTTCTTAGTCCCTTATTTTTACCTTCATGAAGATAACATTTAAGAATACTTTATATTCATCTAATAAGTACAATATAAAGTACGCTTCATTTGATAATAACACAGATGTAGCGAAAAGCCTATAGTCTAGAGATGCTTGATAAAACAAGCGAAGCGTAATGGACTATTCGAGTAAGTGGTGCGTTCAAATTACATAAGACTATATTACAAATTCTACGAGATACCCAGTAATGAAATTTAAATGGATTATTGAATATTTGGTGGGAGTAATGTCTACGTTTTAGTTTAGCTTAATACGGCCCGTTATTGTATTTCAATAAAGACATTTCAGGATAAAATTTCATATACGGCCATTTCATTCCATACTAAAGATGGTATTATCTATTTATGAATAGGCGGATATAATAGTGCAGTACCTTTTTCTCCTTCGTTTATTAAACGATTTCCCCATTTTTTCTTTAGTAGCTATTGAAGAGCTTTGGTTTTACCAATAAAAGTATTTGGAAAATTGTTTCCTTTATCAAAATCAATTTATATGCGATAATTATAGGGGTGGCAAGAAAACCTTAGCAATGTTGATATTAAGTCAATGTTGAATTCAAGTCGAGTTTGAAACACTGGATTATAATTAGTAGAAGAAGATACATTCTATACATACATAGGAAGATTTTTAATATCGAGACTTATAACTAGTAATTAATTACACTAAAGTGAGGTGATATGTGGGTAAGGAAATCGTAATCTTTTACTGAGTAAGCCTTATTATTAGTACGACATGAGGCCTCTCATTTTTCGCGTTTCTTTCATACACCGATAGACAACCATGATGCCTTATTTTGCAAAACTTTTAGATCAGATTTCAGCCTGTAGTGAACTGACACCTACTCAACCTAACGTTAAGTAGTCGTTGGAGCTAACCGACGTAATAAGATTGTAGTTCTGAGATTAGTCGTAATAGTTATACTCTTAACTGCTGAATTGAGACATATATTGTGCAAGTGCGTGTTGTCAACCATAACTTTTGGAGCAATATAGTAGAAATAATTGTGGGTACAGCTGCTGTGTTTGCACAAACTCTATCACTCTTAAAGATTGCTTCGTTTGTAACGAACACGCATTTTATGACTATCTCCATACTCTAATACTCTGAAGTCGGAGTCCGCTTGTAGATTTCTTCCTATAGTTTCTCTTTGTATTCGCTTTGAAGTCTAGAACAGAACTGTTCTCAGTTGCTCTTTTGTCGTCTTATAAAGCAGATAAAAGGTAGGGTGGAGATTTCTTGAAAGCTGTCGCTTTTTGATTTATGAGACTGATGCTGCTTTAAAAGAAGGGTAAAGATTCGAGATTTGTCATGTTTAGAATCCCTTTGTTTGCTTTTATACAATCGTTGGAGGCAATTTTCCCAAAGCAATAATGACTCACGGCCCTGTTTTATTTATATATTATTAACCAAAGAAAAAATGAAGATAACTATTATTTAATAATAATTTCTCATTATACATCTCAGTAATAATTCTATGAAAAGATAATTCAAGTTCTAATATTATAGAAGAAGTAAACGATTTAATGTAATATCATAATGATCACTTGACCTTTCTTAATAAAGTAATTTGGTAGGCTCTCGGTGCGAAATTGCGAATGTTAAAAGGTTAAATCTGTTGACTTTACTACCGTATCTCATTAAACTTCATATATATTATATTAATATAACATGATAGACGATGAATAATTCACTTGAACGCTTCCTATTTTAGAATAAGCCTGTATAATAAATCATGACTGACAAATCTTTCTGACCTTATTATATAAGCTTCATGCAATGCATCAAGAAAAAGAGAAGTGACGTACTAAATTGCGATCACATCTCTTTTTCATTATATTGCTAATTCCGAATGTTTGTGTGAAAACAACAAAATTGAAACAAAGAAAACTAGTGGACTATTTATCAGTTATTGGCATGTATTAACGAATACGCTTTAATATTTTGAACAATTAATTAAGAACGTAAGGATCTTACTAATATTACCACGGGCGATGAATGGAAAGGCACAATGCAGGTGATCGTATCACCTATGCTGCAGAAAAGTGGCCGACGTGAAGTAACAGTGCTTGAATGTAAAGTAAAGAATCAGTTATAGAATAGAGAGTATGGGCAGGAGGTCCCATCTCCCCTCCCCTACCCCATTGAGCTGTTAAGCCCCCTTTCTCGGCCAAGACAGTTAGTTTGCAACAAAACCTTGAGACTCCCCTGCTAGTTGCAAGTGGGGCAGAACTGGAACGGTGGTGATCACTTAACAATTAGGATGACCCATATAGTCCGGTTTACCTCCTATGAAAGTTAAATAAAAGAATCTTGAAGAAAATATATGCCTAAGAAATATTCCCGCAGCAGAAGTAATTATAAACAAATTAATTAACACATAGCGAATGAGACAAGTTAATCAAAACGCAAAACGTAAATTAATCTCTAAAACAAACCGACAAAACTCGAAGGACCAGTGAAACAATGCAAGAATTGTAATCTAATAAACAATAACTGACAAAGACTTACGTTTCTTGTTTTGTATACAATGTAAGACGAAATTAGCATACTTTGTACTTCACAGAGTTAAGACAATTTGGCATAATTTACAGCAGGAATTTCTATTATTTTTAATTTTACGTTATCCTTTGTTGTAACATCAAAACATTAACACATTACTTTTGTGTGTTATGGTGCAAAAAAATTATTTGTCTTTAAGTTAATATTAGCACAGGCGTATTGTTTTTGGGCATGATGTTAAAAGATGTAGGTTTCAATCTAAAAACCAGTGTGAGCTTGACGTGAAACTTTTTCTAATGCCCTCCAGGCCAGTTATCACCGTCACGTTGAAATTGAGTCAGCAAACACCAATAGGTGAGTTCTTTTAATTGGAACTTGCATCCAATTTTCTCTATGTTCGGCGTTGGTCCAAGATCTCAGATCGCCCAGATACAATTTATTTTTAAATATATGAAACCTTACGTTCTGAGTGAGTTTCATGTACTTAGTTACTTACGCATTCATAGCGTTTAAGTCTGTGACAAATATATAGGTACTAACAAGGTGAGAGTGGTGACTAAAAATAAGAGCTACTTTACATACTAACAGCTGACTATTTCTATTTCATTACAATTAGTCTGGCTGATAAAATATAATTTTGTAATAGTTATCTAAATAATATATTTAAAAATCAATGATTTAAATGTAAGCGAAGTTCACTCAGTTTTCTGTCCGCTTTAAAGCGTCTCGTAAAAGTTGTGGTCAGCGTAATGTGTCCGGCGATACTGGATACTTACTTTAGAGTGATGTTACAGATTAGATTTGATGAGAAAAATCAATAAAATTCTAAAATAGATTTAAGTAAAGTAGCTCTTATCTTAAGTCACCTTTCTCACCTGGTACCTATATATTTGCCACAAATTTAAACTTTGTGAGTGCGCAAGCATTCTAAGTACAAAAAGAACACTATTCAGAACTTAAGGTTTCATATATTTAAAAATAAGTTTTGTCGGTTTGCTCTGGAATCTTAATTTATTTACTTAATCTATCTATTTATCTTAATCTACTTTAGAGCATATCACCATATAACGTCACATGGTTTTTGTGCTCAAAAGCTAATGACCTTGAAGGGAATGACCTTTATCATTCCAGTATCTAAAGGTTCAGCCCCGCTACAAGGATTGGAAAAACTGTCTCCAACGTTGTTTGGCTTTCCGAAGAAATTATTTTGAAGGAGTCAACGCTAAAGTATAAAATGAAAATATTTTAACACATCAATCTCATTACTTGTAAATTAACTTCGTAAATAGATCTATAAGTAATTTAAAAGATATCGCGACTTCTTTCTTTATCGCGTTCGTTGTAGAGATCATCTAGAGATTGTTTGTCAGCAATTTTTAATCACATTCGGCATTAGTTTCATTTTTGTGAACTTATATAGATAGTTGAGTTTATCACGAATAGACTGACAGACAGACGTGGCAGAGGACTTTGATTTATACTATTTATTAGTATGGTATGAGAAAAGATCTTAAATTTTTATTCGTGATTAATCTCACAAATGATGTAGGTTCTTCATAAAGAATCATTATTATATAAGTGGAACTCCTTATGGGAGGACTTTGAAATTCTGATCGGCAAGCTTTTTGTATGACGAAAGGTGGTGGGGGTAAACACTGTGTCGGGTAGAGTGTTGAAAACATCGGTTCTCGTCTGATCACCGAAGTTAAGCAATGTCGGGCGAGGTCAGTACTTGCTTGAGTGATCGCTTGGGAACACCGTGTGAATATGGGAATATAAAAAAATTTACTTCTATCGTATTTTTTGACGACCTATTTTTGTAGTAATTCGTTGTGCGCTTTTTTTTTATCCTTTTTAGTATCCTCGTTGTTGCATGAGAATTCATCTACAAGTCCACATCTTATGTGTTGGTTCGGTATTTTCCCCTTTGATATATCGAAACCCAAGTCTTTTGTTTGTATTCCTTTGTTTATACCGAAACGTTCGTAGCTACTCGTTCTCATTCCCTTCATAGTTTTCGGTTGCGTTTATTCATTTAGTCTGTACCCAGCATTACACAGTTACTCTAGCCTCATCTGCATTCCGTACAATGTTCTCACGAACGGTAAACTGTTATTGAATTTGCTTTAGAAGCTCGTATTATAGTTTTAGCTAGTCATATAATATAGTAGCTTTTACTCTTACGACGATTATGACCTTTGATGATATTATTCTATCTCTACTCTACTATTTTTGTATCGCTACGTATTTAAGAAGGGTAGTTATACAGTTGCGTGAATAAAACCTTGAACATAATTGAATATATCGAATCTAATCAAGGTTCCATCCAACCGTTTATTCTCGGATGAGACTCTCATAATTCTGATTTCCAATACAGTCGAAGCATTTGCTCTTAATGTCGACGTTCATACATAATGTATTTCGTTCTGCTAAATTAAACACAATTGTTCACCATTCGCTTTCATAATGCAAGCCTTTCTTTCTTATTGTGAATTTCTCCTAAGCATTTTCTTTCATCTGTTACATTCGGTTAATTTTATGCCATTATAAGCGTTCGTAGTATAAATGCTTTAGATTTAATTAATTTCGTTGTATTAACAATTATTAGAAACCGCGGGAGCTCAGTAGACTGTAATGCAGATCTTGTGGGATTAAATCTGCATCTTAAGGTTCTGAGGTTTGTGAATTCATGCGATTTGTATTATGAAATACTGGAAACTCACCGCGGCTTCGGGTGCGTTTGTTAACGAAAAAAAAGTCAAAGCAGTCATAGGAATGCCGTCAGAAGTGAAAACTTAAAATTAAGAAATATTATATTGTCATGTCAATTATAGTGTCAATGGCAATATTTAAATTTTAGAGTTTGTTTATTGAAATGACTAACATTTATGTGGTTTTCATATTTATTCACACTCGGGGCAATAATTATATACATTTTTATAAAGTTTATTAATCGATGAAATGTGTGATGAGTTTCAAGATATCAATATTACATGTTACACTGCCGGTTATGCTTATGTAGCATTTCATGATGCTAAATTATAAATATATCTCCTGCCAAATACACCGCTCAGTGCGCCTCAAGAAATTATCAAAAAAGCGGTGTTAGATGCTTTAAAATGAATAACATTTTACAACGTAATTACTAACGTTTTTAATTAATGGAATCCTGCAAATCAGTTGCGATTTCATAAATACTAAATTCATGTGTACTAGACTAATACTTTTGCAGAAGTAAAACAAATAGAAAAATCTACAAACAAAAATGTTAACGGACTTTTTTATAGCTATATCTTATGTTTGGCGTATATAATGGTCTTCCTATTTCCAATACGACGGAAGTTAATATATTTGGTAAGGACGGATTCCTTTTATAAATAATGTATGAAGCAAAAGCTGAATGAAACTTCTCCTTTTGCTGGTTGTTCAACTCGAGACTGTAAATAACTTTCCTTTGCTGTATGACTGTACGTTTCACTATCATTCATATACTATACCAGTAATTTGTTATATTAAAATTTTGTAAGAATTATTTGATTCATATAATATTCATAAGGAATGCCGACAGAAGGGAAAACTCAGAGCAAATGAGAAACGATTTCTTTTACAGCTATCTTTCATAATTTGCACTCCGCGCCATAATTATTATCTATTTACACAGTATATTAATTAATCATACACGTGATGTGCTGGACAAACTCAATAAACAAATACCAGTATTGTGCATAAGTCACTATATTACGTGTCCCTAGTCTGGCGCAAGCGCAGTAGGTCATAAGAATGTCAAGGTCATCGGTGACGCATCAAGAGCATGTTGAGGTCATTGGTGATGTGAACTCATATGTTTTCCCTCTGCCAATTTTTTTTTTATAAATCGCAAGACGCGCCAAAAATGTTTTCACTTCAAACACATTGTTAATAAATTTTCGCTCCAATTAAAAATCTATTCTTTTTAAATGTTATTTCTTCCTCAATCAGTTGTCGGAACCGAAAACATGAGTTGATATTTAAAAAACTTATATATAAAAATAATAGTTTTCTACGCATGATTGTGTTATAGATAATTTCAAAAAATTTAAAATATTAACGAATGATAAAATATAATATATGAATTTCAATTATATTTACTCTTAGTGTCCAGTACAATGCTCGTCTTATGCACATGTTTACAGTGAACAACACATTTTTGCTAAATTTCATGCGGATGAAGTCGCGGGTAACAGCTAAACTAAAATAGAATAACCTGAATTAATTCTTATAAGGTCAGCTATGTGCCAGTGGAAGTCCCGTGAAAATCGGTCCAATCGTTTGGAGATAGCATTGTGAGCGAAACCACGGTTAACAGCTAGTCTAAATTAAAATAAACTAAATTAACTTTTATAATGTCCGCTATCTGTCGGTGAAAGTCCCGTAAATATCGGTCGAAGCGTTTTGGAGATAGCACTGCGGGCGAAGCCACGGTTAACAGCTAGTATAAATTAAAGTTACTCGAATTACTTTTTATAAAATCGGCTATCTGGCAGTAAAAGTTTCATGAAGATCAAACTAACTGTTTTGGAGATAACATTGCAGACAAAGCCGCGGTTAATAGCTAGTTTAATTTAGAGTAGCGTAAGTAACCCGCTGTAATTTCAGCTATCAGCGAGTGAAATTCCTGTCAAAATCGGTCGAGCCGTTTCGGAGATTAGCCGGAACAAACAAACAGACAGACAGACCGACAAAACTTTTAAAAATTGCATTTTTGTTATCAGTAGCGTGTATACTTTCGTACCCAATCAGTAAAAAAATTTTATTTTGATATTACATACAGACACTTCATTTTTATTATATGTATAGATACATGTTACCTAAAGAAATACAATAGTATATAGGCGTGAGCTGTCAAAAGTAGTATCTTAGATAGGACAAGGTATAGTGGAAACTTTTAGTAAAATTCCAACTTTAATGGCAATCAGTCAAAGATATTTAGGTTAACCGATTTCGTATACACGAACATCAACTTTATATTTTTTATATTTAGATAGAAAATGGCTTGAAATATAATACTCGTATCCCATTTTTAATGTTTCAAAAAATATTTTTATTCCTATGTTATAAATATATATAAATAATAAAGTAGAACTGTCGTGTATTCAATTTTTTTGTCAAAAACTGACTGTAGTATAATAGAACAGGATAAGTCTCGTTTTAAAAACTCTGTCTATATGCCCGTATGTCTGTTTGTTTGAGCAAGCTAATCTTCAAAACTACTAGACGAATTTTTACGAGGTTTTTACAGGTGACTTGAACTTGGGGTAACATATAGACCTAATAAAATTTGTTCATAAAAATACATCTTACATCAAAGTTTTACTAGTATGCACAGTATAATAGAATTTGTAGAAATGTGTAGGATGCCGATTAATTAGTCGTTTTTCATATGTTTTCTTCTGTGAGTGTGGACCTCAAGAGTTAGATGCCATTCGTACGGCCATTATATGTATTTTTTCTCTTGCGACATAGAACAGTGGCTATTCGTGGTTCCTTTATATACGTGGTCACTAAGTGTTGGAATGACACACCTCCTCCTATTCATAACCTTACATGAGGTCATCGTCTTAGTTTCAAAATACAATTAAAAATTGTTAACATGACAAGCGTCATATTCTGCATAGCAAATTCTTTTCATCAATGTGACATTTGAGGTAATGCTTCTTTTAAAAGTGTTATCTATAACTTCGCAGTTCCGTGAAATGTAATACGTAACATCGTAAATTATAGATTGTATATAGTATACAATACTGGGTTATATATTACAGCATGCATACACCTATAGTAATTTGAAATTCTATTGTAAGTTCGTCCATGTGTTTCTAATACAGCAGACAAGTAGTCTAAAAATCAGCACTGCATCGCTTGCTCTTGGAAATCACTAGCAAAAACATTTTTCAAGTCCATGCAACACTTATCTTGCTTGAAATATTTTATGTATGTATTTGTAATTTGTTGTATTTTGTTGTCTCTTTTGTTAGTGAAACAACCCACCCATTCAAACTATATTCAGCATCTCAAACAAAAAAAGTTGACAAGCACAGTTAGTGATATTTTTGGTACTATCGAACTGTGAACTATATCATTTATATTAGAACAATGTCTCTACGTTATGTGGATATAACATTTCCTTATATTGTATATAATTTAGAATGCGTGTGGCGTAGGAAGCAATACATAATGCATAAACTTATATATTATTAAGGTTGAGCCCATTTCCGCGCGTCAGTGCGTGTCTCTCTAACTTTCTTATTACAAAGCGCAAGTTATGTATTGATTAATTTAGTTTTAGTAAAACAATTAGTTCGTTTCGAATTGTATAGTTATTGGAAGACATCATTGATATTTGCAAAATTTAGAACGTTTTGTGGTCATATATATATGGTTTTTTGATCTATGAATATTTGGTTCAGATTGGGTTTTGCTAATGAAATTTGGGTTTGTGTTATTAATAAAACAGGCGAAGGAATTAATCGGTAACTGCCAATTCTGGATTCTATTATACTTTTAATATTATGCTGTTTAGCGACATCGTCAGTGGCTCTTTTTCCTTAGCGGGTGAAGCGCATATTTAACTAAGACATTGCGCGCGCCATTTTTATTTATGAAATTCTAAGCAAAATTGTGTTTCGTGCACACATTTTTTTTTCGTCGGTAAGAGCATTGTGATCATTTATTTTCATTTTTTATTAATTATTACTATTTTCCTTGTAAATATGATTTTTTTTACGTCGGAAATTGCAATCCAATCCTTTATTTTTATTATCTTATTATTTTATTTCTTATTATTATTAGCTTTTATTATTTTGCTTGTAAATGTGTTGAAACTTTTACTACGAAGCATATTAGCGTTTGTTATTAGGTAATTAAAATATTTGCGTAATTACGCCATCGCTTATATCTCGGACTTTAATCTAACCTCAAATGTAATGACCAACTTAGCTTTTGTTATAATTTTTATACATAAAAGATGTGTGTGTTTTTATGTACACGCGTTAGAAGTTATACTTCTTTGGCGTAACAAGATAAAAACCTTTTCAAAATTTTAATCTTTCGCCTTATTCTACGTTTGCAGAAAAAACGACACTAACAATAGAAAAAAGGTATTTAATACATTGAAAGTTTTAATACAAAGAAATACAAACAACAAATACAAAGAAACAAAATGTTGACTATAGCTAACTTCAGGGTGTCGGTTTTTCGTGACGGTGTGCGCGCGCATCGTAATAACTTCAAGGTGTCGGTTTTTCGTGACGGTGTGCGCGCGCATCGTAAAAATTTACTCTCATCATTTTTCCCTAACGCGCCAAAAGAAGTATAACTTCAATAAATTAAATAAAAAGTGCAATATAAGTATTTAGAACTACTTCCCACTTCCACAAAAAATCTCATACATCAGAGAATATTTCATCTAGTTCATGTGAAAAAGAGTAGGCGGTGAGATATGACAATGTAGAAATAACGCCCGCAAAAAGGTTAAAAGTCGAACGACCACATAAAGTGTGAAATCTTAGTATTTTCAGCCGTTACTCGTATTTTAGTAGCAATAAATATACAAATAGATCTTCAAAATTATGGCAACGGCTTTATTACCTCAAACGAGAGGTCGATATAAAATACCGGTGCAATTTGTTAAAGCGGCGTGGGTTCTGTATTCTTTAAATTAATTTACGACACAGATATAATAATTTACATTAATTTTACCTTCAATTACTTTTCTACCATGTTACTCTCATACTGAGAATGAAATCAGATAAGAAAAGAAATATAATTTACATAGACAAGAAAAAGAGTAACCGTTTATCATCTTGGAGAAATTTTGGCATTTCTTTAAAAAGTCATAGGCATCCATTTCAAAATGTTGTCACTTGTCATCTATTCATATAATTTTGTGTTTACCAATTCCCCTTCCTTCCATTTGTTCAGCTGTATGTTCGTATTAATTTTTAATTACTGTTATTGCTTAGCGTTCCAAAGTGTATTTATTATATAATACGACATTAAAATACGCTATCCCTCTTTACGATCGATGTCGATTGAAATTAGTAGTTACTTCAACGTACATTGTACTATACGCAACACAAATCAATATTTAACTCAGAATAATAATAAGAGAAAATATTAAAAAAAAAATTGTATAGGTTTTAGGTGTTTAACTACCTAATCTTTAGTGTTGATCTGGCTCAAGGTGGTAATACGAAACAGCCTAGAGACAACTGACACTCAAGTGCTACTGCCGGGATCAGTTTATAAGTTCTTGTAGTTAGCTGGAAGGATATTAGAAAAACCTTACACCATGCAATGTTTTCATCACGAAAACTTCCTTTTTTAAACTTTGTAGGTTATAACGGTTGACCACAATTTCGTCTACTATTTAAAATCGAAATTACTTTATTCAATTCGGTTAATTTTCGCTAAGTAAGCTCGGTTAAGTATTCGGTTCGGAAAATAAACTCGCAAATAAAATACAAAGACTCGATCAAATGATGACGTGGTTTAAGGTACTAAACACGCTAAACTCAGAAAGAGACTGATTCTTAACTGCAGCTGATGGTATACATCAACAGTTGCTTGGAGATACATTTTTAACTTGAGGGTAGTACTTAAACATATGGACTTAGAAAAACCCTTCCACCATGCAATTGACTTATCATTCCTTTTGGTTTTTCTATATGCATAATTGAGCTCATTGTCACTACAAACGTTTAGCGACGTTTCCGACGCAACCCTAAACGTAATTACTTTACCCGTATTTTTTTATTTATATGGTATCAAATAAAATTCGGATGAGTTGATGATTCGGCAGACAGTAAACAAGTGATAATTAATCATTCTGTATCAGATAACGTGTAGGCGTTTATTGTATGTTGTTTTGTTAATTTCGTATAGTATTTGTACATTGTAATTTCGATGTATGTTTTTTTTCTCGAACTGATTACGCTATTGACCTAGCAAGGTCTTAACAGCTTCACCGGACTACGATGTACGTATGTATTGTTTTAGAAGAATGAACATAACGTTATTATATGGATACAGAGAATTAAAGAAGAGAAACAATCATGTATAGTGGAAATACATTACACTATTCTTACTAATATGATAAATGTGGTAGTTGAGTTTGTTTTTTTTTTCTTTACGTTTGCACGCCTTATCTATTCAACCAATCGTTATGAAAATTTGCAGTTGGCATGGATACAGAAAAGGAAATGAGGTTTATAATGAAGTATTATATGTATTCTATACAGTTTACAAAATAACCAAGCTTAGATTTAGGCTTAATCAGGCTGTTATACTACGCGTCGCTAGTCTGGCACAAGCCACATAAGCGCAATAAGAATTGTCACGCTTACTGGCATGTCATGACGCGAAATCGTACGTTTATCTTGTAAGCATTATTTAATCATTATTATTATTTAAATCATTATTTAAAGCTGTAATCATTGTGTATTAATTTATGGATTGATTTTTGTATAATGGCAATACGGTGTCGCCGGTAAGATTATTACTAACTACTAATTTCTTTATTTTAAATATTATTTATAGTCAAAAGTGGTTTTTGTATTTTTCCTTTTGATTGATTCAAAAACATTGAGATGTAGTAGTGGTTGCTAATACTAGTAATATATAGACACTAGCGGACCGGGCGGACGTTGTCCTGCCTTGAAAACAAAAAAAAATCCTAAAAGTTGATCGCAGCGCCACCTGCCGGGTCCAATTGTGAATCTAAACCATTCTCGAATCTCCACGAACACACACAAAAAATTTCATCAAAATCGGTCCAGTCGTTTAGGAAGAGTTCAGTCACATACACACGCACACAAGAAATATATATATTAAGATAAGTAATCAATCTGTTATTATTTCCAAAATCCTACAGTTTCGCTGAGTCGAAGATCTGAATCTTACAATCTCTTGCCGAAAAAATAGCGCTCAAACGCGCCTATAGTAGTTTTCACTTCAAAAAGTCGTTTTCCTGAGAGATCAAATCTACGTCACATCGAATACAAACATTTCAGGTTCATGATTTTCGTTACTAAATATATTTTTAAAACAGATCCGTAGCAGACAAACAGATGCGAAAATCTGCGTATAATATTTACAAGAATATGAGAAGGTCTATAAACTAGTGATTTAGTGATCATATCTTTAAACATTCAACTCTTCTAATTTTATAAACTAAGATGCTATTATTACTCTAAAAAGTTAAAAAGAATTTATAATGTACTAGCGGAGATGTAAGCTTGCAAATAAAGTTTATTTTAAACACCAGAAGCGATAAAGACTCTAGGATTTTGATAAAAATTAAAATAGTATTATAAAACGTGTACTGATACAGTATCCTGTTTGCATGTATTTAGTTATAGTCAAAGAGATAGCGTAAAAATTCTTTACAGGATAAAACATGAATATGATTCATCCAATGTGTAGAAGGTTAGTGTATATGGTGTTTCATCTTTCTCCATAATATAATAAAACTAGTTTATACCTGTAACTTTGTCTGCGCCATTCATTATCTTAACTGTTTTCTTGTATCTCAAAGGGATTGGCAGCGTTTTCGACGAAAGCTCCCAGGCGGCTTGACTTCTTTCGACACTTTCAACAATTAGCGTTACATTTCAACCGATTTACACAAAATGTTGACAAATTATACACCTATACTTTCACTCCTACTCTATTAATCAAAACCGCGTGAAAATCTGTTCAGTAGTTTTTGAGTTTACCGCGAACAGACAGGCAGACGCGGCGGAGGACTTTGTTTTACAATATGTAGTGATAAATAAAGATAGTTGTGTAAAAATATTATTGCGATTTCCGAACACTAAAGAATTATAGAGAAATCTCTAAAAATACGTGTATACATTCATAGTAATAAATAAAGTACAATATGCACATATAAAAATTTTATCTGTCGTAAAAGGTAGCGTAAGCAACAAAAAATCATGCTCAACAACGTGACTCGAAATTTTTATCTTTTCAACGATTTCGGTTTTGCGAAATCAAATTTAAATGTACTCTGGATGTTTTAACTCCACGTTTTATAAGATATATATGTAAGCAACAATGTGGCACAAGAGGACCGTTCCAGACTATGGCCAGTATCCGGTGTCGTACGCCAAGCGAATTATACGAGAACAAACTGTCGAGCGGTGGCAGGAGCGTTACGAGGCCTCAGCCACAGGGGCGTTGACGCGCATCTTCTTCCCGAAGGTGGGCAATGGCCAGTGAAGTGGCCTGGTAGTGAAGAAGACACGGCTGTCACCGACCCATGTGCAAGTCCTTACAGGACATGGGGGCTTCGCGGCATACCTCCACCGCTTCAAGATCAAAGACAGTCCCGCTTGTGTGTGCGACCCAGATACCGAGGAGACGGTGATCCACCTTCTCCTTCACTGTCCCCGGTTTGACTCGTCTAGGTGTGACCTCCAATCCCAGATAGGCATCGAACTCACGGAAGGGGTACTATATAAAATAGTGGAGGATGAAAATACTAGAGAGCCACTCCTGACGTTCATGGAACACGTGGCAGAGACAGCAAAAAAAAGAAATAAATAGAATAGGAAAACGGAAGTTGCAAAAAAAATGTTTTGAAAGAAATAGCCATAAATAAAGTCTCGGATAATGTCCGGGGGAAAAAGGGGACAAAAAAAGCAATGTGGCCCGTGACAGAACCACACCACCGGTCACGCCGCCGTGGATAGATGGTTAAATTCGTTCTCGTACACCCGCCGCGGCTTCCTTCAGCAGCGCCTCCTGTGTTTGATCCCTGTCCTGTGGACTGTGTTTCCTCCTGTGTTTGAGACTGCACTCACTAGCATATTACATCCCACATAGGGCATACATACGGTAGGTGGACATGTTGTGTTAAGGCTTTTCTTATTTTTCCTTTTTAGTTACTTAAACTTAGCCAAAGTTACTAGATTCAAAATACATGTACACGTCATGCGATTCATTGTTTCACGTTTTTATGTGTTTTACCAATGCATATATGTCTGGTTAGCTTAGCTCGATACACAGTATTATATGCAAGGCAACAGCTCAAACCGAGGTTTGACCATTTAGGCACCTCTGGGCTAGTTGCCATTTTGGCTGAGTGCATTAAGCGCTCGCCCAAAAAGCGCGCTAAAACTGTCAAATCCTGTCATCCCAACAGTAGAAAGTCCGTTCGAAAAAAAAGCGAATACAAGAAATTGTTGTGTTTTTGTGAATTTGCGATACAATTGGTAGAAACCTAACTACTACTTTGGCCAAGAACATCTAGTTTTGTTTTAATTTTGTATTTCTATAGAAATAATATATTTTATTGTGAATAATATTTTATTACTCACATATATAATACTAGTTGTACCCACAGCTCCCCACGCGTTTTTTAAAATTGCATTAAAGAAATATTGTGAGAACATGTACAATTATAAAAATGCTCTTTAAAAAAAATTGTAAGTACGACACCCACGCCACTTACAGTAACATGTAACGTATACACTAGATATATAAATACTAACAGTGCGTCAAATGAGGTTTATCATCAGCAACATATTTGGAACTTTAACCCACCTATAACTACCTCAGTGCTCACTTACACTGTATAAGGAACTAACGAAAAAATTATTTAAAGATAGATAATGATAGAATACGTTCATATTGTCAATAAGTAATACGTTTATGGTCTAACATAATATTAGAAAGACCCCTTCTATCTTTACAATTACCGCTAATAATTATACTGTTGAATTGTAAACAATGAATGAGCTGACGTCTTGAAATCTTGGATAAATATAAATCAAGATATAAAACTTTATATCTGTCTAAGCAGTTTTTAATATTTGACAATTTAAATAGCGCTCATTGAACTCGATATAATAATCTTATATGTTACTATGATTACTGAGTTATGTAGACGAAAGCGCGGTAAATAAAATAAAATAGCCGCTAAACTGACCAAAAAGAAAATATAATTCAGAATACATACATACAGATATATGAATTTCAATTATATTTACTCTTGGAGTCCAGTACAACGCTCGTCTTATGCACATGTTTACAGTGAACAACACATTTTTGCTAAATTTCATGCGGATGAAGTCGCGGGTAACAGCTAAACTAAAATAGAATAACCTGAATTAATTCTTATAAAGTCAGCTATGTGCCAGTGAAAGTCCCGTGAAAATCAGTCCAATCGTTTGGAGATAGCATTGTGAGTGAAACCACGGTTAACAGCTAGTCTAAATTAAAATAAACTAAATTAACTTTTATAATGTCCGCTATCTGTCGGTGAAAGTCCCGTAAATATCGGTCGAAGCGTTTTGGAGATAGCACTACGGGCGAAGCCACGGTTAACAGCTAGTATAAATTAAAGTTGCTCGAATTACTTTTTATAAAATCGGCTATCTGGCAGTAAAAGTTTCATGAAGATCAAACCAACCGTTTTGGAGATAACACTGCGGGCGAAGCCACGGTTAACAGCTAGCATAAGTTAGAGTAGCCTAAGTAACCGGCTGTAATTTTAGCTGTCTATTATACAATTCCCCTCAAAATAGGTCCGGCCGTTTCGGAGATTACCCGGAACAAACAGACAGACAGACAAAAAATAAAAAAATTGCATTTTTGTTGTCAGTATCGTGTATACTTTCATACCCAATTGTTAAAAAAAAAATATTTTGATATTACATACAGACACTTCATTTTTGTTATATGTATAGACTAGCGGGTCTGGCAGACGCTGTCCCGCCCTAACTATCAAAAAATCCTTAACAAATTATATACCAAAACCTTTCTCATGGATCACTTTATCCACTGTTGAAAATCGCATGAAAATCCGTTCAGTAGTTTTTGAGTTTATCGCGAACAGACAGACAGACAGACGCGGTAGGGGGCTTTGTTTTATACTAATTAATGATATAGATTACTGACATAAAATAACATACTGTATCATAATAATCATAAATCACATACATAAAGACGACAATAACTTTAATCCTGAGTTTTGTTGACTGCATAGCCTTTGATATAATTACAAGTTAAATATAGTTTCACTGCTTATAGACGTTGTTTAGCATAAAACTAGGGAAGTAAAATATAATAATAACAAACGTTTATAGTATGTGAGATCTGAAGAATTCTTGCATGAAAATTTTGTTTAGATACTCACCTTAATAAAATTAAATCACTCCAAAGATATCGGTATTTTTAATAATTAGTATACTAATATATAAAGCTGAAGAGTTTGTTTGTTTGTTTGGTTGAACGCTATGATCTCAGGAACTACCAGTCCGATTTAATTATTTAATATCAGATATTATTGTTGTTATAAACTGTTTATTTTCCTTCAATTAATGTGTAGTTTTAGGTGTTACAACAAGGACCCAAAGCACATTACCGATTTGCCGGACTGTAAATTTTAGCGCCATGTCAAGCGGGTTTTGATGGCAGAAGGTTATTATGGATTCAAAATCAATATATCCTTTTTTCAATTTAGGCCCTGAGAAGGCGCTTATGAACGTCAAAGCTACCACCGGTTCGGAAAACAACCCAGTCATCGAGAAGAACCGGCGAGAAACTCGATCTGGTTTATCTTTTCATGTTATGTATTTTTACAATAACATAAATATTTACATTCATTATTAGTTGATGCACAGAGAGGGGCGTCATTTCCAAACGTCACAATCGTTCACATATTGATCCCCCTATAATAAATAGCCTTTAGATATTAAAACCCACTTGACGTGGTTCTTGAACTCACTATCCGGCAAATCTGTAACGTGTTTTGGGCTTTTGTTATAAAACCTAACATTATTACCTAAAACTGTTTTTGGACTTAGTGAGCCTTAAGCATAGAATTACCAATTTGTTGCTGTTTTTAGTATATAAATTATGCTGGTCTTTTACCAGATCCAGCATATCTAAGTTATTGCGAACATACATTAAATTATCAAGAATATATTGGAAGGGCAGAGTGCAGATACCGAATTCCTGAAACTTAGTCTTTAAAGATTCGTGAGGCCTCATATTATAAATTGCTCGAACTGCTCGTTTTTGTAATGAAGTGGCTTAATATGTGAACGATGGTGATGTCTGGAATTGACTCCCTTCCGTGGATCCACTAAAAACGATTATAATGCGTAATATATTTTAAATATATAATTATGTTAAAAAGATAAACCCGATAGAGTTTCTTGCCGGTTGTTTTCGATGATTGGGTTGTTTGTACGAGCCGCTGGTAATTTTGACGCTCATAAGCGCCTCCTTAGGGCCTAAACTGAATAAAGTATTATTGATTTTAGTTTGGGAAGTATGGGATATAAAATGGTAGCTTTGCTTTCAAATTTTTTTTGTAAAAAATTTAACATGTATCTGATTGGTGGAAACACTAAATATTTCGCATTTGATTGGTTAAAATAAAACAAGTAAACCAATTCTCGATAGTTATTTGCGTGAGCTATGTATTACTATAACATATAGTTAGGTATATAAGGAAGTAGTATATTGCAAATAAAAGTGCCTTCGTTAAGCCATCATGTATCCTATAAAATAAATGAGTGGGAGGCGTTTTATGTGCAAAGCGAATAGCTACGCCATTAAAAATAAATGCAATGGCTACTGAGCTAATTTTTAATCTAAAGCGACTTGCATACTGGTTATAAAAAGGTAGCCAGAGTTTAAACAGATTTTCAATCTATTTACAAAAAACAGATTAGTTTTATAATATGTATTCTCATTCAAGTAATATGTGTGATTGACGATAATGAACAAAATAAGCCGAGGTACTCATAACAACTGGTAACAGTTCAAGTGAAAACTGAAAACAATCGAATAACAGTGTATTTTTTTGAATTTTGAAATGAACTGTAGTCGGAATCATATAATTTCCTAATTTGTAAAGTGCATTTATTGACATTAGTCTGGTTTTCATATCTATTGACACTCAGAGCGATCGTTATATACCTTTTTATACAGTTTATTAATTAACTGAACAATTAATCAAGAACGTGATGAGCAGCACAAGCTCAATACAAATTGATATCTTGTTAGATGTACACAGTCGGCTATACTAGGCGTCGCTAGTCTGTCGGAAAGCAAAAGCCATCAAACTCTTACAGTAATTTACACTGAAAAATACATGAGAATCTAATTTCTAAAAAACGTTTTCTCCAGTGCTTTCTATTATAAATGTCCTGTAAAGTACTACAAGCAGTACTATCTATGTGTCTCAATCGAGATCAATTTCTCAAACAAGCTTTGATAGGTTTCGAATACAATGAGAGGTTTCACTTTCTTTCATAATCTACTAACGATAACGCTTATTAAAACATAAAAGCCCCAAAATTATTTATACTTAAAATGTAAATTATGATTGCATTTTAAAACAATATAAATTCTTATTAGAACCTCAAGTGTTATTACAGTTAGTGACCTTTATTTAATAATTAGAATGTCTCACTTCTAGGGGCTTAGATGAGACGTATTGCGATGCATACAAATTTCGTATGACATTGAAATAGCGTGCTGTGAATACAAATATTGTTTTTTTTTTATATTACTTATATTCGTATCTTAATAATATAAATAAAATAGTCTGCCTGATTATTAAACCTGAAAATAAACCTTATGTAATAACATAATTTTGCAGGATCTCGTTTTTATTTCCCACATCTCCCATTTAAATAGTTTATTTCTTAGACATTTTAATTCCTTATTCGTATTGTCACGTATATACGGTTCATAAAACCTAATGATTTTTAGCTTGTAGATTCTTCATTAAAATGCTTATTGACTTTCGACGCTTAAGGGTTTACTTGTGACACAGCGATTAGACAGATCACATCACTTTTAATTATGTTTTGTAGATCTAATAGATATGATAAAACACAAGTGATGTTGTTTCCTAAGAGTCAGATATAAAGTGTTCCAGTTATGTGCCCATTAACTTTTATACGGCATGCAATGAATTGTTACGTCCTTTGTGGGCTATATTAATGTCTATATAGTTACTTTGTCCTATGTGTATTTATAATGTCGATTAGTCTTTAACAAGGTATGAACGAAGCAAACGCTTATTAAGACATTATTAGTCGTCAGATTAGTGCTGATATAAGAAAGTTTAACGTAGATTATGTAGAGGTAAAAAATTAAACTGGATATTAGCTTTAGTTTAATCCATAGGCATGTATTAACACGTTCCGTATCTAGCCACTTTTCCTTGACATGTCCTTCAGACTATTTGATATTTTGACAAAAAAGAAGACGTACTACCGTACTTCTTCTTTCGAACTATCTACGCTATTGGCCAAATGGGCTTTCACAGCTTCATCGAACTACATCACGTACTATCATACAATATTATGTTACAATATCATACATAACATGACATAAGAAATTCTTTCGTTTTCAATAGTTATCAAATCGTGTACCACCGGTGGTACACATGGCTTAAAGATCAAGTTTAACGTTTATCACCGGTGGTACACCTGGCCTAAACATCAAGTTTAACGTGTACCACTGGTGGTACACGTGGCCTAAAGATCAAGCTTAACGTTTATTACCGGTGGTACGCCTGGCCTAAAGATCAAGTTTAACGAGTATCACCGGTGGTTCACGTGGTACGGAACGTCTTAAGGAAGGTTTCCTTTTAATTTATAAGCAGAATTTTTAAGATTGAGTCGATATTAATGGGTATGAGAAGAAAAATGATATTTTTAAGGAATATTAAAGCTATTATACGATAATTATTCTCTTGGCTACGATAAATGCAAGTATTTTTGGGAAACCAACCTCTTTAGTTATTAAAGAACTTTAATGTCGATGATCCCCTCCTTGCAATTACTTTTAAACGCTTATACGTGTAAGTAACGTCATAAATAAGATATTACTTTAGAAGCGTTGGTACCTACTTATCCATTCCGTTGTCTCCTGAATTCAAATGCAGTCTCTCGGTCTTCTATTCAATTTGCGTCTGGTATTACTCGACTCGCGTGCCTTTCTAGCTGAGGAAATATATTTTATTGACTTTTGATGACATACGCCATCGGTATTCACACTTAGCTTATTATATACTAGTTGATGTTCGTGACCTCGTTCTTATGAAAATGGTGTTAGTATTTCATGGGAACGACGTGTTGCATCTGAATTAATTTTGTACTGTAATTTTTTAACTAATTTTGTCATTACCCAAATAATTTTTTATTATATTTTGCATCACACAAGTGAAATCATACAATTACTGCTTAGGACCCCTGGTAAAATGTATCAGATATGTTATAACCGAAATTAAATTAAATGACTCTTAAATGTCTTGCCAAAAGTGTTTAGATATTTAAACCGTTTAGTCGATTAGCCAGTAACTAACATCATATACATGTATAGATTATATAATAATTCTATAATATTAGTTCTCTTTATTAGTTCTTTCTTACTTTTGTTTCTTTCTCTCTTTTACAAAATAGTGTAGGATTGTTATAAAAAGAGCCTAATGTTTATATAATAAGATTTGGTTAATGTAATCCATTCCATACTGATCTTAGTCCTCTGTCTAAAACTAAAGTTAGTTATGTTTGATGTGTATAATTTTAATCTCTTTTAGGATTTATATTGGTGGTAGAGCCACGCTGAAGATATTACTGGGTACGCCCGGGGTACTGCCACCAGACCCACAGAAACACCGACGTGAAGTAACAGTGCTTGCATTGTTGCGTTTCGTTCGGCCAGTGAGAGCGCCTCCCCTCCCCTCCCTGAAATACAGGCTCGCAATGCACTTGCGACCTCACTGATGTTGCTAGTGTCTATGAACGGTGGTGATCTCTTATCTTCACGAGACCCGCCAGTTCGTTTGCCTCCTATGATATAAAAAAGAGTTTTATATAAGATTAATGTTGCCACAATCGTCTAATTACCTTATTGCATTATAAACTCATTCAAATCGACATATACTAAATAGCAGAATGTGTTTTGCTAATATGACTTACTTTAAAATGGATAAAAGCAGCCTTTCGAAAATATCCATACCTTTTTATGGTCTCCTTCTACTCCTGTATCAGTTCACCTTCATACTTAAAACTTTTCTAGTTACTTGTCTTTCATATCTCCTAATGACATGCCCACACCATGATAACCTATTACTCTTCAACTGTCTGTCACTAGTACTATTCTGAAACTCCCTTTGATATACTGTTAATTCTTAATCTTATACATTATAGTTATGGCACACATTCATCTTAACATTCACATCTCTGCCACATGCACTTTTCTCTCATCCGTCTCTTTCGTAGTCCATGCTTCGTAGCATTCAGATTCATACAGCATGACTGGTCTTATAACAGTTTTATGCAAAAGGATATTATAGGTTTATATTAATATTGTATCATTAAAATAAAACAATAATACATGTATTCCTTCCTAATACTATCGATTGCACTAAATCATTTCTATTATTAGTCATCTCGCTTCCTCATACGACGGCTACTTGACAGAGTTATTTCAGTGCAATAAATAAAGCAACAGACGTCTATCTCGGTACGTGAAAGATGGTTTATTGATATTTAATGTCTCAATATTTTGCGGGGAAACATATAAAGATCAAAGTGTTCCACGAGGAGATATCATTAACCGCAAATAGGATCACGAAGATGTTCAGGGAATATTGTAAATTTAATCTTTGATGTTAATTGGCACGCAATTTTCTACTCATAAGACGTTGGCTTACCGCGTATACAAATTTCTGAAATTATTTTTACTGTGATACGAAGTACTTTTTGGTGAACATGCAGGAGAGTCACATAGATTGATTGGAATTGATTGAACAGTACTACGTCTAACTGCAACAAAAAACAAATCAATTGATCAATATATATGTGTATATTAATTATACAATATATTATTAATTATACAATATATCACTAATTCGGACATCACATCAAGTCCTACAGTCAGCCTGAACTTTTAATACACAAAAGGTTTATTTTTTAAACCTAGCCGGGTTAAAAAAAATCATGTTTTTTTTATTTATCGTGCCAAGTTACCTCTTCAATTTATTTAAGGTCGTGGCCAAATGTTCACCAAGAAAGAAAGAATGCTTGAATATTTAAACTCTTTCCGAAAATGACTACACAAATAATACTAGAAACAGCAACAAATTGGTCATTTCATGTTTCAGGCTCACTATGACCAAAAATAGTTTTTTGAGTAATAGTGTTGGGCTTTATAAGAAGGTCCCAAAACATATTACCGATTTGCCGGATAGTGGGTTCAAGAACTATGCCAAGCGGGTATTAATGTCAAAAGTGTATTATATGGTGGATCAATATATGAACGATAGTGACGTTTGGAAATGACGCCCCTCTCTGTGCAGCCACTAAAAACGAATGTAACTAATGTTTTGTAAAAATATATAAACCAGATCGAGTTTCTTGCCGGTTCTTCTCGATGACTGGGTTATTTTCCGAATGGGTGGTAGCTTTGACGTTCATAGGCGCCTTCTCAGGGCCTAAACTGAATAAAGCGTATTTTCATTTTGTATATAAATTCATTAAGGAATACGATTTCGTTCTTAATAAATTACTCAATTCCAATTTTAATAATAAACAAAGTAATATATTTCACGATTGGATCCAATAAAACAAATATAATAAAACACAATAATTAATACGTTACTCGAAACATAATAAAACAAATATATATTTCGATGTTAAAATGTTTACATTCGATAATGAATGAATTCATTTTGTAAATCGGTAAAGTACAAGCCATCTGTTAGCGATTTCAACGTTTTAAAGAGTGAATACGCTCTTAACATACTATTTATAAGATTACTGTTTACCTAATGTTTTTCATTTAAGCGTATCCATAGAATAGTGACATCTACACAAATGAATAAAATCAAAGTGTCTGTTTGTTATGTTAAAATAACAGTATTTTACTAAACGGGTATAAAAGAAACTTAAAACAAAAAACAGTTTTTGAAATTTTTGTCTGTGTGTTCCCTTTTTGTTCCGACTAATTTTCGAAACAGCTGTACTGATTTTGAAGGGATTTTCACTGGCAGACCATTAACGGTCTAACGAGTAACCTAGGCTATTTTTATCTTAGAAAAAAAAGTCGAGCACTGATAAGGGCTGCCGACAGAAGTGAAAATTAAAAAGAATGAAATAAATGTGTTCTCTTTTGAATTTTCATATTAATTATAGTGTGAATGACGATATTTAAATGTCAGTGTTTGTTTATTGAAATTACTAACATGAGTGTGGTTTTCATATCTATTGGCACTCGAAGCAATAATTATATAAATTTTTGTAAAGTCCATTAATCAATCAAATATATGATAAGCCGCAAAATATCAATATAACATGTACACAGGCCCCTATACTACGCGTCGCTAGTCTGACGCAAGCCGCGCAAGCAGAATACGGCCGGTCATGCTTACGTAGCATGCCATGACGCGAAAATAATGTATCTCCTGCCAAAAATACCGCTCAACGCACCTAAAGGAGTTCTCGCTTCAAAAAGCGTCTGATCTAAAGGTAATAAACTAAAGGAGTGTTTACTACCGGGTGTGTCCCACATGCATTTTTGTACCGAACAATTTTTTTCCTAAATTTAAGTCAACAGTAACAAGAGTTTGTTTCTAAAGTATCTGGAACGTGTTTGAAAATATACCTTTAGTTGTCTCTGCGAACAAAAAGCGGACGATAATATCGTCTCTATAGCTGTGAGTACGTGGATTGAATAATTTTAATGAATTTTTGGAATTAAGTTCGTCAGCGCGGCTTGTGGTAAGAAGTTTACTGATAGAAATCGTCATATAATGAAAAAGCGTTATGCCATCGCCATGAAATTCTCCCTTTCTCGTTCTGTATCCTTTTATTGTGTACAAACGTGTATGTGTATGATAGTATTCGTATGAGAGTATTTCGAGCAGACTAGGATTGTGCGCTGTCGGTTATATAATTACAATACTGCTTTGTCTATACAATTTATAAACCACTATTTTATATCTACTTCTTACTAAAGTAGATGCGAAGGTGACTTTGTTGGTTTATTATGCTTTTACGCCTAAACTAACAAATCGATCCTCATTAAATTTTCATACATTGTTACGGGTGCAAAAAGGTTACAAGGGTACCTTAAATCCAGATAAAACTTTCCGTCCTTATCTAGTAATACGAATCAACCGCAAACGAAAATTAGTTTTTAATAAATTAATAATGCTATCAAAATGTTGAATGAAACTTCTTCATTTAATTCTTTACTTTATGAATATCGTGCGAAACATCGTTTCTGACGAGCGCACCCTGGTTCTTGGGTATAAATAGGTTGCGTTATTCTCGAGGTCTAGCTTTTTTTAATTCTCTGATTTTTTCTATACATTCTATGGATTTCTCACATAAGAACATGGAATTCTAAATATTTTCCTTCCTGGTATTTGTTAATATTTTTAATTTTAGTAACTTTTTGTATTCGTACGATATTAAGATCGGTTTTAAGACAGCGTCTGCCAACCGGAGTCGCTCTTAGGCTACATAGTATCACCCTATAACCCTTAAAGATAGAGCAATTGCCATAAAAATATTAAATTATCTCTTTTTTTAAAGTAATAATATATATATATATATATATATATATATATATATATATAATAGAATAATCTATACTAATATTATAAAGAGGTAAAGTTTGTGAGTTTGTGACGTTGTAGAGGGTAATCTCTGGATCTACTAAACTGATCTTGAAAATTCTTTTACCATTAGAAAGCCATGTTATTTGCGAGTGTCATAGGTTATATATTAACCCGAAAAATGAAATAACTTTTTTGTGGTAGTCGGATTAACAAAGTAAGTCCTAGAAAAACGGTCGAACGAAAACGTTTCTTATGAACGCTGCCTTAACGATGAGAGATATATGATTGAGTTCTAAAGAAAAGTTGTAGAGTTTGATAATGCCTACAAAAAAGTCACCGACAGGATATGTCTAACTCAAAAGTATTTTTTATTATCAGGGCGGGACAACGTCCGCCCTGCCGGCTAGTAAGTAATAATGCAGGTGGGTAGTTTCAGATGGTGCAGACACGGGTAGAAGAAGTTAAGCGCGAGTGAAATCATTTCTAATTAATAATACATTAAATGGATAAAATAATAATAAAAAAATATAATATAAATTAAATTATCATATCGAATAACAGCGTTAACAAATGATCTTGGTTTTACCATTTAAATATTATAACATTTTATATCAACAAATGTCAGTTTTCAGTTACGAAACATAAATCCTTGTGTTTACTCTGTTTTTATGGCCATTAATTTAATGGGTAATACTTTAGTTATATTATAAGTAAACAATACGGACACGCTGATGGTTTCCTGGGCGTGTTTTGATATCGCTACGAACGACTTTTACCAAATATCGTAATTATCTGAGCTATGGTATAAATTGAGTATCTAATATATAAAGAAGTAGTGGTAAAATAAAAGAATATCTACGTTCTCTGTTTCTCAATCGATTTTCTTTATTTCTTTCTATTCGATCTTTAGTGTTATCAAATGTTTTCAAAAATTTTTATAACACAGTGTTTTAGTTTACATTATGGTCATTTGAAATCCGATGTATGAAGATCACTGCTATCGTTTCAGTCAATCGAGATACGTAATCAAGGGCCGGAAAGTCGCAAATGGAGCAGATCGATTATTCCGATCTCTGAATCTAATCGTTTACACGTGCAAAAATTTACAGAACCCGCGCTATGAAAGTTTTTTTTTTGTTTAAGCAAACAGTGAATTTAGTCTTGTTTCTGTACGTCGATATATATGTTTAGCGACGTATATTGTTTTTGTTTTCACGACGCTATACAGAGAAACTAATTAATTTGCATGTTAGCATGCATAAGGGCAAAGTATACTATATATATAATGGAAATACAGTTTCTTTGAGGCTCCTACTGTACCATCGGCATAAAACCATTCGATGTGGAGTTTTTCGTAGATTCTAGGGTACTTTTTTTCATTCTATTGACATTTTGCATTTTTTTTATTCCCAGCGACGTGGTCGTGTATTAACTTAAGTATAATTATAAAGTATAACTATAGCATATTTGCAATCCTTATAATTATTATTATTAATTTCTGTATTATAAATAATACTAGCGGGCCCGGCAGACGTTGTCCCGCTCTGATTATGAAAAAAACCTTGACAAATTATATACTAAAATGTTCCTCATCAATCTCTTTATCCACCAGTGAAAACTGCATGAAAATCCGTTCGGTAGTTTTTGAGTTTATCGTGAACAGACAGACAGACAGACGCGGTAGGGAACTTTGTTTTATACTATGTAATGATGACATTGCTAAAGGCCAAGAGAGTTTGATTGGCAACATTGAAAGGTGATAAATTTGAGTGTGTTTTATGTAGAATATTTAATTCTTATCAATTTTAAGATAATCGTCACTGGATAGCGCTACAGTATATCAATTCTTGTAGCGCTCAAACGTCTACCATAAGAATTGTTATTTGCAGATATTTATACAGGAAGTATCTATTTTACGGTAACTCAAGTATTTATTAAGTTTAATAGTCATTAAAACGGTTAATAACAAATGCGTACGAAGCCTCGAACGCAGTTAGTAATTTATCAAAGTCCGATGAATAAAAAAAAGTCTAGTCATAAGGACTGCTGACAGAAGTGAAAAACAAAAGAATAACTATGTTCTTTTATATAATATAATATGTTCTATTTTAAATCTTTAAATGAATTATAGTATGAATTATTAAATTTAAAAAAATTAACATTAGTTTTAGATGTACATCTATTGGCACTTCGAACAATAATTATATATATTTTTATAAAATTTATGAATTAATCAAACATATGATGGGTTACACAATCTCAATACAAAATATCAATATTACATATAAACAGGTCGCTATACTACGCGTCGTTTAGTCTGACGCAAGCCGCACAAGCGCAATACGGTAGGTCACGCTTAATAGATTGTCATGACGAGATCGCGTCATTTTATCTCCTGTTAAAATAAAATACCGATCAACGCGCCTGAAGAAGTTTTCACTTCAAAAATTTTGTGGAAAAAATTCGAAATAAAATATTATTTGTATTTGAAATTGTCAATTTAAAAATAGATTTATTATAAGCTGATAGATTAACCTTACCTTAAAATCAAAAACGTATGAATCTTATTTGAGGTATTAACAAATTCTGAATACAGAAAAATCAAATGTATAACATATCAGAAAGAAATGTAATTTTCTTATTGTTATAAAGAAATATACAAGCTTACACAACAATACAAAGATCCAAATACTTAATTTACTATATCAGAAATCGCTTCTAGGTAAATCGATGCTAGCACCAGCCATGTTGACGATTAAGCCTAAAATTACGAGTATTATTCGAAACGATCGTTTTCGCCGCACCTACGTAATACAGATATCTATGGAATGAACTGAGTAATAAATTTGTGAGAAAATCGGAGCAATTATTTGGCTTCATTATTGTTTAACAAATATAGTACACGACAGGAGACACGGCACGGCTCTGTACCGCTGTTTTAAAAATAGCGTTAGTTTTTGTCGTTTGGAAAATGGGACAACTCGGTAGCGGCTCAAGCCTAGGTCCGTTCTCTCGGCGTGGAGCCCTTGAGCACGCTGCTCGCGGGAATACAGTGACACAAAACCTTACATCACTGCAACAACATTACACATATCAACTCCACACACGTGCACGCACACACACTTACGCATGAAACTGGATGGGTTTTATTTTTTTCCCTTATCGAACTGAATTAGTTCAGAAAGAATTGTCTGATACGAAATACATATACGAGTTATTAAGGTATTCATGCTTGGTATAATACATATAATATATATTTCACTAACTCATATATGTATGAATATGTAGCTTAGCTTAGCTCAGTTAGATTCGCATTTTTACGTAACCTAGGCAACAGCTCAAGCCGAGGTGTGCCGTGCACCCTTGAGCTAGTTGTTAAAATAAATCGTTAGTAGCCCTCGCCTTAGTAGTCCGGTGAAGCTGTTAAGGCTTTGGCCAATAGCGTAGTCAGTTCAAAAAAAAGAAAATGGGACATCGTCTGTGTCTTCAAGGAAGTTATGCAGGTAACTGTAATCGTTGCTGGTCGCGTAAATATCCGATTTCTTAATTATTTTGGCTACAAATTCCTATTAAATTTCGCTTAAGGTTTAAATTAAATTCCTCTGATAAAGCAATCTACTCTCCTGGTTGTGATACTTGCAACTCACTTAAAATTTCAGACTATGTTTAATTAAATTGGGTTATATATGTTTTATTATAATGCTTTGGTCATAATGTTGTCCGAACTGAACAATGAACTTAGGGAGAAAGAAATATCTGCATAAATCCATTTTGTAATAAATTATAGCCGATTTCTAATATTCGTCCATTAGCTACCAATCATCTTTAAGTAGGAAACCTGACGTCAAATACCTTTCAATATATTCTTACAGCATTACAGTAAATCCAGCTCTATTTGTGGGCTTGATGTGTGTTCCATTTTCAGTCATATTTTCACTTAAAATATTTTTTTTTGCTGCTATTCCACCTTTCGGGGTTAATATATTTGGCTCTATCACTGTACCGACTAATATCTCAATATTATTCTATCTCATATCTTTCCTACCATAATTATTACACACCTTATTCGGCCTTCCTCTAATCTATCTTTTAATTATAAGAGTATTATCCATCTTCAAGAGACGTACTAACATTTTTAAAAGCAATCTCGACACTTTTGATGTCAGTGGAGAATTAAATAACCAGTCTCCAATACTTTAAATGGACCTCACAAATTGAAGTTTCTAAATTATTTCTGAGTGAAGGAATATAATTGATGCCCCTATAAGGGAAACGCGGTCGACTAGTAAAATTACAACTCAGTAAGGATGGGATTATTCGGGTTGCGGAAGTTAAAATCCTTGGATATTAACTTATACAAAAGACAGATAAAAAGGATCTTGATGTAGATAACGATTTAATTGAAACCGATAACACCATACGTATAGAAATTGAATTAGCTTTTAAATAGACTTGTAAAAGCATACAGACAGGTTAGATATTTCGTACATTACGATTAATGTTTATCTTCAAGTTAATAGATTGATAGTTAAATACACAATAATGGCAGAATGTAGGAATGTATGACCACGTGAAGACTTAATGATTCGCCGAAAACTCAGGGTCATTCTATAAATCGAATCCATTCCCTTCAAAAGACGTGGGCACACCCCTGTCCAAATTTTACACGCAAACGTTCGGAGCAAAAAATAATTCTTATCCCTATAATATCAGCAAAAAAAAAAGGTCAAGATTTCACAACGGGCATTACGTTTATAATACAATTTCGTGAAAAATCAGCAAAAATTTTACAACATCAAAGGTAAACTAGATAGACAAAATCCAATACAAGTTCTTTAAATATCTAGTCCCTTAGGCAGCTGATAGTATTGGTTTAAAGAATTTTGTTTTTTAAGCAATCTAGTTTAAAACTGAAGTTACTGTGTACGATTATACGTTAAAGCATTTATAGTGAACAATCTTTGATGGTCACATCTAACTTTTTGGATTGTGATAAATTTTTCGGTCCTCATGTGACCTCTTACGCAATTAATTACTTATATCGATCGATCACTGTTATTAACTGTCACAGTTTCAGGTTTCGTTGGTACTTTGGCGTAATTTATCCATCTTAGGTTCGTTCTTCGGTATTAAAATATTATGGCTGATAAAATTTGGATGGACTTTAGATATCGAACGCTACGGTAAAATCAGTCTGAAAGGCGAATGTTCATGTCTTCATGTCCTCAAACATGGAGTCGTTAGTTGTATACATAATAAATAAGCCGCTTACGGCACTAACAAGAAATACATTTTGTAAAGAATTTTTGCTCGATTACCCACGACACAGGATTCAGTTCCTAGTGTGGGAATCTACAGTTGATATTTATGCCATGTAAATCATTTTTGTTAAATAAAGACTTTTTATTTTTATTATTATTTATTTATAATATTGTATTGGTTTGTATGAAAACGCCTCGAGAATAAGATCGAAGTTGGAAAGGCTAATTATTAAAGAAGAGATTAACATGGTTTGTATCCTAGTCAATTAACTTTACTGACGTCATTATCATTACATGATGCAAGCTAATAAATGTATCCAATTTAGTTTGATGTATTTAGGCAATCTATTGTCTAAAAGCCTTTTGAAGGTAACTATGCTTAACAACTAAAAAGCGCTAATAACGTTATATTAATTTTGCGAAGATCAAAGAATATAAATTTTGTGATAGTGAACTATCCACTTTACAAATGCTTTATATATTTCGTTATAACATTCGATCGTACTTCGCATGACATTGGGTCGAAATATCTGAAAAGGTGAAATCTTTCAAATTTCAGTCAACTACCTATTAATATTTAAGGTACCCTGTTTTAGTTTAGGACGAATTACGCTTAATAAACACTGGGTTCCCTTTTCTAGGTAAGGTATCCTAAAAAAGACTATAAAATATTAGATTGCATCCTCGTATTACGATTCATCGATGCAGAGAGCAAGCCAGACATAAACATTATTTTTAGTTTTCCGCCAACGGTAATATAACATCTCACTGAACGATATAATTTAGAAAGGCATCTCTTAATAACACTGCAGATAGGAAGCGCCCGCCTCCGCTTTCCTGGACGTGAAATATAGCAAGAATTACGCCGATGACTAAGCCTTTAAGATTAATCATTCATGTACATGGTGTACCACCTTACAGTTCATAATCTATCTATGTTAATAAATCTCTTATTCTGACTGTGCATATTATTTTCTCTCCAAATTTTGTAATACACATCTATTATAAATAAGCTTAATGAAGCTGTGCACGCGACTTCGTTCGCATGATATTTTATATAAAAACAGCGATTAATAATAACATCTGAATGTATTCAGTTCATTTCCTTATCTAGTTTTCTCTTGCACTTAAGTCGCGTCGTCATTAAAAGTACAATAACTTTTGATAGGCCAAACTGATTTTAATAAAATAAAGACTAAATGTTACTCGAAGATATACTTTATGATTTTCTTGAAGAGAATTTATCATGAACGCAGTATTTTAGCAGTGATGCGTGTTCATACAAACAGACAGACAGACAGAGAGACATTTGATAGCAATAAAATCAGTGCTATTTAAAACCGCAGTTGACGCGTTCATCGATATTATTTCGAAGCCGATATTATTATTAGTATAATAAAACATTATTATAATATTACATATCTTTACCGATACCGAAATATAATACACTAAAAGGTATGTAATCCTTTAACTTATAAGCTCTAAAAGTTATCGGCGATAATTTTAGATATTACAAAAAAAAAGTGAAACTATTAAATAGAAATTTTAATGAAAGACCGCTTACAATGAGTGTACGTAAATAAAAAAAATATATAGACAATAAACCATAACATATTTAAATAAAAACAATTACGAGACGAAAATAATTACTGTGTAATAAACGTGTCCGGAGCTGTGAGCTATGCCGGTGCTATGCAACTCAGTTGAGTGTTCACTTCGTACGATACATTTTGAAATTTAATAAACATTAATCAATATAAAATATTACGCATTTCTTATATGTATTTTACGCATGTATATCTATTTTTTAAATATACATGCGCCTTTTTCTTTATTAGTATGTCAGCACGTAAAGTATTGTTATTTTTAAACACTGAGAAATCGGTATATTTATAACTAGCTGACCCGTGCAACTTCGTTTGCAACAAATCGGTTGTTACCGGTTTCAATTGTATCTTAAACGCATTAAAAAAAAACATAATCCCCAATTGCAGTTATACCTACCGTTTCCAATTATGAATCCAAACATCCCAGAGACTTACTCAAACATACCCTGTTGGTATGTGAGAACTCTTTTAAAATACGCCGAGAACCCGTTCGCAGCATCACCTACTGGGTCCAATTAAGATAAAATATAACCTACATATATTGGCGATAAATGTCTTCCCGATACCCTTTGAGTTACTCCTGCGCCACTCATCTCCGTACCTAATCACAATTAGCGTAGATCCAGCGGCAGCGTCAGGGCAATCATTTTGCAGGCTTATAGTTTATATTTCACATTATCTTCTGACTAACTTCATCAATTAACATTTTCTACATTAAATTTCTATTTTGATTTAGTTGTTTGATCCATAAGAAATTGTAAAGTATACATAAAATCTGCATCCACACGTAATCTCTTCAAATTTATTTTGCTTTTGACATATAAACCATCTTTTTACCTGAGATATTAAACTTAGATATATGGTGTCGTAGATTTTTTCGTAAAAGTAATGAATATTTTTGCTATAGATTTTATTTTTTTAATCCAAACTCTTCAAGTAGCGCTCGCTATATTATAGATTTTTTTGTAGAGATCAGTTACATTTCCTGTAATTAATTATTGAAAATATATATATTTGCAATATTAAAAAAAAATATATTGCTATAGCACAAAGAAAACTTTACCAAAATCCGTCAAGAATTTCATTGACTACAAATTTTTGACTTTTATCGGTTATCTTTGAGAACCCCTTGTGTTTTATGGTACAAAAGTATCCTAGATGTTACATTATAACATAAGTTATCACTGTGTCAAGATTGGTTTAGTATTTCTGAGTGATACAGACAGATCGACAAAACTTCTAAATTAATTATTTTTGGCTTCTATAACGTAAACAAAGTCTACCCCGATTATAATTTTCAAAAAATATTTAATTTACAGATTTGGTCTTGTTACAGTAAGCTGAAGAGTTTGTTTGCTTGAACGCTCTTATCTCAGAAATTACTGCTCCGATTTGAAGAGTGTTAGATAGCTCATTTATCGAGGTAGGCTATATACTATGTAGCATCAAACTAAGACCAATGGGGTTGGAGCATCAATGAAGAATGTTCCAAAATAGAGATTTTTCTCGGGTTTGGGGGCCAAATGTAACTATTACACGCGGACGAAGTCGAGGGCAGAAGCCAGTATGTTATATCGATGTATAAATTACTACTTTACAAAGTTTCGTGAAAATCTGTCCAGTAGTTTTTACGTAAATTTCTTCTCTTTTATGTTTTCTTAAAAGTAAAATAAACAGACATACAAATGTGATATATATATAAAACATGGCCTAAATGTTATACCGGCGTATAAACCACTACCATACCAAATTTCGTCAAAATCCGTCCAGTAGTTTTTGCGTGAATCCGTACAAACGACAGACAGACAGACAGACAGACCGACAGACAGACAAAAATTTTAAAAACTATAGAAATGTGTTCTGTCTTTGATTATAAACCCTCCCAGAGTATTTTTTCTTTAAAATATTTAATGTACAGATTTCGTTCCGTTAGCCTTTTATTATATGTATAGATTACTCTCCAATAGAGGCTAGTATTATGGGATTGTTTCAAGCGTTCATAACCTTCGTGATGTAACGCTTTACCATAACAAAACATTGAAATTTTTTTATGTTTCCCGTACCCAACAACAATCGTGTCATTGTATACAACGACATACTAGTCTGTATTGAAAAGCATCATGTTTTAATTGTCCAGGCATTTTCATGTTTTCAAATATGTAGATCACGATATCCTTTTTTTATCGTGGGGAAATCCTGTATGGATACGCCACCCTCCCGGGGGAGAGAGTGGGTAATGTCCAACTCGTACGGACTAAACCCCTCGGTGTACCGACCGACCGTGATTGCTGAGGCGGCAAGGGATCGTACAGTGCTACTCAACCTTGTAGAGCCGCCCCAACGGTACGCTAGGCGGAAAGGCATGCACTCCAGGTGCTGGATGATCCGAGAGGAGAGGATCCTATCCAACATCTTCCCAATGTCGTCCAGGAGGACGAGAGGCCGATACGCGGACGCGCAGTCTGGACAGCGACCCTCCTTCGCTATCAGGCAGAGCCGCCCAAGCTTTCAGGGCTTCGGGAACTGTCCAACTAACAGATACCGTTCAAACAGCTCCCGAAGCCACCCCCAAAGCCACCCCCCAAAGATCGCGATACCCTATTCTGACATCTTTACAACGGTCAGTTATCGCCTTAACGGACTGAGCGCTGACAGATTCCTTTTTATTTGTGTGTCTTGGTTTTTGACCCTTTCAGCTGAACAATAAACATTTTAATACTAATTGTGTTTACATGTGTATGACAGTGCACTGTAAGAACGAGCTACAACAGCCATTTTACTGGTTTTCCTTAACTGGGTGTAGGGACGACTCAGATTGAAATAGTATATTGTAACGTTCCCAATAGGCTTTTTGCGAACATTAATTCTATCTAGCCTAATGTACGAAATGGCTAAATTGATTCTAACGAAATTTTAATAGGTAGATTGAGTATTTTTCAGATTACTATATAAGCCACATGCGACAAAGCTTTGCGTATTAATATTACGACCTTCGCTGGCATATATAGTCTATTAATACGTCCGAAGTGCAATTTGACCCCCTCGTGTTACTAATGTTGTCTGCTAATGACATTTGTAATTATTGTCATTAGAAATAGCTTGGATAAGTTAACGAAATACTTTTGTGGAAAAATCTTGCTTGCTTCTATGACTTTCAAACCCTTCAGATAATGTGAGGGGCATAATAGAAATTGTCTATTTGCAGTACAAATAATCGGTGTTCAATTAATTGGTAAAATTATTTCCGCCATCAATCCTTCGTTATGGATGATAAATTGCATAGGAAGAGTCTGTCAATTAAGTTGTTAAATTAATCTAATACACTATAGCTTTCAATCCGAAAGATTTATTGATTAAACCAAACGTTTGATATAATCTATTCTTGAAACTAACATTATTTATGTAAAGGAACTTAGACAATTCTTTAATCAAATTTAATTATAAAAAGCCCTGTATACATAAAAAATATGAAGAATGTTTACGATAGTAAGTAGGGTTTTTTTTATGATTATATAACTAATAACAATTTTAAAGTTGAAACGATGATGTCACTGTTAGTAAGTTCAACAGCGGTTTCTATCGATGTAAGAAATGAAGAAATTCTTGAATGACTCAGAGTTTTCGATGGAGGAAAATATTGTGATAAAAGTATAGTACACTGAGGTTTTGTATAGCATAACATAATCAAATTCAAAAATACTTTATTTAATTTAGGACCTGCAGCGTCGTATATGAACGTTATATACAAGTATGTGCATAATGTATAGCATAGGGTTTCAATACTGAAAGTTGTGATTGTGTGATTGTGTTTCAGATTCGGTAAGATCAGCAACAAATTTTTAAGTAATAATGTTAGATTTTACCAAAACGACCCACATTTTTAAGGGGGTAGAGCCACGCTGAAGCTATTACTAGTTTCAGCATGAATGGGTCGGCTCTCCCGGGGTAGTACCACCATCTCACTGAAAACCGACGTAAAGTAACAGTGTTTGCATTGTTGCGTTTCGTTCGGTCAGTGAGAGCGCCGGAGGCCCACCTCCCCTCTCTCCCTTCCTTCCCCCTCCTCCCCTCTTCCTCACCCAAACACAGGCTGGCAACGCACTTGCGACTCCTCTGGTGTTGCAAGTGTCTATGGACGGTGGTGATCACTTAACATCGGGTGACCCACCTGTTCGTTTGCCTCCTATAATATAAAAAAAACATTACCTATTTGCCGGACTGTAAGTTCAAGGACTATGTCAAGCAGGTTTTGGTGTAAAAAAGCTATTATAGGGAGGATCAATATGTGAACGATGGCGATGTCTGGAATTGTCTCGTCTTTCTGTGCATCCACTAAAAACGATTGTAATTTTAATTTGTTATAAAAATATGTAAGTTAAAAAGACAAGCCCCATCTAGTATCTTGCCAGTTATTCTCGATAAGTGGATTGTTTTCCGAACCGGTGGTAGCTTTGACGTTCATAAATACCTTCTTAAGGCCTAAAGTAGATAAACTATTTTTGTCTACCTAGCTAACAACCTTAAGTTCAAAACATATCATCGAGCACCTTTAGGTGTTATCACGTAGCTACAACTGAGAGTTCGTCATCGAATAGGTCTGACATCTTACCATTTAAAGTCACATCATCATTTAATATAAGGTGAGGTAGTGATCAAATATTAAAACCAATAAATAATACAAAAAGAATGTATTCTTCGTCTTCGAGAATATTCTACCAGCTTGATGAGGTCACACGACATTATTGTCTTCGCTGATTATTGTAAGTTATTTGCTAAATTTCAATAAGTTATTTGACACGGTGCCTAAGTTTCTTGATGGAAATTTTGGCGGGATCTTGGAATGTCATGTAGCGTATTTTATTCATAATCTTGTGTTATTTGGCTCTATATTTTGTAATCTTGGTGGCGTTTTTGTTATTGGTTATTGTGCGCAAGTGAAGTGGATTGGAAATAATATCAACGAGTATGGATTCTGACTTGCCACGAAACTCCCTGAAATACTCTAACAAGAGGACAACCATCTTGTTACATCATTGAAATGATCGCAAGAAACGTGTAATTTCATTATCTACTCGACAATGGTAGTAATAATCTACTAGAAGATTGGTTGCCAAAAATAAAACATTGAGATAAATAATTAACTTTCAATGTCAAGTCACTTGCAAAAGTAAGATATTGTAATAAATATTCTCGCATTTTGAACATTTTCTATTTATAAAATATAAAAATATGATACAATATCTGAATATAGAAATATATATCCACGCCTGTAAAATTTCTAAAGAAGTATTGAAGCGTCAATCGAAAAGCAAAGGCGTCCGCCGTAAAAGGTCTGTGCGAAACTTATATTTAGAAGCAGAGAGTAGTTTGACATTTGAAGATTTGTGAGGTCAGACATTTATGGGTCGCAGGATAAATTTCAAAGAACGATACAAAAAAAAAGTATTGTAAAGAATACTTTTTTTAATAAATGTGTTTTTCTTGATGCATTCATAAAGCTACTGATTCTAGTTAAATTGCAATCAATAAGTTCGATTTGTAAATAAAAGCGTACGATTTATTGCATTATGCAAGCTACTGACTTGAGTAATTTTAGATGAAGCTACGAATTTTTTTGTAATTTTGTTATTGTGTCTTGTTGAGTTATAAGTGAAAATAGATTGAAACCATATGCTAATAGAGCTCTATCTTTCTAAAGTGATAGTTTATAAAATTGTTTACTTATAAGTATCAGATAGTCTGTGTATAGTAAATAGGCTTTTGGTGTTAGCTACTTCGTAGGTATCTATCGATATTCTTTAGAGTGCATTGAATAGCTTAGTGTTATAATGAATTTACGCTAAACAAAAGACTATGTCTTTAATAAAGATGATAAAGGAAACAAAAGGATAAAAATAGTATATAACTAAATGAGAGAAGCCAATTACTTCGGACAACCGCGGTAGACTGTACAGCTAAGAGAAAAAATCTTAAGTCTGGGAACATTTCTTAACATTATTTTGTACAAAGGTTTCATTATTATTCAATTCTTACAATTAAAATGGATTTAGTGTCAGGTAGGTTTGACCACACACTCATCTGAAATTAAATGACGATATGGCAGTGTCCATCTGTGTGACAGAATTTTCAAATTTTGGTATCCATTTGTTAAGTAACTATACATCTTTCACTTGATGTTATATTTTGCGATCGTTTACAAGTAAGATTTTATGGAATAATTATATGGAGCATATCTTTAAAGTGAAAGAACCTATACAAGGTTCAACTGAAGGAGCACCAAGGTCATAGGCAAGTTCTGCCGCAAAGCAGCAAATGGCACGCTGCTATGATTAACTCCTAACGTGTGGTTGGTAACATAAACCTCGGCAATACTAGGCATATCACTTTAGTCCTCAGGAGTAGCAACCTCTTATGATTGGTCTGAGGACAACGGTTCTTTCCAGATTTTTTCGAAGGAGTAACTAACAGAATTATCTAATTTATCAAGAATAAGTTCATAAAAAACTTAATTAAACTTATCTTAAGAATCATAATATACCCATCGAAACGTCCTTGTTAATTAACTTTATAATTATAACATTGAATCTAAATATGCAATTATGTAAACTAATTTATGTGGGTCAAAAAAATCTTCCACGCTTTGCTTTAATTATCTTTCTAGGTACTTTCCTTAATTTAGTATTTGGCTAAGGTCCAACACCTGATTCTCTTTATATGCTCATATTCCTTGCTTGGGAAATATGCTTTAAACTTAGACGACTTTAAAGTCTATGATATTATCGAGGTTTGTAAAATGTATTTAAGTTTTGGGTTGTAATTTGATCTCTAATTTTGATAATTTTCCGAAATACTATTCAGATAAAGCAACAAAACTAGTGGACATATATAGATTATTTACTTAGTTGTACTGTACTTTTTAGAATAAAACACAAATAGTCGTAAACACTTGAGCTCTTTAATCTTCTAGGGAAAAAAAGCCGGCATAAAAAATTTATAATTGTAGGTAGCTTTTCTTATAAGGGAAACCATTTGTAAATTCTTAATTTATAAGATTTTAGCATAATCGTAATCCGGTCGTAATCGGCATCTCTTCCGCCAAATTATTTTAAATACTCGACGAAAGTAAAGGCCACTTTGATCCGTTTGAAATGATTTCATTAATTTTCCTTGTAATCTTTCTTCTACCCTTAAACTGCTTCAGGGATAAATTAAAATGAAAAACCCTTTAATTTGAATGTCTAAAGATTTTTTTTTATGAAATTATATTTTTTAACAGGTACTTATACCTTATTCTGAGCCAATAAAAAGAATTGATGAGTATGGTCATATTTTTGTATGTCAGTTCAAAGTTTTCACCTACCGTTGAAAAGTACCTAACTTTCAACCCAGATCAAGTAGAATGCTATAAAAGGCGTTACTCACAAAAAGCGGAGAGTTGCCATCGATCAGATCGCCGTAGTCTGTTGGTGAATTTCGTTGTCAGATACCTACCGCGGCCCCTCTCGGCGGCGTCTTGAGCTCAATTCCGCTCTCTTAGAGTGGAATACTCATACACACTGCTAGTATGACACGATGAAAATATATGTCACACACCGTATGTACACATATAGTGGAAGGCTTTTAATTTTTCCCCCCTGATTTTGTGATTTTGGTTAGATATTTTTAACCAAATTGCCAGATTCGAAATAAATATACGTCTTAGTGAAGCTAACATGTTGGTACACATATGTGTCTTGCTAACGTATACATGTATGATTAGTTTAGGTTGTTTGGTTTGCTTAAATAGATTAGTTGAATGTTGCATTCAAAGCAAAAGTCCAAGCCAAGGATCGGATACTTAAGCGTCCTTAAGTTCGTTGACATAAGGCTGAGGGTTTTAAGCGCTCGCCCATAAAACCAGGTGAAGCTGTGATGGCTCGTCATGTTGACAGCGGATACACTATTCGAATAGAAAAGCGGCGAGCATTCTCGATCACATCTTCAGATCATTCATACCTATATGTAATTACTGTACCTATAGTCTATCGAGCTACGAATCACTAATAGGTGCCATCGAACGTGTGGCTGCTCATAATAATGTCGCCCTTAGGACACTAACTTTAATGCCCTGTTACATTTCCATAACCTTCGTTATATATATGACGTCATATTTGATGACGTCAATCTATTTAAACTATCCTCTCATCTAAACTCGACATATTCCATCTGTAATATAAATGATGTATATAAGTCTAAATTAAACTCGACTAGAGCCGATGAAATTAACAATGCAGTATTGTAAATTGCAAAATAATGAATAATGTTTTTGTGAAACCGAATACACGCGCATGCTAAATTGTAATACCAATTAGTATTGGAGACTACATTGAAGCTCATGTAGTGATATTGGTACATGTTAATTACATAAACTGAATTAATATATATGTAGTTATGTCTGTACATGTAATCTTTCTATGTACATATTATAGAGGACACAGGACACGAACATGATATTAAAACTTTTTTGTCTGTTTCATTTAACTTAAAAATGTTTCATCCCACATTTATAAAATGTTGTATATGGAAAGCTTTTGTTATTGTTTAATTGGCAGGAGGTATGTATTATTAATAATGCTTTTGTAATAAAAAATGTGATAAAAAATCAACCTTTTCAACAAAAATTATACATAGGAAAAATTAAGAAGCAATATAAATATTTGAGGAAAGATAAAATCTTGGTAAAAAAATAATTACATAACGAAAATAAATGCATGTGACACTGTAGCCACATTTGGTAAAGAATAATAATTTATTATTACGTGATTTATGTTTACGCGAACTGAACCTAAAACACCTATCTGATTTATTTCTATGTTCTATGATTCACCTCCTGGACTATTTTGAAGTTATTGTATGATGTCATTAGGTTGTCATTCGGTGTTTTCTTTCACGGTCGGTTGATATTGTTACCAATTTGAAATTAGTAAACGTATGCTGTTTAAAGACAAAATTGTTGGTTGATGCCTCCGTCAAACCATTCTACCTCGAAATGTATTTCATACAACATATTTAAATATCTATACACATATATAAAATCAGCATATCAAATAAGAAATAAATATTAGAAGCGAGACTTATTTAAAGGCCAATTCCCAAAGAAATACTTTCTATGAGAAGTTTTGATCTTACGAGTATAATTTGATTTACTCTATACAAACTGATATTACTATTTCATAAAAAAAACTATTTATAATAGAAAATAATATTAGAACCTTTAGAAAATATCCAATTTATTTACTGCTCGAAACTGAGTATTCAATATGCCATGTATATTAAAATCTACGATTACATATATTAATTTGAAAATAAGCAATTCCAAAAATATGCGAAAATATTAATATATACCTGGGGCAAATACTATTGAACTGCGTCCGTATTATTGATTGCTATTGGTCCCTATTAATCACTATGACTAATAATCATTAAAATATTGTTTATTATTGTGCATTGGCTGGATACCTTAAAAAGCGGCCCATGACTAAGCACCAGGCATTGCACCCTACTGAGTCTTTAATCAGAGGGTGCTTGTGTACACGCTCGCGATACCACCAATCACGCCTCCATGGTCGGGCGGTCAATTTCGCTCCCGCATACCCGCCGCGGTCCCCTTTTTTTTATTATTTTATTCTTTTCTCTGCAAACTCATGGTTCGCATCTTTTTATTGCTGTTGTTAAATTTATTAATCTAGTTAAAAATCGTTTTACATATGAGCAACTATTGTTATTCTACTTAACTATTAAATATTATGCGTTTACTACTGTACATTACATTGCGTTTGTTTGCATTATACTATATTACCTATTTGTCATAGAGGTAATTTTCTTTATGGCGGCTTCTGTTTTATCTTTTTTTTCCATTTTTAAATTGTAATCCACTATTGCGGTCCCCTTGACAGCATCTCAAACCTATGTTCAATCGTTCGGAGTGGAGCTCTACAGCATGTTGCTAGCGTGATACAATTATACCACATGCACTAGTTTATTAGCTCACACACCAACTTGCACCCCACTCGCGTGCTATATGAACTGTTTAAGCCAAACGCTTTTATTGTTGATAGTCGTTTGTTCTTGGTGGATTAATCGATTAAATCACACAGGTGACGTAGATATACATTTCTCGACTTGTAAAATAATTTACAATTTATAGTGTTTCTGACAGTTCTTTTTATAACAAACCTTTTATAATACCTGAAAGCCTAGAATATAGTTTCTGAGCCTTCGAGCTATAATCAAAGAACAAGCATATTGTATATTGTTTCTATTAATCGACATGTCAAATATAACTCACGAACTCCTAATACTATAAAACAAAAGATTTGCTACGTACCTTTCTATTTGTATATATGTTCTATCTTTATTGATATTAGATTAAATTAGGTTTGATCTTGTTCAAATTTGTTTTTTACATCGCAACATAAGTTTGTTTCTATAGTTCTATTTTTGTAACGAAATGAGATATTATTCTGCATATTTGAGAGAAAAGCTGTTAAGTAAGTTATACACACAAGCAGGAAAAAGTGTGATTTACTTTATCCATTTTATCGAAGACTCTGTCTATATATTATATTTTCAAAAGGCTATTACGCACTGTATACATAAAATTAAAGTATGTGTTTCTTGTCCGGGATAATATCTAAAACTATTAAAGCGATTTTGATGAAACGCTTACTGGCAGCTGGAAGATAGGATTTAGGCAACGTATCATTACGTTTTTTCAGTAAATCAGTTTTGATAAAATACATCAGAGGCAACTTAACACTGTGAAAAGTTTATAGAAACTAAAGTTGTTATGAAAAAATACTCTTACCAATATTATAAATACCACTGTCTGTTTGTTTGTTACATATTCATGTCTTAATTACATTACCCAACGGAGAGTTTTGTATATAGGTTTTCAAGTGTGCAGAAAAGGGCATACAGTACATTTTGCTTAGAGATAACGAACGGTTCTTGAGGGATACTATATCATCGGAAGTGAAGCTATGGGTAAAAAGTAGTTAAAAAATAAAATACAGCTCACGATTAATCCAAATAAACACGTAGTTTCCATGAAAGAATAAAATTATTTTAGAAGAACCTTGTTGCGGACTTCAGCTAGTTATTTTTTAAATTAACATAAATATAATTGTAGTGTTTTGCCTAGTTCAAAAATTTGCAGCCTACACACTGACGTTCTCAATATTTACAAAATACCTCCGGTATTTAGACTATAAAGTTTATCATTTGAACACGTATGAATCTAATGTTTTAAAGATGAAACGATTTATTACGAAGAAAGACCGTACGATTACAAAGCTGAGTTATGACTGTGTTTATTTTATGAAGACGTTGACGGACAAGGCTGTGACATTCAATATGATTAACTAGTGATGTATGTGAGTTTAGACATAATGTTTTATTTCGTTTTATTCACGTAGACAACGTGGACGTAAGGTCGGCAAGCGAGGATACAATTTCAAAGAGAACTCTTGCATGGTGTAGGCATTGAAGGCACCGCTTATAGCATGACATGTCAAAAGAAAGATGTAGCAAAAGCAGCAAGTAAATGTCAGTGTATCCGTGGCTAATATTCTAAGCAAACTTAGAAATAGGATAGAAGGATCGAATATAAAGATTAGCCACTTAGGAGCGGATACATAAGTAAAAAAGACCTTGCAAAGTTCATCTTTGATATATTAAATTTATACAATGAGACAATTCACCTCTTTTTATTTTTTTTTACATGGAGAAATCCCTAACGGATACTTATCCCGCTGGACAACTGAGGATGGGTTATGTCCGATTCACACAGACTAAAACCCCATGGTGACTACTCACACACCTTTTGGCCGAGGAGCAGGAATTGTCTACATTACTGCGTCTGCTCTTCTGACAGGTGGGTATAATTAGCCTCTTTTTGTTACTCATGCATTACATAAATGTATGTAACATTCATATAACTAGAGGTCATACAATAATCAAAATTCGACCATAAGTCATTATCATCTTAAGTGTCAATATTAGAGTTTTTGGAGTCTTCAATAGCTACTAAAGAAACAAAAAATAATAAAAGTCGGCTGAGAAACGGAAGAGGAAAATATTTTTAATTGGTTTCCCTCTATCAATTTATATGTAGATAATAAATATTATTAACGCATTTTTGTTTATCTTGTTATCACGAGATGGCGCTGGCAATAATATGAACATGAATTTATCGATTTTTATTAAAATATGCATAGTGATGTAGTCCGGTGAAGCTGTAAAGGCCGTACCAGGCCAATAGTGTATTCAGTTGGAAATATGCTTCTACTTCATACCCTCTGGGGTTTTTATTTTTTTTTGTATACCGTAGAAGTGTACCGACATTCTGGGTTGGGATTTGTACAAATATTTTCCAGTCAAATATGGTGCAGAGAAAAGCGGCATTATTACACACAATCTTCTCAGATAGAACCGTAAAAACTGGATTGAAATCGAAGCATTGCTGTCCATTGTTGCATACCCTCATGAGAAGCCGACTTTTTTTTATTTAATTAATTTAACTGTCTTGAATCTTGTGCAAGGTTCCAATAAAAACAGTTAGGTGAGCTAACTCTCATGGTGTTCTGGTCAACGATATTCCAGATTAACGATCTCAGATACATCAATAATTATTTTCAGATAACATCGCAATTTCTAATCGCGTTGCACAATTTTTGTTAGGTGAAAAGCTTATTGGTTCGCGTCACCGATGATCTCGACATGCTCGTGACGTATTGCGCTTGGGCCAGACTACCGACGCGTAGTACAGCAGCCCGTGTACGTGTAATATTAATATTTTGTCTTGCGCTTGTGTAGCTCATCATGTATAATGCTTGATTAACTAATAGACTGTATATAATTATTGCTCGGAGTGCCATAAGATGTTAAATCCAGACTAATACTACTCAATAAAAAAAAAAATTAGACTATAATTGATTTCAAAATGAAAAGAACACAGTATTTTAATTGTTTTGAATTTTCGTTGTTGTCGACAGAACTTTGACTGCCTCGACTTTTTTCTTTCAGAAACTGAAAGTGTTATAATAAATGTAGCAACTTTTGTTATCGACTGTACAGACGGTTGTTGATAAAGGACAAATGATGTCGAACACAGACATCGCTGAGGTAGATCGTATTATGTTTCTTTGTTAAACCACTTACCGCTTACTGGATAATTGCCAAACGCTGTCTTAGTATTCGAGTGGGTTGACCGTTGGAATATCAATTCGACGCCCGCAGGTTTGTATTCTGAATTACGAACGATGTTTTTCAGAATTTGTGTACATTTATTCATTTATATTGGTAACACTATCGGCTGACGGTGAAGGAAAACATCGTGAGGAAACTTAAACCTGAGAAATTTTCTTGTACCACCGTATGTGGGAAAATATAGAAGTGCGGATATCTCGGCGTTTGAAATCGGTATTACGTTGTAGGCTGGCGTGGTGATTATGCCCATAGCTTCTCTTCTTGAAGAGGCCTATGGCCCTGCAATGGGTCTCTAACAGGCTGATAATGATGATGACCTGTTTGACATGGTGTGCTAGACTTTATTGTCTAATAAATCGGTAATATGCTTTAGGATCTTATTGTATAGAACAGGGGTTCCCAAAGTTTTTCCCTCCACGGCGCACTTTCAGGTTAGGTATTTTGTCACGGCGCCCTGACTTAACTAGCTGGTCGAAATAGATACAATCGATATAAATACGTCGAATGATACTAGTTTGGTAGGCGTAAACAATAAAACACCCACAACATCTGTGTGTGCTGGGAATTTAATGGTTTATCTTGTATTTGATTGAAGAAGGCGTTACTTTGCGGAAATCCATCATTAAATATTATAGTGGACGCTACTTTGCACCTCCGCTTGGAATTGATTGAACACTACTACGTCTAACTGCAACAAAAAGCAAATCAATTGATCAATATATATGTGTATATTAATTATACAATATATCATTTTACGTATATATGCATATTAGGGTGGTTCATTTCCGCAAAAATTTTTTTTTTTTTCGTTGCTCATGCAAAATATATTTTTTTCAAAAACTGTACTTTGACGACTCCTACTGGTGAACCAGTGCGAGTTACATAAAAAAAACACTAAGACTATTTTAAAGAGCGTGAAATTTCCCACAAGTTCCATCAAACCGATTTGCAATATTGTAAAAGCCACCCGGCTTTAGCCCGGTAAGCATTAGAAATTTGAAAAAAAAAAAGATTTTTGTAAATGCATTTTGAATGGTAAAACTTTAAATTTAAATTGTAAGTACTTAAAATTAATATTAAGAGCTCAAACTTGGTGAGATTTTTTTTTTCTACATGTAGATTAATATTTTGCATGAGCAACGAAAAAAAAAAATGTTTGCGGAAATGAACTACCCTAATGCATATATTGTATTTCTCGTTCAGAAAAAAGTACTATTCTTGAGGGCTAGGTGAATTCTACATTAGCACGAGTGAAACAACAGGTAAGAGCTAGTAACATTATATTTATTATTAACTAGAAGAATTTTGTTCGTTTTACTAGGTTTAAATAAATGGGATAAACACAAAATCATATAAATTACTAGCGGGACGGGCGGGTGTTGTCCTGCTTTGATAATTTAAAAAAAAGTCTAAAATTCAACCGCAGCGCCACCTACCGGGTCCAATTGTGAATCTAAACCATTCTCGGATCCACTGGAACACGCACACAAAATTTCATCAAAATCGGTCCAGCCGTTTAGGAGGAGTTCAGAGACATACACACGTACAAAATATTTTTTTTATATAAAGAAGAAGATAAAAAAAATTAGCTAAGTTTTAGTTTAACTAGTTTCCAAATATTTTTAAATGTCAATCGGTTCTTCGAAGCGTATTAATCTAAAATTTTACGGACTACAAAAATTTTATCCGAAGTTATTTGAACGCCGACCGACGAATATATTGGAAAATGAAATACTGCAAAGAGCGGTCCGTAGAAACCACACGAAATAGGCACCCTTTGTCGAACGTTGTAATAGAACCCTTGACTTGAATAAATAACCTCAGGACCGGTTTTAGCGAAATCTATTCTGTGTGACCTCTAACGTATATATTAGTGTTTTACTCTCTCTTATAACACAATGGATCACCGAGACAATGATTTGAAATTACCTTTTTATATCTATACTAGGTGAAAGGTTAAACACCAGCAATACACTAGGATATAATACTTCATGGTCAAATTTAACATATAAAATAATAATATCAAAACAAATATTAATAAATAACAAAGAGAACATAAGTTAAAGTTTGTTCTTAGACTTTCAAAATTATAAACACAATCGTAATAAGGTACCTAGGTGCAATGACGGTGCTCAAAGCTGTAAGGAGCGACCCGGGGTTAATTAATAACTTTCGATGATGAAACGGACAAAAAATGCTTTTGTTTTGTTCATACTATTCCCTCTTTCAATTTCAAGCGAAAGTGAAATCATCCGACGGTCATTGACACTGTGCTTTAAATGCTAAATATTATGTACTTATTTTTTGTAATTGATATAGGGCGAGAATCGAAAGCAGTACTGTCTAAACTTTTAGACTGACAACGGTAAGAAGATGATGATATTGTTATAACTGTTTCACCAGTTTCAGATCTCCGTTGAAAGCGACAGCCCCAATAACAATATGGAATGTTTTTTTTCTCGGTATTTTTCTATTTTTTTTCAACCGCTTGGTGAAAATCCATTCTCAAAAAGATTGCGTATCCTTCTATCGAATGAAATTCTTTACCACGGCTTACGGTAGAGTTGAATGATTGAAATCATTACGTGCGGAAAAAGCGTTATGCTCCTGTGTCTTTCTCCCTCCATGCCAGTTTCTCTTTGCTCGTTTTATATGAATGTGTGTTTGTACCGATTAAGAAATCCGTGCAGGTGGGCATCGTCTACAGCTGGTTCTATAACCTTAATTTTGAACGCGTGGGCATCTATTTAAAACTTATTTTTACGAAGTATTCTTTTATAATTCACTATTTTATGCCTAATTATTATTATAAGTCTTTATTTAAAATAGTTGTAATGTTTGTTGTTTTGTTTAGGTCAAATCTTGGAAACTGTATTCGAACCAGTTCCTGTAGACCTGGTACTTGATACAGCGTATGTTCGTCGTGACTGCACAACTCTGGTCCTTATACGCGATAAGCGGCAGAGGGGTTTTCAGTCAGTAGGAGTCTGACATAACCCTCACGCTGTCCCCCGGCAGCGTGATGCATCCCTTTATAAAAAGGCCTACGACTTTGCAATTTTACATGTTTTTCCAATCCCGCTTATAATGCATGAAAATGAAATCATAACTAATGCGTGAATTTCAAAATGGCCGCCATTTACACTAAAAACAAATCTTTAAAAAATATTTTTCTGTACTATTAAATAACACATTTGATGTGAGTTCTTACTTTGTTTACGTTATTTGTATTGAAAAATTTGTAGAAAATAAAAAAAATATAGATTAGACAGGGAGAAAGTGTCAGAGTCGCACGGTACAGGCATAACGCTTTTTCCTTATGTGACGATAATGTACAATCTAAATCATCAATTGAAATCAGAGTTTAAGAGAAAACGTAAGCAACTTCGTTACTGACGAGTGTCCATTGACGACGGCGTTGTTTATTTTTCTACAAAAATGTAAATAATATATTTTATTATCAATAAATTTAAAAGTAAGTTCTGCTCTTAAAATATTTTCAAGACGCCAATTATGATGTCAGTTCACCATAAAACGGGCCATTTCCATAACCGAATATAATCATGAAACTTAAATTCAAATATTTCACATACCAGCTTTGGAATTCGCTTCAGAAGATATCTCTCTGGGATTTGGCTTATTATAGAAATGGAATTTCGAAAGCTTCGTCAAACTTATTCGTGTAGGTACTTATTAAAATTTGAATTCTGTACTGATAATTTAAAAAAATGAGACAAACTTTTAAATTACACCCGAATGAAAATGTTTTTGACAGATAACTTCCACTGTAAAACTAATTAAACATGCCTATACAAGGTTGACTGAATATAACTCAATGCCAAAAACTGAAGATTGGATTAAGTGGCGTGCCTTTGACGCAATGTAGTAACAGAATGTCTAATACTTACTTAATATGTTCTTGTATATATAATTTAATATAACTTAATATATTCTTTACATTTTCTTGATTCCTGTACCAAAATTGTAAAGGTGAAAATATTGTTTTTTTTTTATAATTTTAACACTTATCTCTGGAACTGTCAGTTGTATCTGAAAAATGTTGTTTTAATTTTATAGTCTACTAGCTGACACACGCAACTTCGTCTGCGCCAAATCGGTTATTACCGGTTCTAATTTTAGTTCAAGTCTCGGAAAATCTTTAAAAACCTAGAACCCAATTATAGTGACACCTACCGGGTCCACTTGTGATTCCAAACTATCCCATTTATATTTTGACAAAAAATGTCTTCCTGGTATCCCTTGGGCTGCTCCACTGGCCTTCACCTCCGCGCCCCATTTACTATCCTCGCAACAACGCAATAATTTTACCAGCTTATATTTTTTATTTCTCATGATCTTTTAACGAACTCCATTAATTAACATGCTGTAAAAAGTAAACTTTATCTCCATGAAATTTTCATTTTGATTTAGCTATTTGTTTTAATAAGAATTTGTAAAGTATGCATTAAACCTGTATCTCATAATTTTAGTAATTTCTAATTAATTAGTAATTGTAACATTTCCTTTTTACATAAAAGCAATTTTTTTGTCTGGCATATTAAACTCAGATATGTGGTGACTCGTATTTGTTTTGTATAGGTAACAGTAATTAAGTTTGCCATGTGCTAATTTTTTCCCATTGTTTCAAATCATTCCAGTAATTTTGCAGCAATTTTGATAATTAAATTACATTTATTGTGATCAATTAATAAAAATATATATTTACCAAAATAAAAAGTAATCCTATATACCTTTTTAATAGTGAAATAATTTTCAAAATCGAATCAGGTGGTAGTTGCAGAGATTACCCCGAACATCCAAAATCACAAACGTCAACTTTTTAATATTGGAGTTTCATAGATACAAATCCTATTAGTGTCAAGTCAGTCAAGGGAGAGTCACTTTATGGGTAGTATTGCATTTTAATTTCTTCCAGATTAGACCACTGAAATACACAAAGATAAACACAACACTTACAGATATCATGCTTTAAATAAATTATAAGTAATTACGTATTAAATGCATCGTGCTCGCCGACCGCTGCCGCGGCCGGATCGCGTTATCTTTTTTCGCAAGTCTATCGTATCAATCTATCAGGAAATCGTAGTTTCTTAATACTTTTTACACGAAAATATCGGAATAATGCTTATTATATAAGGGCCAAATATCTAGAAAGCACAAGTTATCGGTGTTATAGATCTAATTTTAAAACATTCCAGAAACTTCAATCCCTTGTTTTTGTGAGTTGTGTGAACGAGTCACTTAACGGCCAAGGAAAATTATGTTTTGAACAACGTAGCGAATATAATGATAACATGAAACAAGAAAGAAAAAAAGAAATTGTTTATTGTTGGAACAACCAATATAATTACATTATCTTAAACAAACAAATTACATAAAAAAATAAATGCATGTGAAAAATGAAGAAAAAAATGTCCAACAATTGGCAAACCCATTCAGCCAATATATGCAAGTACTGCAGCGCTGATTTTCGATGGGAGCCCATATGATGACAAACGGACCTAAGAACTGTGTAAAATGTAAATACTATCGCAAAGATATATGACACGTCTTCGTGTTAGAGTAAATTTTTTACAATTTTGTCTTTGTGCTTTCAAGTAAATTCCTTCTACTAAAGAAGAAGACATTTGATTACAGGCTTCGTTAAATTGTTCGACCTTGTTAGCAGGCTCAGCATTTTATTTCAACAAAGGTACACCTTCCCGTCAGCGATAATTACTTAGCTATGTCTACAACGATTTTATAATTCTAATTATTTGAAATACTAAAAATCTGTCGAATAATTTGATTTTTTTTTTCGTCTCATTTATTTCCAAAATCTCTTTGTACCCTGAAATACGTGACTCATTAAGGACTAATAAGTGATCGGTGTAGTATCTGGTTTTTTTTCTACGAATTGGACTGCAAAAGGAATTTTATTCGGGAACATTGAAGATTTTAAATGAAATAATATAAATAATATATTTTAACATATTATAAGTGACTAAAGATAAATATAAGCAATACAATGGTTATATTCGATTATTTCGTATAACGCTCCATTCCAAATTGCTACCTGGAAGCTGATCAATACATATGATTGGATTAATACTCCATAATTACATTATTTTGACGACGAATAAGATAGCTACTTTACCGAGTTACGGCAAAAAGCATCAAAGAAGTACTGTTAGTACTAGTCAGGTAAGTATTCAAATCTAAACCATATAATATAGCTGAAGGACAGCATCTAGAATGGCAATAAAAAGGGGATTTCGGCTATTTTAAAACCACAAAGTGGCCTTATCCTCTCCTTATAGT